>JAOXXN010000446.1:16991291-17016926 GCA_026770055.1 Myrmophylax atrothorax | reverse complement strand
TAATAAGCCTCTAGATTAAAAAAACCCAAACAGGGAAAAAAGCCAGTATTTGGGGAATTGTTAAAGTGTTTCAGAAAGCTTTTATTGAAGCAGTGAACTCAACAGTTTGTCCACAGAATGCATAGAATAAAAAAAGATAAAACTCTGCATGTACAAAGTTAATTATTCTCCCTTTATGCATATAGAAGAAACAAAAACGAGCCTCTGCAAATGATTTTTTCCTGGTTTAGAAAGCATTGATTTTGATCTCAATGTGCTTCTGTGAGCTTCATTCTTAGTGAGACTAAAGACTTTGGAGAGGCAGGTTTTTACATTTATCTGCCTTTATAGCCTTGGCTACCACTGAGTTCATTTACAAATATGACTGTGCTAATTTGAGCAAAGAAGAAAAAAGTAAGATCAGTAAAGGCTAACTGAGAAAAATTTGATCAATTGATTAAAGTTCTCTACTAGTGCCAATAGAAGAATAATTCAACATGTTACATTTCAGCTTGAAAATGATGGTATTTTCATTTTAACACATGCTGAAACCAAAGCTGCTTCTGTTGATATTAACATGGTCAGATCTTTGCAAAAAAAACCCTCAGAGCTGTGCTTACCCTGCTTTAGATTCTCAAAAATAAGATTAAAATATGCAAAAGGATAGTATCAGAGGCACTGATTGAGCCTGCTTTTCTTCTCTCCCAGGCCTGAGTAGCTTGTAGGAGAAAAATACACTCCCACAGTTAAATATGTATAAAATACAGCTACAGATTGTCTGACCTCCACAGCTGTACAGAACAAATCCCTATTTTGGGCCCTGCTGCCAGGCCAGCCAGACACAGCAGCAGTTTCCCCCTGAGGCCACTCAGAGTAGAAGGAGACCTTTGTTCAGGGAGCGTCCAGCAGCCTGCCAGCTGTTCCTGTACTCTGCAATGAAAGGCTGACTGGGGCTGAAACCTGGTTTTATACTAACCTAAATACCTTTCAAAGGTTGGGACTGTAGTAAAACAACCTGTGACAGCTTTCATGTTACTGAGTAGTCTGGCATTTGTATGTGAGTGTACATGAAACCATGAGTGCAAGCTCAGGTCTCTGCCCATGGAAATCCCCTGGGAATCACACAGCGCTTGTGGTATCAAGGAAGACAGGAAAGACCCTCAAGAAATAAGTTTCTGCAGTGTTAGCAAAAAGGAAAGATGAAAGCAAAACAAAATCCACTGGTAACACACACAAAAAAAGTCCCATTAAATTGAAAATTGTACATACTGACAATATGCCAAGGTTCTGCATGCAGCTGGGATTTAAAAGCCGACACCTCCACGACAGCCTTGTGACTCCTGTTGCACTCGAGATGCCTGTCAGTTAAAACAGTGTATTCAGCAGGGATGGCTGGATTGCTCCATCCTGACCGCTTCTCCAAATGTAAAAATGACAGATGAAGTGTGACATGTCATGTTGTGCCACTCAAAAACACAAAGGATGAGAAGAGTGTAAAACCAGCATATCACTTCTTGCACTCCCAGGAACATTATTCTTTTAAAGCAGGTAACATCTTTGAGAAAAAGTCCTTAACATTTTTTTCACATGTGTAGATGCCTACAAGCAAGTTTTGACACTAGGCCACATTTTTGCAAAGAATCAGGAGGAAGTAATCTTCTACCCAGATTCAAGAGGAAGGACTGCTGGGTGATCAAGTGAATTCCCAGGCTGGGTGGCAGCCCTGCTGCTGCTGCCGCCTCTGGCCCCAATGTCCAGGGGCCTCAGAGCAGTGCTCCCTGCAGAGCTGTGCCAGAGACCATGCTTCCTTCCCAGTGGCATCCTGCCACCACAGCCCTCTCTGGAGAGGTGACCTTCCACTCAGCCTCCAGCCTCACAGCAAGAAATCAAATGACTGGGGTCTCACCTGCCAGGATAGAAAAATACAGTTGTGTTGCAACTCATTATATCTCACCCAGTGCCCACTTTAGCCAAACTCCACTAAGCAGTGCTTTGCACTCCTGCTTTTGTGCTGACAGCACCTGCCAGACAGGCGTAACCAGAGAAAGTGCCTGGAGCGGGATGTCACATTGCTGCTGGCTTCATCCACACCTGAGAGTCCAACCTTTCAGACGTGAAATGGGTTTCACTTTTGTATGGCCTCTTGCCTTATTTTTTTCTGCCTGTTTTGACTTGGCAGCAGTTTCTGCTCATTTTGTGCTATCAGTACGTGCCCTAAAACACTGCTCTTATCTACACCTGTTTCTGCCGTGGAACGTGCTGCCTAAGGAAAAGAGAGATGCTGCTGCAGAGGCTAAGCTTCTGTGACTCATTGCCCGTGAAGGAACCACCACCTCACAAACCATATTTGCCTGAAAACAGCATGCTTTCCATTTTCAGTCAACCCACACATTGATGTTACTATTTATTTACTTTGTACATTTGAGAGAATTTTGTGTCTGGTCACCTTTGCTACTGGCTGTCCTGGCCAGTGCACCAGCACTGATGGAGCTGTGTTGGTCAAGACCCAGTACAGATGGGCTACAATTGCATAAACTTGTGTCTCTTTTGCCCTAATGTATATAGTACAAATCCAGGAATAGCCTTCAGCAGTGAACAGCTGTTGTTTTTAAGAGAGCAAAATCATTTCTCTCTGATCATTCCAAGTACAGCAGTTGAGGCTCAAGTGAAGCGTTTCCCAGTTATCACAATTTTGTGCTTTTGAGGTTTTTTGCATTTCCTGTCTTCTTCAAATTATATAGAACAGTTGTGTTAGGCATTTGCACATGTGATTCCATCTACATTTGGAATTTAAAATCTATCACAACCTGCTTGGCATCAGTTGCCCTGTAAGGTTTCAGCGTATACTCACTGCTTTCCACATTCTTCATTTGTTTCTCTGTGGCTCTGCTAATTAAAGTCTCAGTTCATTTTCCTTTTAAGGTCCAAACTCTCTTTGCTCTGTAAAAGAGAAAAATACTCATCAGATGTCAGAGGTCTTTGAACTGTTGTATTTGTGTAATCCTGATGATTACACAGGACTCTCTCTGACCAGCAGCCTGGGGTTTATGCCTTTCTCACTCAGTAAACAAAGCCTTTCCACAGAGCTTAAATATGTAATTGCATGGCAGAAGCTGTTGCTTTCCAGGAAAAGCACTTATGAACACATCTTGCATTAAGCTGTGAGATTTCAGGGTAATCACAAGCTAATATTTTTCTGTTTTACATGCTGGCTTTTCCTTCCAGGATCCTAATTCTGAACATGAGATTTGGCTGCCCTGTTGTGAACTTCCTGTTCTTCAACTGCATGACTGCTCTGAAGAGAAAAATGAATGTGTGGCGACAACACAATAATGAGGCTACTCCTAAGCTTGATTCTTGCTTTCTTTCTTTTTTAAAAATTTGCTTAGTTTTCAATGACACTCAATTTGGAGCTGATGTGAGTTGAAAATACTCACTACCTCATACAGCTGGGCCAGAAGGACATCCTGATACAATGATCTGATAGTGTTGATTGCTGCTGATGCAAACACCTAAGAG
This sequence comes from Myrmophylax atrothorax, assembly GCA_026770055.1. Taxonomy (NCBI): domain Eukaryota; kingdom Metazoa; phylum Chordata; class Aves; order Passeriformes; family Thamnophilidae; genus Myrmophylax; species Myrmophylax atrothorax. The sequence continues at coordinate 17,013,428 of JAOXXN010000446.1, read as the reverse complement.
GACAAACCAAGAAAAAGAAATGACAAAGCACAGCCACAGGGAGTGTCCCATTCTGCTGTGGACTGTAAATATACCAGGTACAGTGGGGGCTGCAGTCCCAGAGTACCTGAGCAAGCAGGAGCAGCAAACATGGGTGCTCTCAGAGACCCAAGGCCATTTCTTGCTGATTATTTGGCAAAAAAGACCCCTTTCTACTTCTTGCATGTTCAGTCTTGGACCACAGAAGTGAAGTGCATGGGGTTCAGTCTTCCTTTAAGATAATTAAATGATCATTTAAATTACTTAGAAAGGATACACACTACCTTTTTTTTTTTTTTGTGAAGAAACCTAAGATATACATTTATCTTGGGTGTTTTTCTTATAAATTATTTATAGATTTTATATTACGGAGCGAAGAAGAAAACATTTAGAAGATGAGAGAGAGTGGCAGGTTGTTACTCTTCTCAGGACTGCAAACAAACTGAGGCAATGCCCCTTGTGCTGGAAACCAGCAGGCAGACCTACGAGGATGAAACCATTTTAAAGCTGAATTTGGAAGGCAGAAAATTCTCTCAAGAAAATCTCTCTGCCTTCATGGATGGAAGTAATTTCCTCCCTTGTTAGATATTCTAGAGCAGGCATGTACTTGATTTACGTTTGCTGTCTCCTAGTGACATGAAATATGGTTTGGTGGCACAGTTTCAATGAAGAAACTGAAGGTCAGGGAGCAATTAATCACTTTCTTGCCCATAATTTAATATGAAGATATGTAGGCATTTTTAGGATACTTAGGCATCCAAAGATGAAGACAGCACCGTGCTGGATTTAAAAAATACCCAAGGGAATTGTCTTAGTTTCACTTGCTTGTCAGTGCCCAGAGCAGCCAAAGGCAGGGCCCTGTGTTGTGAAGGCTTAAATGAATGCCACGGACCACAATGCACCCAGTCAGGCTTGATGCACTACAAATAGTGCAATGCAAGTAAAATCAGAAGTCTGGGTGGAGTTTCCAGAGTCCAGAGTTCAGTTTTGCTCTAAAGGAGTGCAATGCTAAACTCCACCCTTCCTTGGGGGAGTACATGGCCTTTCTTTGGCTTCTGGCAATCAGGAGGTGGCGACTCCTGACTGCACGGTCAGAAAGAGCTCATTGCTGAAAGGGGTCCCAGTTCCCTTCCATTTCACTGGAAACTGAGTGCAGTGTGTATATCCAGAGCCTTCTGTCTGTAACAGCTCCTAGATTCAAAATTTCAGGGAACAGGAGACTGCCAGACCAGAGAAAACTGAATGAAGAGGCATCATTACCTTTAATGATGCTACTTCTTGGAAATTTCCTGCCCAGTTTTTCCATAAACCAGAGAGAACACCATCATCTCAGTCTTGTTATAGGTATGTCTATCTCTGCTATGATGTATTTGTGATAGATCAGCCCAGTAACTTAAGCCTATTTGAAATGCTGTCATGATGTCTTTTTTTAATGCCAGGCTTCAGCACTTCTGTGCAGTGTCCACACTGCACACTGCTGCAATGTGAAGGTTTATGTAAGTAAACTCGTTAAGTTACTGTGGCAGTTCTCTTCCCGAGTGGTTGTCCAAAATCCAATAGAAAACCAAACAGGTGTACAAGCAGGCAGCTGACTTTGCCCATTGGATGAACCCTCATTTTTGCTGCAGCACTTCTGTAAAAGCCAATTATACCAAACTCCAGTAATGGCTCTATCAGTGATAGACTGCAGACATTTATAGTCTTCATCAGTGAACAGGCTAAGAGAAGCTAAATTGTTCTGCTAAATTTTTAGTAAGTAATTAACCCTGAATTATTAACAACAGGCAGCTATGGTAATGGTTATGAAAGAAATAACAACTGGTTGCACGGTTATTAACACGAGAGCACTGAACAAGGCAGGCAAACAGCATGTGCTGCCATGGAATTAATAGAAGGGACAATGGTGACAAATGTGATCCCCTGCAGGGCAGCACAGTTCCAGGGGCTGAGAGAGCTGCTCAAAGACACTTGCTTTGGCAAGAGCAGCATGTACTCAGCAGTAGATGGATGGAAGTCAGAAGCGGATGGTAATAAGGAACGTTAAAATAAATCTAGCCTAATTAGGTTAAAAAAAAGAAAATATGTGAACTTGACAGCTCAGCAACTGGCAACTCGTTAGTTCACGCAGCTATCCGGGGGACAAGAAATTCATACTGGAACACCAGGAAGCGGACAGATGAAGTGACCTGCTGTGCACCCTGTGCTCCCTAACTGGACCGTGTCAGTGCCAATTTTCTGAAGCTGTGAGCTCACCAGTTTCAGAAAGGAGGGGGTCTTTAAAAAGTCTTATCTCAAAACATCCTGAAATATCAGCTAATTCTTAAAAAGCTTGGCTACTGTGTTTGTACAGGAGCATTCATGTGCACCTGTGAATACTGGGCTGATGAATGATGGTGAGCTGACAGTCTCAGGGCCAAGGCATATAGACACACCACCCATGTAGCAATGTGGGCTCCCCTCAGTGCTCCTCTCCAACCACTTTCATGGACCATTTGTCAGCAGACTGAGGAGCTCCACGTCCGTTCTTGTCCTCTCTTGCTGAGAACATAAGTGAGCAAGGCAAATAAGAACAACCTCTTAGGAGGGAGGGGATGCATCCTGCTGGGTACTGCACTGCAATTAAGTAGCTTGTTTTGCTTCCCAGCATGACTGAGTTGACATGATGAAACTGGAGCAACAGTATTGGTTACCAAAAAACTGAGAGAGAGTAGAAGGATAAGCAGAGAAGAAACAAAGGCAAACATAGAAAAATGGAGAAAATGGATCCAAACCAGAACCAACTTGTTGCAAGCAGAACCAGTCTGATGACAGAAATGCAGAGGTGAGGCAAAAGAGCTGCCGGATTCTCAAATCAAGAAGCCTGTCCTCCCTCTCTGGCTCCTGACTTTTCTTTTGTATTAAACAAACAGCTCCCTCTGTTCTTACTGGAGAACATGGGGAACTTATCCTTGACTTTATTCAAATTTAAATGTCTTTTCTTCCTTCTTCCAGTTTTTCTTTAATATATTTTATCAGGTGAATCCAGTTTTCCTAGGTTATAAAACGCCCCCATGTAGAAGCTTCCCCTGCCTTGCAGGACAGTCTCTTTGCCCTCCTGAGGAAAGTTGCCTCAAGAAACCCATCCATCACATTTCTCCATGGGGTCTATGTGAATTATTAAAAGTCTGCTCTGACACCTGGATAGAAAATAATTCAGTCTCAGGCAAACACTCTCCCTGTTATTTTTAAATAACCTACCTTCCTGTCCTGGAAAATGTAGGGCTGAAAGAATGGCCTGTATGCTACTATATAATGGTAGTGAGGAGAGAAATCTATAACGTGTGAAGTAAATTATATACATTATTTGGGGAAAGAGGGATTTGTTTGTCTACTGTGGCTGCACACCCCCTGGCCTGGGAGAGTGATAGGCAAAGCAGGGCCTGTCTTCCCTCTGCCATAATGCCTCCTCCCCAGTGCATTACAATTCCTTTGGGAACCATGTCGGAGGGACTGGATGTGCCCTTGACAACGGGAGATCTCCCTGGGTTTGGGGCAGATGTTTACTTGCTTTCTAATTCTTTCTGCCCCTGAGTCATTCCTGGGCATCAATGGGAGATGAAGAACAGGAGCTTGAGATGTGCTTCTCTCATCTCTCCTACTCCTTCTGACAGCTGATGTGCTAAGCTGTGCTACCGACCGCGGCACAGCGCAGGGAGGAACAAGCAGCTTCTGAGGCATGGGAAGCAAGTTTTGCATAAACATGACAATGGTCTCTGTGCTCCATTGCCTGAGCTGCTGTTTCTCATTGAACTCAATAGGTGTCTTCAGATAATTGCCAAGAGAGGATTTACTTCACCTAATGCGCAGGGAGTATTAGAAGGGCTGCATTCATTTAGCTGCCTAAGATAGACATGAAGACCAGAAAATCCCAAGTTTGGATTTGTCACAGAACAAAATTCTGAAATCAATGTCACTTTAATGCAACAGGGTTTAATTCACAGGATTTTACTGAAGTTCAGCCCACACTACACGAAGGCTTCTGTTGATAGAATAGAGAGTATTTCTGGCTGTGATTTTGATGAGTGCTGTCCAGTTTTCCCACTACCATCAGTTTAGAATTAGTCTATGGGCAAAACTGTGCATCAGCCAAGTTTAGTTCTCACAAGCTGGGAATCATGCAGAAACAGAATGGGAAGGGGCCCCAAAGCTCACATAGTGCATCTTACCACAATGTTTCCTTGGCCTGTATTTATTTAGAACAGTCCCGAAAAGTCTTTCAGAGTTTTTTTACAGCTTCCTTAGACATCTATCCCTCCTTGTACCCATTGCTGTGACTAGAATGTTTTTCCTAATATCTAGCCTAATTCTCTCAAGCTTCAATTAAGCCTATTATTCTTGTCCTACTTATATGGATAAATTGCTTATTCTTTGAAAAATATGCTTCTTATACAAAACCAAATTTCTGTGTTCCCTTTGGTCTTCTGTTGTTCACACTGAATACATGAGCTGTGACCTGTGAGGACAGGCCAGGCTCTTCCTCTGCTTGATTTTCTCTGCTTGGCTGCCCTCCAGCTACTCCACATTTCCCTTGAAGAGGAAAAAAATTGCTCAACATTTGACACACTGGCCTTACTAGTGCTGAGTGCAGCTGAAGGATTGCTTCATGCATTTTATAAGTTACAGTTCTGTGTAAACATCCTCATATTGACATTTAACATTTTCACAACAGCCAGGTCCTGTTGACTCATGCTCAGGTTGTGATTCACTCCCTGCAGAGATCCTGTGAGACCTCAGATCCCCACCCTTCACCCAGCACTCTGCAGGTCAAGCCTTCGTTCATAAGTCCGTGTTGAAGGTTGACACACTTCTCCTCCTCTTTTTTCATTTTTAGAAATATTGGCAGGGTGAAGCCAGTTCTTGTTTTTCTTCCCTGGACTTCTCAGTATGTACCCTTTCTTCTCTCTGCCAAAGGCACATGGGTTGTCTGTCTTCACTAACATGCTGCTTCCCCCATCACCAACAAGGGTTTTCCTGGGCCTGTTTTAATTCACATCCAAATAGCTCAATGGAAAACAGCTTAATTTGCAAAAGATGTGCTGATCCTCCCATCTGGTTTCATTTACATGGCAAACATACTGTCATGATCTTAACAGCTCTCTAGTCTCTGGAGGTCCTAAAAGCATCCGTCCTCCTGAAGGTTTGGCTGCTGAGGGTTCAGGGAGAGCTTGAGGTTTACCTGAAGTCTTAGGCCGGGGAGCTGCAGAGTTCCCCAGGCTGGCAGAATGGCCAGATTGCTGGGCAGGCTGGAGGGCATCTGGAGGCAGCCCTCAGCTCAGGACATCAGCTTGTGGGTTGGAACACAAATGCAGATCCATGGGTACATAGTCCTCTGACAATTAAAGCCCTATGTGAAAAAAAAAACAGCATCAGAAAAAGTCCTCTCTTTCACCCCAAATATACAAGCATGTAAAACTCCCAAACTCAATCACACAAGTATTCCCCCCAAAACAGCTTTCAGGAAGCAAAAAATGGTAAAACTATCTCTTTTACCTTTAAAATCTGTATTTAGTACAGTGCTATTGAAGGGGCTATCAAGCAATATTAATGCATTCACATTTTCTAGAGTATTTGCAGTTCTGCACTTGTTTAAAATAAAAATAGTCTAATAATTTACATTTCTTAAGGTACCCTGTCTGGCTCCCTTAACAAAATTACTTCAATAGAATACTTAGAGCAGTGTAAATCTGTAAAACCGTAGAGCTCCAAATATTAATCAGAAGCTTTCATAAGAGAAATTATTAAATGGAAGTCCAAAAATTTAATAAGGAATGAAATTTCACAAGCTGTTAAAAGACTAGCAAAGAGAGGTTTCATAATATTTTATAAGGCATCTAAAGTAAATTCAATACTTTTGAATGACTATGAAACAGAAATCACTTAACTGACTGTAGGCTTGAGACGGGCTTCAATTCAAGGTTGGTATTACAGCACTCCTTTCTTATTTGCTGGAGTGACAATCCTGCTTGTCAGTTGGTCATGCAAACTCCTCTGGAAAGCATGGGGGCTAAAAAGGAAGGGATAGCTAAAACACTACTAATACCTGATAGATGTGACTCTGGGATCAATCTGAAGATGCAGGTGCAATTGAGAAATTTCAGCAGAAAAAAATGCAAACTTTGTATAAGCAGGAATGGGCACTAATGTGGAACGTGTCTTATCTTTCAATACCAATTACTACGTTCTCATCAATCTTACCCTACAATAATTGGCATTATTCTAATAATTGCCTCTGCACTATACAGTTTTTTGTCTTCTTCTGCTTCTTGCTGTCATATGCAATTGCTAATAGGATGTTAATAAACACTTTTGTGAATGGTTGCAGCACATCTATAATTCTACTAGCCTGACTCATGAGTGGGGCCAATAGGTGCTACCACAGTACAAATAAATCATTAAACAATCACGAAAAAATGACAGAGCAGCTTGTAATGATACCTTATTTAGGGCAATAGATATTATTAATTTACTTTGTACATAAAATCAGAACCCAGTGTTACTTTTCCCTTTGGTTTGGATTAGCCCATAATATGGCAATCTCTATCATTAACATATGGTGAGTTATTCCTTCAAACACTGCCAGTTCAACATATGTTTCATTTGCACAATACCAAAAATAATATGGGAAAATCTGCTTGTTTTTGCATTTCAGCAAGTATATGAAACAGCCAGGAATTGTCCTGAAAAACAACAAACAGCCTAGAGCACCACAGAGGTGAACCACTCATCAGGCTTTGGCACAATGCTCTGGCACAGCCTGCAGAGGAAAGAAAAGCCGAGTAGCACCTATGGAAGCTACACCCCTGCTCTGCTCAGCCAAGACCACTCTCTCTCCACTTGCAGCTGCATAATGGATATAAAGCTGAAAATGCCACAGAGCAGGTGTTTTGCTGCCTTCCCAGCTTTCAGGTAGGAGCTGGTGAAAGAAGTGAGGAAGGGAAAAAGAGGCCAACTACACAACAGTCAAATAAGTCAAAAGAACTGAAACTGAACTTTATTTTTTTTAAAGTATTCTACAATAATGGCTCAGAATACTACCACAATGTACAGGGACAAGGCAGTGCTCTGGGCTATGACTGTAGATTACTCTAGTATATGTATATATTTAAGAGCTTAAGAAAAGGTGAAGCAGGACAGTTCAACATTTCTTAAGCATATATTTCAGAATTTTAACATTGTCTAGATCTCTCATTTTATAGCAGGACTTATCAAATGCAATGTAGTCACAGAAGTCTTGCATAAATACAAATATTGATACTTTACCTTGAATATTGTCTATGATATAAATTCTGCCTTACCTTTAAAAAAAGTCTCCAGATCATTGTGTGACCTGGGAGTCTTTCCTTTTCTTTCTCTTAAAGAGTTTTTTAAATATATATATATTTATATATATCTGCTATCATACATCAAAGTATATATGAATCCCATCATTTCTGTTATATTTTCTGCAGACATGGTCTGAACCAAAATCACCATCAACTAAATCAAAAGCTTTCTGGTTATCGCAGGAAAGCCAAAGAGGATCTTTCCTGTTATTTTGTGTGTATTTCAGTACTCGTATTTTTAAACTTGAAAGGATTCTTCGTAAACTAGAGGTCCGTTCATCATTTAAAGCAGTCTTTATGAGCAAATTTACATATTTTGACATGCTTTTGTGAGGCAGTTAGTATCAAAATCCAGTAACATTTCTTACAGAACCATATGACTTTCTGCGATGCAGATATACATTTCATTTCTAAAAAGCCACAGTTCTTTTTCTACATCTGCTCTCATCAAATCCCCAGGATTCATTCATAAAACTGCTGCTGTTCCAAATGCTGATGCTGTTATCCCTGCTGTGGATTAAGACGTACACCCAATCTGGTGACATCATCACGTGGAAGATTGATAAGTAGGAAAATACCCTCCCCAAATCCACAGATAGTCTTTTCTATCTCTAAATCCTCATGATTCGTGTCACCCAACAGCGCAATGTGATGAAGACACAACTTGGTGCAGGCTATGGGTCTTCTTCCATCAAAGGAATCTCTAGGGGAAACAAAGAAATAGCATTGACTGCTAATTGTAATTTCCCTTCATTATTTTGCAGACTGTTATTGTTAGCAATTCTACAAAACCAGAAATGGATATTGTAAATATCTGAACAAGATACAGGGTCTTGCCAGTACTAGACCTGCTCACGCTCTAGCACCCATATGAAAATTAGCTCACTAAAACTACTCAGATTTTCTCAAACAAGTTAGGCCCACAAAAACCTAAATACAAACATCTTTGCTAGTACATTAATCACTGAAACAGTGTTCAGAGTAGGCAGGGACTTTTACTGGCATTACTATATTTCTTCCTCTCCTCTTGATTGTCTTTTTCCCCTTGTGATACCACCAAAACTATCCAAACCCCTATGAAGCAGGAAGATTTCCTCAGCCCAGACCTTCATCCACACTGAATTTAGGACACTGGCCTTCAGTGACTATGGAAACCAGCATATGAGTCTCTCCTTCTAAATGTCTCTAAGGAAAGCTAACTAGTTTCCCTGTCATGCTGAGCAGCACACCATCAGAACTCAATGAAGTGGTATCAGTGCATGCCCATGTTCCATTTAAATGCAGGCAGTAATACATGGCAAGCTCCCTCCTCACACATGGTCCTGTGGGTACATTCCCCTTTGCTCTGACATCCATGGCTTAATGCGCACATGCCTCAGATGGAAGGAAATCTTTGCTGTATGCACACACATGATGAGTTTGTTAATAAAGGCTGCTAATTTTGGCCCAATATAAAGACATGGTTTATTTTCTATTTCAAAGAGAAAATCTTGGCTTTTGCTGTGAAAGCTGTGGCATGTGAGGCATTTGTGAGTGTAGGAGTTGAGGAACAGATGAACAGACCAGCACAGCCAAGATGGTGCTTGGCTTTGCTGATGTACACAGGTGCTTGCTGACATCCCTTTTGATGAAACTGGGGACTGGTCAGGAACCTTCTGGCATGGGATTCAGATCACATGTACCACAACTGGCAAAGACATATCACAGACACGTAGCTCTATGACCATGGCTCTATGACATCCAAATTATGGTGTGAACAAAAACATGGCGAAAGTATGAGCAAGTCAGCTAGGTGTATTCCTGCTCTGCTGGCACAAACAAATGATGTCTTCTGTTTACAGGCTCACCTATTGCATCTATGCAAGACTCACCATCTGTAATATCGATCCGTGGACTCGTGGATGCAGCTTCCCCATCATTGCTACGGGATATGTCAGTTCGATCGGAACCAGGAGGCGCTACCGCTTGGGATGTCAGGGATGGGTACAAACTTTGGAGCAGTTCAGAGGGACCCGCCCTACTGTCACAGGTCTCAAATTCACTAGGCAGCGTGTCTGTAAGCCTGGGGCCAGGGTAAGCGGGAGGATTCTGATCTTCTGTCTGCAAAACATGCCCCTGGTCTGTGGTAGCTGAATATCCGGGTGCCAGAGCATTCAAGCTGCTGCTCACAGCTTCATCGTAGGAAGGCAGCATGACAGGAACGCCATCCACCACCACGAAGTCGGGGTCACCCATGGAGCCCTCCTGGTTGCCTCTACGTCAAACACAGATGAGTTATCACAGAGAGCAGGAGCATGTCAGAAGCACCTCGGAGCAACTGCTGAATTTAGCTAAACACAGCACTTTCTAGTCATGCAAAATGAAGCTACAGGGTCATTAACATTCACAGAAATATTTGCTTCATGGGTTTGCAAAACCCTGTTTGGGTTGACAGGTGGAATCTGCTCCAATCAGAAAAATGAAATTAGTAATGAGAAGGACAATTTCAAGAAGGGAGGAAAACAGGTGTTTGGAAGAGATAAGGAGCACCATTTGCTGTGCTGTGCACAGTAGGTATCATGGATATAAGATCATAGATGTAGTTCACCAGTCAAAAGTGTCTGAACCCCCTGGAAAGATGTATGCTAGAGCACAGAAGTGTTTACAGCCCACGTAAACAAGCACTGAGATGACTACTGCTAGATGACAGAGCTTTGGTAGCCAGATTTGTGGCCTCCTTCAGGTCTTGCTTTCAAAGGATGGAGGCTTGCTTAACCAATATTAAGGTGTATTCTTTCTTAAGCAAAACATTTCTATATAGTTGGGAAGGTCTGTTAAACCCTGAAGTATCAGTTCAGTAGCCAATTAAATCACAGTGTAGTCTTGGCAGGAGGGGAATTGGTCACAGGTACCTTTAAGACATGAAAATATCTGAAAAGGAGAGGACAGAAAGCCTTTCAATAAGCTAGACAAGTACAGGCTATAGACCTATCCATAGTGAAGCCCATTATCCCAGAGATCTTCGTGGTGATACAGGTATATCCATATGCATTTGTATACTACTCCCCACACACCACAAATAGTAACATTTATATTTATATAAATGCATACATTGCCTGTACAATCTGTATACTCTTATGTATGTATATATTTAACGTTAAGATCACAAAATCCTTTCTGCTGCATTGGCATGGGGACATATTTCCTGACATACAGTTTTTTCACCTTTCCTTTCTGCTTGTGGAAGAACAGACATGAGAAAAAGCAAGTGCAGGGGAGGAGAAGTCACACAGTCAAGGTCCATAGCAAACTGAGCAGACTGAAAACAAGAAGCAAGTCTAAACCCTGCCTTTGTTTTCCAGATGTAAGGTGATAGTAATACCCACCTATCTCATGAGAAGTACTACATGAATCAATGACCAGTGCTCATAGCTGCATGGTATTTTAAGGAAATAAGAGGCAGGAGCTGTTTATGAATCATGATGAAAATAATACTAATGAAGGTAAAGCAAACTTTTAACATAAATTTGTCCATAGAGAAAAAAGAAATTCTCTCTTAAAACTTACATTACTAAGTCTATAGTAGTTAAAAAATTAATTCCCCCAGCACCTGAAAATGAGTACTTAAAAATATTGTCAGCTATTTTTACATGCAGAAGCAGCAATTCTCAGTAGCAGAGCTGTAATTACTCCCAAAGTGAATCTGGCAAACTTTGCCTTTTATCTCAGTTGCAGAAAGGACTACTTAGGTTTTTGAGGGTGCCCTTCCACACCAGAGATTCAGAGACTTCTGCTCAGAGCAGCAGAAAGTATCTGCCAAGCTTGTGAGCTGCTCCATCTCTTCAGCAAAGAGTGCTGAATGTGAAAACTGAATCAAGGCCATCAATCTTCAAAATAAAAAAGAAAACAGTACAAACCGTGGAAGGAAATGTGTCTTAAATTTGGTCTGGAACATCCTGGCTAAAATAACCAGTAGCAGGACTAATAAAACACTGGTAGCAGTAAATGCCACTATTTTCCATGTAGTCAGGAGGGTCTCCTGTGTATTTGGCCAGGTTTGTTCTGTAACAAAAAGACAATACAAGAGTTGTGCTTGATTATTACCCTTGTTATTTTGTATGAATACTTCAACAATATTCAGAAGAGCCAGTTAGGACAAGGCATTTTTTATATGCATGTTGTAAAAACACACATAAACCCAATGCCATATACTAAAAACAACTTTAACATTAAACTGTCACAGGGACTGGATCTTGCTTTTTCCCCTTGACTGTTTTTTCTTACAGGCAATCATGACCTTAGCTTACATACACATAAAAATAACCAGATGCTAAAAATACACTTGAAGAACTAAGGATCAAAATGGTTTAGGATCATTTAGTATCTTGAAAATGTATTATAGTTAATAGCATCTTAAAATCAATGTTCATCACTTAACCATGAAATAGATGAAGGCAATACAGACCTACAAATTTGCTCCTAAAAGAGGGACTGTAAGAAGACAAAATTATAAGAGCAGCAATGCCATTGCTGCTCCCTTACCTGTTTTGACACAGTAGACTTGGTAGGAGGGGAACCACTCCCCATACTGGCAGGTGATGTACTTGTAGTCGTTGGTGAGGGTGTAACCAGGATCACAGTAGAACTCCACCACCGTCCCGTGGTTGTAGCGCTCGCAAGGCCGCGGGTGGCAGATGTAGTCTCCATGACTCACCATTGGAGGTAGTGGACAAACTTGGGCAAACACACAAAGAGAAAAGGAGAAAGACATTAATTAAATGGCTTTAATTTAATTAATTCAAGCCAGTAACCCACTGCTGGGTAGCTTCAGTGTGGCCAAAGGCACTGGGCACACTTCAGGCTCCCTTTAGGCTCCCAGCAGTTTTGGGGTTGTCTCAGTAGTACCAGACCACTGCCCAGGGAGACCAGGTGCCCATCTGCACTAGCAGATGGATGCACATGCCTCCTGCATGGCAACACATGCCAGGGGGACACTTGCAGCTCTCACTGACACCAGCAAGCTCTACTGTCACCTGCTTGTTTGAAGGTCTGAGAGATGGGATCTGGGAAGCCTCCAATCCCCTGTGGGAAGAGGAGGGTGAGAGGAAGAGAAAGGGGGGACACATGCCCATCAGATGGCTATATGGGGATGGAGGGAGACAGTCAAAATAAGGAGAGTCACTTTCCTTAAAAAGCATCTCAAATTCAGCTGTAAGATTCTATTTTTTGTGTCATTAACATAATTAAATGGTTATATGCACTAATTAAATCCCTAAAATACTGACTTTTGAAAGTAAGTTTGCCATTGGCAGTATTGCAAGAGATGCTCAAGGACCTAGTGTTGCTTAAGCATATAGAGTCTGTATCACTGTAATGTTATTAAGTTGGGCTTAAACTCTACTGGTGGTATTTGTGTTTTGTTATTTCTGAACAGCCTGACTGATCTCAGTGGGACCACTGGTGGAGTGAGGTCTTAAATAAAACAGAGGCTGAGCCTGTGTTAATTAAGTACAGTGGTTTACTTAAGGTTAGGTAAATAAGAGAGAATTGCAATATAAACATGTGGGACTTTTACTGTAGACCCCGAAATGAACAGCAATGCCATCTCACATGCTCAGGCAGATGAACTCAGTGGAGAACTGAGGGAGCATTCTCTAGAAAACTGCAGTGGGGAGAGCAGCTCACAAGCAGTATTTTTATAAGAGAGGAAACTTTTCCACTGTGTAAGTGTTAGTTGATTACTGTTTTCTTAAGTGCTTCTAACACAGAGGAAAAAAACCCTACAAATTGCAGTGATGTTTCTAATGGCTGCATACTGACCCAAAAGGGGATTAAATTTCTGGATTGCTTGTTTTATTTCCCTTCAGAGGCAGTAACTGACTGGTTCAGTGCCCCATCTACAGGCTGTTCCCTTCCCTTCATGCCTCCCTCATGCAGGCAACACCTAATGCACTGACTTAAATAATGAAAATGACATCTCTTGGAAGAAGAATCTTCCCAGAAATTACAATTCAGCTGCTTCTCTCTGTGAATCTTGTTACATGAATAATGCATTTCATAAAAAAATACACAAGATATTAAATGAATCTTCAAGAGAGGCTGATTACAATGTGCAGCAATGTCTGTTCCCCATCCCCTGGAGACATGGTTTTGTTTGGATTTTCACTGGCAAGGCTTAATAATAACTTGAAATCAGAGCAAGTAATTCACATAAAAATTCACATCCTCAATGCTCTTTCCAAAGCATACTTTCCAAATGCATATTTTCCAAATTCTCTGGGCCCACAAGAAAGTGGAATGCTTTACTGGGAAGTCAACTCAAGACTGAAAACAATATTCTTGTGACTAGGACAAAGCTGTCAGACTGAAATAGTAGGAAAGCACCTTTTGTCCAGATGATTCATCTATTAAAAAAGAAAGTGATCAGTAAAAGCCATGATTCTGGCCTACCATAAGGAGACCTGGTATATTTTTATTACCTATGCTTAGAGCGTAAGAACAAAGGAAGACAGCAATTGAAGATTCTATGCAACTGAATTTTGCCAAGCTAAGGCTGTATTCAAGAGATATGTAGATGCCTAGTACCTTTCTAGCAATGAGCAAGTAGAGCACACCTTATCACAAAGAGCAACACCCAGAGAAACTAATTTTCCCCTCCAGCAATGTACCTGCTACATCATCCCTAACCTCTTAATATCATTGAGAGCCAAAGCAGCCTGCTGAATCAAAAGCCCCTCAAAGGTGGTATCTCAGCAATGTGGATCAGCTCAGGAAGGACACATTTCCAGGCAGACTAAAAGTAATACACAGTGGGGACAACCCAGATATGGAACTGTCAGTCTGTTTACAAATGGAGATTTATTTTGTGAAATCTGATAATAAGAGCTTCGCTCTTTGTATAGGATATTTCACCAGTACTAAAAAGAGTGGCACTCCTTTCACTGGTGCATCCATATTTCAAGGGAAATGCTCGTATATTGGTGCTGCCTGGAAACTCCCACAAACATTTTTTATGGCACTGCTGAGCATTACTCATGAATTAGAGTTGAGGTTTAAGCAGTCATACCTGCCAACAGCTCCTGCATTAAACGTCTACAACCAGAAGATGCAATGGAATGGAACAGGTTTGAAAATGAGGGCTTTGAGCTCAATTGAAACAGTGCTTCATTCTTACGTGAGCTGGACCATCAGGAGTCAGGGTTCTAACTCATTCAGGGTATTCCTCACAGCCTCCTGTGGACTTTATGTTCAACCGGTGTCAGAATCTCTCAAAATTCCCATGAGCAAACTGGCCCCCATGTACAATCTGTAAAGCTCAGGTTCAAAGCCTCTTTTTTCCAAATTAAGTCAAATGAGATACATCAGAAATAACCAAAACCAAACTCACTTTGAGCTCTCAGCAGTTAATTGTGCACTCAGTCCTTTTCTCAACTCACTACATTTCCCATGGCCATCCACACCCAAGATCCCAAAAAACCAGTTGAAGGACAGCCAGCAGGTGGCCTTAGTTTTGATCACAGAAAAGAAAGATTATACAGTGAGGGTGGCACAGGCTGCAGGTGCTTACTGCCCAGGCACTGTAGGAATGAATGGGGTTCACCCAGTAACTTGGCATACCCACTATGGTCAAGAAGATTTTTAAACTCCACCCAAAGGATCCTGCAATAATCCTGTAATGTTGACACTGGAACTGTAGGAAGGAGGGAGGATTTTTTGGCATTAGCACATGCTGAATTAACATCAATGTCACAGAATAAAGACATCATGTGACTTTTTAAAAGCCACTGGTAGAGAGGTATCTGTGGAGTTACAGATATTTATAGTGCTCAAAACTGGTTGGTTTTAGTTTTTCTGGCTAGTAGGTTTAGTCTTTGGTCAAAGTAGACAGGTGATAAATTATTCAGGTTTTGCCCAGCTTTTCTAAGTGAGCTAAAAAAATAAATGAAAAATGTCTTGAAATACGGGGCACTTATATACAAAAGGAGTAGGAATAAGTAAGTAAGAAGCTTATCTTCCACCTTTGATTTTTTTTTTGTATAATGTGTTTTTATTTCTCAAGCTACTAGTTCACCTTTCATGTAGAACATTAGTTGCTTGTTCAGCTGGCTTAGCAGAAAACCCCAGTGCAAGGCCAGCCATTTCTGTTTGACACAGGGAGGGACAGGATTAGAGATATTTGCACCTAGTAAAAAATAACACTTCTTCCAAACACATCGTGAATGCCTGCTAATTATGCAAATAGAGTAAGATGAAACTTCCTGATGAGAAAGACATAGATAAAAACCTGCCAGTTCCTGCCAGTGTGTGGGGAAAACGCTGGTGTCTCTCACTCAGATGGTAATCTGAGAGTGGGACACACTGTCTGGTTTGCTCACAAACTGGAGGAGAACAAGAGCTTCTCCTGACCCTCATTTGTTACTCTGGTACACCTTTGGACACTAATTATCACCAGAAATCTGGGCACTGCTGTCTGGCTATTGCATTCTGATCAATGCTTAATTCAAGCTGTCATTTACTCCACGAGACCACAGCTGTGTATGTCCCAGCAGGTCTGGCCCTTCCCATCTAAGGTGGCCTGATCTCTACCTGAAGCTTCACTGGCTGCCTTCTGGGACCTAAGGAAGGAGGCTTTTCCATATTCTGCCTTCATACAAACACATGCTTGGGTATTATTTTTTTTTACAGGAACATAAGAATGAAGTTTTTGGGGTTTTTTTTGTGGTGTTGTTGTTGTTGGGGTTTTTTTAAATGAATACTGTGCTAATAAAACCTGGTCCCCTGGTTACTTCAGGGTCATCACCCTTCAGACTTTCAGAATAAAATAATCAACCAAGAAGCCTTTGTCTCACATACCTCAAGAAGACAGACCTGCCCATTTTCACAAGTATTACCAGCACATGAATCACACCTGCACTGCACAGTACCAAGCCCTAATTTCAAGCTCCTTGTCCTCTCACATAAACATAACACCACATTATAAGGTCTGCATGGATGGGAATGTAATGCCTTTGTGTTATGTTCAGTTGATGGAACACAAGTGTTAGTCTCTTTCACAAACAATAAATGTTTCATAACACTTCTGAGTTTGTAAAAAATGACAAATAAAAACTGAATTAAATCAGTGGTGTTTAAAAAAAAAGTATCTGTTACTTGTGGATTTGTAAACTCAAAGCACTATACTGCTTAGAGAATTTACTGATTTATTTGTTAGCCAAAAGGATCTCAATACAAAAACTGGTAGGCAAAAATTGGTCTTTCTAGAGCAATATCCAATAGGGAAATGCATGGGGAAATAGGAAGTGAGTGGCTAACAGAAAGAAGAGGAAGCAAAGAAAATTACTTCTGCACTTGAATATTTTTTAAAAAAGAGAATTTTTCTATTCTATACTTAGACTTCAATTTATAGAAATGTACAAAACCAAAAGTATTTTAATTCTAAAATTGCAAAACAAAAATTCCCATTACATTGTCAAGTATTGTAAGTAGGATGGAAGAAAAACTATTGGACTCAACTACTTCTATCAACTGAAAGCTTGAAGAAATTTAGAGGTTTGTAAAAGGAAGGAAGTAGCAAATTCAGTTGCTTTAAAATAAGCCCTATCAAAACATCTCATGCTAGAACAGCTGCTTAACAAGACTTTATTTCTAATGACATTCTTTGGGAATGTAAGCAGAAGAGGAAGCATTACTAGACTAACTTTTCATTTAGGGAGAACATCAGCTTAACAATATCCTAATGATACATTTCTATAACAAATGCTGCCAGCATTGTGAAGGAAGACTTTGTGCATGTTATAGCTGCAGTGGAACAAACTTGGAGGCCATTGAAGCTGTGCTTTGAAAGTGAAGACATGCTTTGAGGAACTTTTCTGATTATTCATTCCCACATCAAAACAGCACCAGGAGTAATAACAGAATAGAAAGTTTAGTGGAAACAGCTAAGTGAGCACTCATATATAAAGGAACTCTTATAAAGCCTGACAGTAGACATGACTTAAAGTAATGAAGATAAGAGATGCTTCCTTTGAACTCTGAAGTTGTCAGTGAATTTACTTCTTGAAAGCCTACAGCAAGCAAGAATTATTAAAAATACTGTATTCCTAGTCAATAGTATCTGAATTCTTTTCAATATTAACCTTTCTCAATTACTTAACCTTGGCAATGCCACTTACATGATTTCTCTGAAAAGACACCTAACAGGGAAGCAATTTCTTCTTAACCATTCAGCAAGTGGATGCTCCAAGCAGTCAGGGACCTATCCCAGGTCTCCTGGCTCTGGGCTGATGCTGTAGCACTAGATAATCACCCTGGGTAATTCTGTACCAGCTCAATAGTGAGGTCAGCCTTTCAGTGTGCACACAGTGAGAACTTTTCACCTTCTATGAGGTGCAAAATGAATTGAATAATTAAGTTTTTAATGAAAAACTGCTTCTCTGGTCTAGTTTTGACAAACATCATCTCGCTGAGAATTGCTATCAGTGAAACCAGCTGTATGAGCCTAAATGAAACAGTATAAAAGTAGTTTCAAACATATTTTAATAATAATTTAACAATAGCTGATTCCTAAATGAAAACAGAAGGTGATTTGCAATCACTTAATGTACACAGAATTTCTTTGTTACTGGAGTTGCAAATTACAGAGCAGCTTTTGCAGTTGCAGTCAGCTGAGCTCTTACAGGAGCATCACGCCAAAGTCATCCTCAACAATTCCGCCATTCCTGGCACAGTAGCCTGTGAAACACTGGTATCAATGTGAAAGTCTTTATTTCCAAATGCACTTCACAGCAGATACGGAATGAACCACACCCCAGGTGATCTTTGTCCTGTAAATTATAAGTTAAACAGTGCAAGTTTTATTTAAACTACAAAAAAATGATGACAAGTTCGCAGTTAGAGAGCTAGGACTTTTTTAGCAAGAGGCTCATAATTTTAATCAAAGAAATATTTATCCTCATTATTCACATGTGAGTGCTTGGAGCACTGTGGTCTTATTTACAGCAGATCATTTTAGCTTTCTTCATCACTTGCATCTAGTTTTGTTTCTTCTTTTTCTTATGAATGGTTGACTTTATGATCAGTCTTTTTGGGACTTTGAGAAACAGATGCTGGGAACTACACAGACCCTTTGCAGGAAGGAATTAGAGAACTCCAAAGTAAGCCAAGGCTTGGGTATTTGACAGGCATCACAGGATAACCTCAGATCTGGAAAAGGTCAAAGTGCTTAGAAGTAGAATGGAGGTGGAGGAGAGAGAGAGAGCTGCTGGGAAGCTGGCAAAGAAACCAGACAGGTAAAGGTATCTGTCAGGCATAGCCTAAGAAACCAGTGCTCACTGTGAGCTGGACATACCAGTGTTTTCCTGTTGCTTTAATCCCTCTTTTTTTAATAGCTTTTTGATCTTTGTTTATAAGCAAGAATCCCTTGAGCTTGTGTGGGGTTACCTACGCCGGTGATCAGGGATTGATGGGGAGAGCTGGAATAGGCACGCTGTATTCCAGGGCATAGCTGAAGGCTGATGAAGTCAAGCTATACCACCTGGAATAAGAAGTGCAAGGTCTCATTCCCAGCAGGCACTGTAATTTCACAAGACTAGGAAGGCATGGAAAAGTATTGGTTGCTCTGATTTATCTTTAGTTCTCAACTGCCTACACTGATTGGTGAAACTGCCACCCTTTAAATACTGGTTTTTGTCTCTATCTCTGAAAAGAACAAACCTACACAGGAAATAGGCTTCCTAATGGACAGAGTCCACAGCTA
Source organism: Myrmophylax atrothorax (assembly GCA_026770055.1). NCBI lineage: Eukaryota > Metazoa > Chordata > Aves > Passeriformes > Thamnophilidae > Myrmophylax > Myrmophylax atrothorax. The sequence continues at coordinate 16,994,315 of JAOXXN010000446.1, read as the reverse complement.
CAGTTCCTTCTATTTGTGGAAGATGTTCTGTGATTGCACCATGTAGCCAAATTTAATCAATGTGTCCATTAAGCACAGACATGTTTCATTTCAAGGTAGACAATGCAGTGGTCTTCTCCTTTCCAAGGAGTCTTGCCAGATATAGTTAAAGATTAATATTAGAAAACAGCCCTCAGAGAGAAATTCTGTATGCTTTCCCCCACCTAATCTGCAGAATATTTAAAGCATTATGGACAAAACATGACACACATCTGGCTTCTAATGTGGAACTTCAGGTCAGAAATTATGGCTCCATAAAAAATTTGGGATGTTTGGCTGATTCTGGAAATGCTAAGGAGTTTCTGAAAGGTAAGAGGTGATAGAGCAGGTGTAAAACAATGATTTACTGTGACAGCCCTGTGCATCAAGCAAAACCAGAAGACATAAAAGAAACATATTACAAGATGTTGCTCTGTTGCTTTCTTGAGAAACTATGAACAGTGAAGAAGGCATCTATTTCAATCCCAGCCAAGATCAAAGAAGATTTCTGTAATGCAAAAAAGGAGCAGTTGCTTAGAAATATAATGTTATTTATCTTCAAACAATGTCTTCAACTTGGAGACTGTTTTCTAAACCCCCTATCTCTCGTAACAAGAGCGGCAAAAAGCCCACTTTGTTGTGTATCCATTCTGTCTCAAATTGTGGTCTGGTTTTCTTTGTGTTTTGCTTTGCAATACACCTGCTGTTTAGAAGTTGGATAATTATTAAGCAGCATGTCCACAGAAAAAACATGATTTCTCTGATGAGTATTTCATGTCTCTGTGCTCCTTCTGTATTCAATTCTTTTCCACACCTTTTCAGCTGTGGCTATAGGTGTACTGATAAAGCTCAGCCTTTTCCAACAGCACAAAAATCCAGATATTCCAAGTTAAAGTGTTCAACTTCCACAATCATCATGCATATAATTTCTGTGCTCCTGGGTGATGAATGAAGTAAATGTCTACAGTATAGAAACACATAGAATAATTGAATTACTTTCTTCTGAAGAAAACACCCATTTAAACTTTGTCACACTTGCTTTCCATGACAAGCACCCCAGAGTGCAACACTATCAGCCTATTTCATCCCTTGGGCATCAGGCTAAAGATGTCACTGACATAAAGGTGTTGCCCTGGTAAAGGTGCTTAGAAATACTTTCTGCTGCTGTTTGAGCATTTACTGCTGGTTGTTGCAACAAGTATTGCTGTAGGCAATATATTCTGAACCGCCACTGTAGTCAAAGCTATTAAAAACAAGGCTATCAATACATCTTATGTTTAATGTTAACTCAGTTAACAGAGATGACCTCTTTGACAATTCAGCAATATTTAATTTATGGTCCCTCCTGCCTGCAAACTGAGTAGGTGTAAACATAAAACAGAATCCTGGTATCTACCTCACTTAATTTCTTAATACTAGAGTGTTTCATAACTTGCTTGTATTGCTGCCCTCTGCTCCCTTTACAGGACTTTTTCCTATTGGAGATCTGCTGCATCAACATTATCTTGCCTGAGGATACACATCAGTCTGTCATGTTGGAGCTTATCTAAACCCTTCTCAATGTCAACAAAGAAAGACAGAGAGAAATCCATTCGTACCAATGTACAATATCTCAAGCACAGAATTGCTTACTCTGTTCTGTCTCCTAATACAACGGGTTACAGGATGACTTCTGTCTTTTTTCTCGGTGTGTTGTTTTATGTTCCTTTAAGAACATTAAGTTTATCAAATATATAGCTGGGTGTCAATCATGGTTGATGGCATTAGCAATTGTTAAAATGAAGATTTTTTAATCTTCCCTTCAAAATGTTCTGCTTGTAATTGGTCACAAAGTTTCAGCTACTTTGTTTTGAACTACTAAGGTGCCACAGCATTTCATCTGTAAGATCACCCTCCTCTTTCTTTGTGCTCTTTACTTTCTAGGTTCTAAGTCAGAATTATCATCCTCTCTCTGAGTGTCTGTCCTCAGGTTTATGAGAAGAAAAATTTTAAGCCCCTGTTCTGTATTCTTACCTGTCTTTCCAGAATATTTTTTATTTGTAGCATACTTTGTTGGTTTTGTTTTTCATATGACTGATCTCCTTTTATTCTCCAGAAATTTCCTGGTGCTCCAGGTAGGGGGTTTTTGGGTTCCCTTGCACTTTTTCTGGCTTTGTTTAGCAATTTTCTTAATTTTTTTCCTTCTCATATCTCTCTACCTTCTCCTATCTTTCTTCCACAGTTTCTATAATTTTTAGGATCCTTTCTGTAATTTATGGTTGCTTAGCATTGTATCTTTTAATCTCTCCTCACAATTATGTGATTTTATATTCCAGAGTTCTGAAAAGCCTTCAGTTTTCTTCTCTGTTTTCCCTCTCTTCTATTCATTGAATCTCACCTTTGAAGTCTATTCCTCATGTTTGTTTCATTTTAATTTTGAATCTACCTACAAAAATTTGAAGTATTTTCTATTTTACATTCTTTCAAATTTAACCTCAGCTAGAGAATGTTGGTCCCAGCCGACAGACTGAAGTTTTGATCTTGCAATCTATTTGATATCCTGCAGGACCAGCTTTTCTGTTCAGCTGGGATGATGCTGAAATAAGACATTCCAGATAACAGGATCATGTCTATTGTTTGCAAATTGAATCAAACTGCTTTCCCTTTTACTCTATACAAAGCTGGGAATTCCCAATGACACTATCCATAGAACTTCTTTATTTTTTAGCATTATAATCAAATTCTTCCAGCCTTTCCTCTCTTTGCCTTCTTCCCTTGCTGCCCTCTCGCCCAGTTCTTTATAAGAACTTTTGCTTACATCTTCTTGGAAATCTTCCAAAGAGCATTAAAAATTAAAATACAGAGTCCAGATGGCAAAGTGTGTGATCCTATGCAGATCACGTTCCCAAGGTACCCATGACTAAGGTTTCTTTTTTGTTTGTTGATTTCTCCAAATCCAGTGTTAATATCTTTATTCCCCTTAAAGTATCATATTATAAATACTTCCTGGTTTTAAATATTTCACTT
>JAOXXN010000446.1:16963157-16983881 GCA_026770055.1 Myrmophylax atrothorax | reverse complement strand
CTTGGCCACCTGGGCACACTGTTGGCTCATGTTGAGCTTCCTGTCAATTAGTACCCCCAGGTCCCTTTCTGCCTGGCCTTTTGTCAAGGGCAAGAGGGAGAACTGGGACAGACAGCAGAGAGGCACCGCTGCAGCACTGACTGTGTGGTACCCAGCGGTGCAGCAGAAGGCTGGGCAATCTGAGACAGCATCACCTTGCATTGGCACAGCTCAACTGAGCACACACCACTTTCACAACAGCCACATGGGTACTTTGCAGACCATTGTGAATGGCCACAAAAAAAGGTTAACACAATTTAGTTAATCCATTTCAACATTTAATGCAGATTTTCTTGAGTGTTCCCACATACACCACCTGGGAGAGCGAGAGAGATTAGCATCTACTATTGTTCCAATGAAGCAAATAAAAAAGTCATTAAGTAAGCAGAACTGTGGAGACCAGCACTAGAGTGAAGTACAGGTTATAAAGGAATAGGAATATAAATTCCTATGGACAGGCAAGAAATAAGAATCAAAACTTCTACATAGCAGGAGAGGAAGAAAAAAAAATCTTGACATGAGATAAATCAAGCTGTTATCTAGTTTAATATTTTTTTAACATTTTTTCAAACTAAACAAATAAGGTATATTTATGGCACATAAAATTACTTTTTGGTCCCTTAAAAGTTTACTGCTACTGCAAGTCCTTCCCATCCCACTATGGAAGCTGGCATCAAAAAAGAACAGCAGCTCCTCACCACAGCAAGGAGACACACAGAGAAATAAGCTTCCAAGTAAAACCTGTGTCCTAGCTAAGAGCAGCAGCCAGCCAATGACAGCATATGTATTTGCTGACAATAAAATTTGTAAAAAGCTACTGAAAAATTATTATAATATCCAGCTATAACCAGAATTTCAAGCACACACATTACCCAAAACCTGAATAGGTCCACAATTCTCTTCGGTTTAGCTACCAAGAGTTCAAATTCATATTTACTTGATTAACAATTATTTTTAGGGCTGAAACAGGAATTCGCGCCCTGAATGTCAAGAAACAATACAAAATTTATCATCCCATTTAAGAAACTTCAGTTCAGCTGAGCTGGCAAATAGCTAAACATACTCACAGTTCTACAGCTGGAAAAATAGCTTTCATTGCATCAGAAGTCAGTATCAGCTCATTAAAATGTAACCTACTGGAGTTCGCACTTATTTCACAATTCTAAAATTCATCATCCAAAAGTGTTACATTAACAGTAACTACATGAAAGGCAAAATGTTCAAGCGTGTTTCATGTATTAAAGAAGAATGTAGAACAGAAAACACGTTTCTGAAAAACTCTCTTTGGCAACAATTACAGTGTCAGACAAAATGGCTTGGGTAGCTGAAATCCCCCATTCCAAGGGGGGAATTTCAGGAACGCCAAATATGGTTGAGAGAATTATTTTCTTTGACATAATTTGACACCAGCTTCATAGAATATTAGCATGCTAAATTTTGGCATTCGGGCTCAATACTTAAACTAGCAGAACAAGCAGGCATGAATTCCTAGTACTACCTGACTTTATGATTTTTTTTTTTGTTAGGTAAAACTCTTCAACAACAACAACAAAAAAACAAAACCAAAACCAAAAACACAAAACAAACACCAAAAAATAAAACAAACAAAAAACCCCCACCAGAATAAAAACCCAACCAAAACCAACCACAACCTTGTTCAATGATTATTGTACCAGTAGGAACCAAAGCAGCACAGATGGAGTGCTAAGCTTGCAGGTGGGAGGGATGGATGGCTTGAAAATGCAAAATCCTAATTCCAATATAAAAGACATTTTTTTAGATGCCATCAGCTTACTTAAATAGACTAAAAGAATTTTCATATAGTTTTCTACTGCTTCACAGAGTAGCCAGAAAGGTTTCTGAACTGGTGGGGAAGTGCTCCTGCAAGCCACCCAAAGGAAACCAGACAGTGAGGGAGTTGTGCTCCAACACCACCGATGCACTGAACAAAGGGGAATGGGGGCATCTGTCAGAACACCTGTCCTACGTTCACATGGGCTTCAGCTTTCAGAGGACAGGAAAACAACAGAGAAAAAGAGCTGAAAAAGTCCTGTTAGTACAGAGGTTTGGCATACAGATGTTTGGCATACAGAAAACTATGTGTTTGGCTACTTGCACTATGATGTGCCTTTCTTGTCCTGAATCTTCGCTACTTCACTGTTAAAACACATGAAAGAATACTACGAATACTTTTAACCAATGATCCAGATATACTGAAAGATTGTTCCCGTATTTATTGAAATGTCTTAAAATTTTAATTCCAAGATGGTTTTATGTGAAATTCAGAAGAAAAGACTACAATAACCCTCCCTAAAAATGAATTTGAAGACTTAATGCCTAGTTTCTGAGAGGATCACTTCACACAGTCAGTCACTTCACAGACTATATAAATTATTTCCCTGGTTTCCTTCACCACATAACTGTGGTGGCTTGGCCTTAAAAGCTACAGTAAGGCCAATGATTTCTGAAACATTAGCCAGAAACCAGAAAGGGTGGAGGATGGAGAAGACAAAGAGGCCCCGAGATAACCCATGTGTGAAACACCAGCTGATCAGTCATTTTCTGCAGCAGTGCCAGTTTCTTTGACGAAGTTCACACATAACAAAATGAAGAATAAACTAACATCCTTTGCTGGTCACTGCAGCTTCCTGGATCACTGATCAAAGATGACTAATTTAAATGCAAGACAATCTGCAACGTTACTGCAACTGCTAAGCAGAGGAGCAATAACTACAGCATGTTTGCAAATGAAGAGGAATGAACAAGAGGAAGAACAAGTGGTAAACAACATGGAGAACAAATGCATGTTTTTCATTTTTTTCTTGATTATATGTTGTTAACATTAGTCTTCACTGATTTTATCCTACTTTTCTTAAGGTTCATTCATTTTGATTACCATAAAACATCATGGTGCAAACTTCTGTAGCCTTACTCAGAAAGAGTAATGAGTCTAAACAGAAATAACCCCATAGATGCAGTTATAGTCAATTCCATTATCCCAAGAGTACTTTCTCCAAGAGAGAGAAAGGTAGCAAGACTTTTAGAGAAGAAAAACTTCTAAAATCAGCTTCTAAACTTTGCACTTTTATTTTGAAGGCAGAACTCAGTGTGCTCACTCCAAATGGTCAGCTGCATCAGTAAACTAAATACATCATGTATTTACTAGAAACCTTGATTTGGTAGATGTTGTATCTAAATGGGAGATACTAAAAAAGATGGTATTTTCCTTCTGTTTACTCTGTATCAGGAAACACCCCCCTCAAATTCTAGAATTATTTTAATACTTTTGTTTCCTTGCTGCCCTTTTTCCACCTCAGGAAAAGAGATAAGAAGTCCACAGGCCATATGTCATCTGTTGACTTTAGCAGCAAAACGCAGCCAAAAAAACATTAAATCAGTCCCTTTGTTTCTTCTGACTCATCTGAATTTATATCCAGTCAGAGTTTTATGAGCATAAGCTTGTTTCAGAACCTGAGGTAAAGCATTTTTCTTCAACTGTAATTATTTTTATTAGTAAAAATTAATCTACAAACATCTTAATACTCTTGCCACAAACCAAAAAGTATGCATTACTCAGTCATGGAAAAATTGCTGTTTCCATGTGCACAACAGAGGTAATAGTCTGCACACCTTCACACACCTTTTTAAATCACATGAAGATGAGTTTTTACAATTGAAGGACAAAAGCAAAGTTCTGAGTAACGAGAAATGTGCCATTTTTAATAGATGCCCCCCAATATATGCTTAGTACTTAAAAAGAAGGGAGAAAAAAGAATCTGCAGATTAAACTCCAGTTTGTTTTTCACCATGTAAAATTTCTGCTTCATTTATCTATCTAGAAGCACATATCCATACAGGTACATATATAAGCATCCACAGACTGTTGTGCCTCAGCAGTAAATAAAAAGGTTTATCCTCTCTCTAACCAGATACAGAAGAGGAAAAACATGTTAACCTTCCAGTCAGTAAATTCAAATCACTTTCTGAACTCATCAATGGAGTCTAATCTCTTGAAATACATAGGTTTGGCTTGCATTTCATTTCTTTTGGGAAATCTGCAAGCTGAGTAGGATCATTCACATGGTTCTCTGACACTGTGGAAAGTCCCCTCCACCTCAAAGATCACACAGATGGAATGATAAAAGAGGCCTGAACCATCTACAGCTGGGGAAGAACAAGGGTCAGGAGAGCATGTCCCTACACCTCCGTGTGCCCTCCTCATGCACACACACACAGAGTGGTGGGGATTACAACTACACTGGGTTTTAAATGTTTAAAGAAACTGGTAGCCAGGTTGACTGAATATTTATTTACAGGAAGTGTGTGCACACTCAAACGGGTGCAACAGGCCAAGAAGCTTTTCAAGTCAGTGCAAAATTACTGGCAGAACGCAGGATCCAACAGTTCTGCATTCCTTCACAGCAGCTGCTTGTCAAGAGAGCAAGGCATGAACCTACATCCAAATTTACTTTTGATATCAGCACATAAAAAGCCTTTTTCAGAACTGCTAGTAAAAGGGGGTTTTCCCACGCTCATCATTTTACATTTTATCTTTCAAACCAACAGTTCACTTACTTAGCAAAACGCAAGTGGGATACTTAAAAACACTTCTGCTACTTTTTAGATACCTTCTCTAATCATTTACTGGAAACTTTTCTTGGGAGGGCACAGGAAGGAAGAAGGGGGAGTCGTTAAGTACTGTAAACTAGCAGTAGTAAGCACCCATTTCTCAAAGGCTTTGAAATGAAAGTAGAAGCAAAAAGTCAGTATCCACTTAAATTTTTAAGTTTTCTGGTGCCTTCATACAACATGCAACGTATTTTTATTCTTAGTTTTTGTTAATACTTCCGGTATCAAACAACAAAAATAAGTTACCTCTATAAACCACACACCTTACGGTGCTTTCACAGCACATAAAGCAATAAGCTACAAAATAGAGCCATAAATAGCTAGTAGACTGGGAAACAGAGGCAGGTTAAGTGAGTTGTGTAATGTGGCAGCAAAATTCCAGAGCAGAGTCCAGATACGGGTCCGTGGTAAGAGACTGCAGATTTATGTACTGGCTGGAGAAGGATTACTGTGAGAAAGAGACTGGGTTTTTCAGATAAACCCTAAACTAGAAGTCAACTAAAACCCTGAAAATTGTTAGAGCTTTATTTAATTTAATATAATTATACTATATATATATATATTAAAAAAATAATACTACAATGTTGCTATTCTACATAAACATTGTGATGGATCATTTAAAATATTCTGAATCAGCTAATAAAAATATTTTTTAAACAAACCAAATTAAGAGCCTTTAGGAAGACTGTTGTTAATTTTGGTCCTCAATTCATCATGAATGCAAATTACACCACACCGTCTGACTATCTCAAGGTCTCATGTGAAGAAAGACTCTTTGACAGCATTAAGGACAGGACAAAAGAAAAGATAAAATACAGATACAGCACGAGGAACACAGAAAGACTGTGGTTTTAGCAGAGACACAGATGAAAATCAGGTACATTTACAAAGATTTATCCAGCTCCATTTCAGAGAGTTTGTTATGAGAATGTCTTCAAGGTAATCTCATTGATTATGCTTTAAAAAACAGATAGTTTTATGTACCTGCATTCATATGCCTTTAGAGGACATGATTTTTAAGGTCCTGAGCAGCATCTCAGGTGCTTGTAGAAAGCTCTCAGCAAAGGACTGCAAATCTTCAGTTATATACAGGCACAGGCTCTACTACCTGTCTGTCATACGTGTTTCACACAGTCATGTATCTCACTCTATATACCAGTGCTAAAGACACCAAATACAAAACAAAACCCAGAAGACTGAAAGATGTGGAAGGGTGAGGCAGGGGAAGAATCCCTCTGCTAAAACTGAATAATTAAGAAACAAGCCAAGAAGCTATGAAGAATAGACGAGGTGACTCAAGGTTCATCCTCATCAAAAATGCAAAGTGAGATTAAACAGAAGAGACTAAAAGACTAAATGTTGGGAGAGAATTTCTGTTTGTCTGCCAGCAGTCAATCCATGATAGAGATGGTGATAAAAGTTTCCAGGCATCAAAAACAGAGAAGAATTTCAAATAAAAGAAAGACAATAAAAATATTATAAGCCTGCATTATGCTGTTTTTCCCCCAACACTTGAACCATGAGAGACAATTACCTTCATTTAGGATTGCAATATTTATTAAGGGGAAAAAAAAATTTCAAATGTCCCTTGAGATTTGCATAAAAGAGAAATTTTCTGCCATTTTCATGGATAATTCTTGCTAAAGAGGAATAGGCAAGTCTAAATTTGTATTTTGCAATTAACTGTGAGTATGCACAAAGTAAAGTTATAGCGACAGCTTGTTTGTTTCTGCAGAAGCACAAGTAGAAGCAAGATAAACTGTCATTTAGCATAGCACACACAAACTACTAAGAGTAAATGTATTTCATAATACATTTATTTAGTTAGGCAAACTAGGGTGATCTATTACTCTGATACTCCATCACTAAATTTTACTAGAATGAAGTGGAAGAGTGTTGCTTTCCCAGTTAAAACATACTTTTCTTTGTACCTTCCCATCACATGGATGTTTTCTAAAATACATTGTACTTAGCTAACTTTTGGTATGTGGCCTGGACATATTAGTTTAAAATTCTTCCTTTTCTTTTGTTACTTTTAGCTTCTTGGCAGCTGCTGCAGGTGCCTCCTGCTGCTGGCAATGGTATGGGCTGGCAGCCTGCCAGGCAAGATGAGAAACTGCAGCAAGAAGTTTTCTTACAATTTATTCATTTATAAATGCCCAAGTCTGGGAGGCTCTGTGCCCTAATAGGAGGCTATAAAATACAATGACGAGGGTGCAGACATCACTTTTAAAGACTGAACAATTTTCTCTCTCTCTCTCTCTCTAGCAAGTTAATCTGCAGAGGAGACAGTAGAGGATGTCCCACAAGAAATGTCTTACACTAAGCCTTAAATACTGCCATGAAGAGGCTGTCCTGGGCACCCCTGAGAATGGGATGAGATAGATGGAGAACCTGCTTGGCAGCCACATAGGAGGAGGTCGGAGATGGATGCCAGAAGATAACATCAACTAACATCTCACTCTCTTGACATAACAGCTTTGTGTTGCTATACAAATAAAGGAGGTATGTATACACACGGTGCAGTAAAACACCAGATTTCACTTTCAAAGTGGGGGAATTGATTCTGTAATGATGATCTATTATAGCGACTTCATCCCCATTACTCCAAGTAACAGCTACAGATTGAATCGTTTTAATTGTGTAGATGTTGGCAAAGAATGGCGATAAGTTGCTCACTGCCCTGTCCTTCGCCTGCAACATCCTGGCTGACTTTGATAACAGGCTTATTTACAAGCACCAGCTAAACACCAGACCAATGGACCACAGTATTACAGCTCTTTTCCCTGATGCCTTGCAAGCAAATGCTTTCCCACTGGCTGAACTCATATTGTTTAGCACTTAGTCAGGCATAAATTGCAGAGGCCACCTCTCCACAAACAACTGGATTAGCTGGCACCAATTCTGCTTGGAAAAGCTGAAAGTAAGTGACTGAATTTTAAAATGTCCTGTCCTAGAAAATAAACTACTTTATTCTAAGTACTTTTCAGCAAAGCCGTGGAAGCTGCTAAACCATTTAAGGAAATACATGGTCTTTAGCCAGCATTGAAGAGCAAAGGCTATGACTTACACTCTTTTCTGGCAGTTTTACATGATCTGCTTATATCTACCATGTGAGTATTAAAATGGGTCAGCCAAAAGAACACATTTCTTATCTTGCAGGGGCAGAAAGAGCTGGGGTACAGCTGGCAGGCTCAACAGCCTGCCAGGTGCAAAGGCTCATCTTGACCTAACTTTCATGAAGATGAAGCTTTTGTACATTAGGAGCTTTGGGTTTTAGCAAACCAAGTGTGTCCCCCAACACAGGAAGATTAGTCTGAAGAGTAAAATTTGTTAAACACTATAGTTATGGGGCTTTCATTCACATGCAAACCATGCATCATCTCTCAGAACTGCCCATGGGGAAGGAGAACCACTCTATCTCCTCCCAGGATCCTTTGGACCACCACAGCAACTCAGAAGGAAGGCATGACTTAGACACCAGGGAGATAGCCACATAATCCATGGGTACTGGCTGGTTTGGGATGGCTTGTGTCTATTGCAGGTGAGCCCTCACCATCCAAAAATTGTCCCTGGCCGGACTAATCCAGAAAGTGCTTGAAGGACTTTCCTGGGGAATACTACTGGAAGTTGGCCAAACCCACATCAGGGACCTTTGGTCCATGCTCTGGCACTGTTTTGTTTACTAGTCTGCATGTAAATTCAAATGCAGAGGTCCACTGCTCCTATGTATCTCACTGTGTAGTGGTCTCTGAATTTGCCTTGACTACATCTAGTGACACCACTGACAGGCTGGAACAGAGGGAAACAGGAAGGAGGCATGAAAGGAGCATCGTGAAGAATGGGTGTAATGCAGGCACTGCTCATCTGAACCCTGTGCTCTTAAAAGGAAACATTTAAGATCAATATTGTCTCTTTCTTTTTTACTAGTTAAATCCATACTACTATTTTATTAAGATGGTTCATGGATGGCACACCCAGTATTTTAGTGCATATTAAATAACACTTTCTCTTTATTGTCTTTGTATTACAACAGTGCACAGAGACTTTACCTAAGATCTGTGGCCATTGTGCTGCAGCCTAGTTACAAACATAATTAGAGTGCTCATAACCAGGCTTAAGAATCAGCAAACAGTTGGCAAGAAAGATAAGAGATGGGAAAACAAAAATATTTCAGTCATCTCACAGATCCAGTGATAAAGGCAAAGAAAAATGAGGGCTAAATGTCCTACAGGAAAGCTGTAGCCAAACTATGTACTAGTCCACTACTTTGACTGCAGGTTTATCCCCTCCATCAGTGGGAGAAGGAAGCACTGAGGACATCTCAAAAGCATCTGCCTGCAGAAGCACAGGGAGAGAAGGGCACAGCTTTTTGCTTGGTTGCCATCTCCATGTAGACTATAAATTTCGATTCAATCTCATAGGAAAGAGCTAGCATTTGCTCCAAGTAGGGCAACAGTATCAGCAGCCTCATCATCACAGTAGGAGAAGATTAGATTAAAATGTGAACAACATGACATACTGCTCTTAAACAGTAAATACGAAATTCCTACCTCAGAGGTTTGGTATTTATGTGTATAACCATATTAGGATTGATGGAAGTTACAGTCACAACATCCTGTAGATCAACATGAGAACATAACTCTAAGCACACAGGCTTTTGACAGGGCATTTATTGGGTACCTAGTCATGCTACTTCATTCTCATACTGACACTCAAAATCTCCTGCCTCCTAATGAGAAATGACAGACCAATAAAATCAAATTGATTGGGTGAAGAGCTCCAGGCAAACGTATTAGTTCTAAAATCAATTACATTCTGGAACAGGTTGCTTTACTTCCTTTGGTAAATAGCATCCATTGGTGATTAGAAATTGTGCTGGTAAACACATAACAACAATTAAACATACATAACATATAGACATAACATTATCCTTAGTTGAATTAAACTCCTGAGAATAAATGAACTCCAAAGTATTGAGTGTTTTTACTGTTCAAGCCCAGCTGGCAATATCTGACATTTGTATATACTGGGACAAGAGGTGTGTAGAGCATACCACAGCACATGTAGCAGTCAGCGCCTGCCATAAATGTGTAAATGCAGCATAAAGTTTATTTTGCCTTGTGATAGGTAATGATGAATGGTAAAACATTAGCTTCTTCCTTCTCCAATAGCTGCCAGACATTTCAAATTTCTTTCTATATATCATTACAGAATTTCTGCAATGTAAAATTTTATGTATGTCATTAGACAGCTGAGAATTACAAACCCTGTTATCATTCTTTCTTAACTGTTCTCCAGATGTGCCATGTTTCTACACTGCCTACCTCTCTACCATGCCCTCTCTCACAATTCTGCTCCCAATAATGCGAACGGATCCCTCTAAAAATCACTTAAGCAAATTTTTGGGTCTCATGGACAGCCATCAAGACTTTGTTAGCATTTCTTCTGAATCAGTGGTTCTATTGTGCCTTGGAAAAAAGAACTAATTCTGTAATCTAATTTCTTTTTTTCTACTGTCAAACCCTAGGATTGTTTTAATAATACCTGAGTATTATTATAGTGTTAATCAGGAAAGTGCTTAAACACCTGCTTCACTAAATCCTAAATCAGGGTCTTACTCTTTGGTCCAAGTAATAGAAAGCATTTTTGCATATGCCTAATTTTGAGCACAGAACTTTAACAAGACTAATCACATAATTACAGTTATGCTCAAGCTTAAGTGCTTTGCTTGATCAGAGCATTGGCTAGCAATCCTTTTTAAGTGTTCTGTGCTGGAAAGTAATTATTGTCTCTTAAGCAACTGTTGTCACATCATTCATCACAGTCACATGTTCCAATTTTTCTCTTTTTATGAAAATGCCTGGCTCAAGTGTTGATCACACTGACATTGGTGACAGTTCTGCTTTTGATGGCATTGTGATCAGAAACTTTCTCCACAGATTTCCACTGAATATTGAATATTCAATAGAACACATTAATGCTTATTTTAACAACTACATGGATTATACAGGTAACATTTCAAAGATGCATGTCAAAATTCCTAGAAGCTACCTGCAGTGGTTAAGAAAACTGATTTTCTAAGCATTAAAGCTTCTTCTGGTGGTTTGAATAGCCACTTTAGACAGATGCTGCTGCCACTTTGCATGTATTTTTTCTTAAATAACCATGAGATGAAAGACAAGGGCATTATGAAAAATGGCTTTACAGGAGAGGGCATAATTTTCATACATATCTTATTTTAAAGGCATCAGGTTGTTTCTTTGTAGCTGATCCATGCAGCCACATGATGAGGTGCTATTGGCCACCCTTTGCCTTTATGTTCCAGACATCAGCTGGCATCTCAGAGTGAACCATGGGACAGCTCACAGCTGTGCACCTCACGGGTCTGTAGCCTGTGGCCTCACACATCTCCAGGAGACCAAGACCTCTCTTGCCAGCAGAACAGCTACCTGAAAGCCCATGGACCACTTACCAGCTGCCTTTTGCTACTCTTTCTGATATCTCACGCACCACTTTCACATAGGCCATTGTTTTGAATTGTTCCCTTCATATGCACCTCCTGAGCATGGTCCTCCCAGGCCCTGCTTGCTCCTGCTGTGGCACATCCCTTTGCACGCTCCTGTCCTGGCACAGGATTCTCATACCCACCCTCTACCATAAATAAGCACTTGCAGTTTCTACACATGCTGAGTGATGCATGACCCTATACAGTAAGTGTGTTTATGAGCCCCTCTGGTCTTTGAAAACTTTTGAATGAAGTCCATATATTTATCTGATTTTAAATGGTGAAAGGCAACATGGTGAGATGACTTATCCACCTTGAAGACAATGAGGCAATGGCTAATGACTTTGGTGGAGAAGTCACAACACTAAAATGTACACACTTGATTTAACTAACACTTTTCATGTCTGTTGATTTTAATAGCTCTGTTGACCAAAAATAAATCAATAAAAAGAAATAATTTGTGCTGATTGCATGTGCTCTGGCCAAAATTTATACTTATGAAATTCAAATTAATCCTGCCTCTATCTAACTCCTAGAGGAAGAAAGTAATTTAATGTCCTAATTATTTAAAACCAAATACAATTCCAAATATACAATACAATAAAAATCAATTGGTTCATGCCACAGTAATCTGAATTATCTCAGAGTAAACTCCTATCCTGACTTTAAACTTCTGCTGTCTATGCATATTTGATTTTTCTACTTGACTCATGCACAGGTCATAAAACATAATTGTTTAAACTTCCTGATTAGCAGGAGCAATAGTATTGGAAATTGATTATATTTTCCTAGTAAAATATTGCAGCAAGGAATATTAAGTGGGCAGCTTTAATAAATAGTTACAAAGAGTTTACTTACAGTGGAGTTTGTTTTTTCTCTCTGCATCCATTTGTAACTAGTTAAAAGGAGACACGTATGATCTTTTTTTTTTCTCATTTATGTCCCTTTCAACATGTGTGCATGCACAGACACAGCCTCTCATGGTACAAATTTAACTGACAAATGAGGATTATGAATGGGAAAGTAAAGTATGGAACCAATAAGACACAGTGAAATGGACTCCAGCCTTTGGTGTTTTGTCCTGAAACACACAGACATAGCCCATGGACAAGTGAGAAATGCTTGAAGAAAACTGACTTACCTTCTTGTAGGCACACAGGTTTATCACTTGGTTTCCAGCTCAGGGAGCCATTAAAGTGTCTCACACAAAGTTTTTTTGAAGTACCATTAAGCCTGTATCCTTCCTGGCAATGAAACCGGACTACCACGCTTTCAAAGAAAACACCTGCACTGGGTGTCTTGTATCCATGTTCAGGAGCTCCAGGGTCAGCACAGGCTTGTAGGTCATCAAACCCTATGTCAGACAAAGACACAATCAAACTCTGTTCATTTAGTCCTCATGCAGCCATAGTCACGCTTTTTCTATTTTGATCCATCCATCATGGGGACTTTGTCTCTTCCGATACTGGTCACCAGCAATCCTGCTTGGGTACCAGGTACTCCAGACTCAGGAGAGGGCTAATCCCCAGCTACAGATGAAATGCTCAGGTGACAGAAATACTCCTGTCTTTCCATGCAGCTACTGAGGAAGCAAAGTCAACCATACACTTCAGTGGCTGACCTGGATAAAAATAAAGCACTTGACCCAACCTACCGGTGGGATTGCTCAGTAATGTATCTGTAATTACTTTTGGGGACTATGGGATTTTGGAGGTCTGGTATAGTCAGTGGAAAGAATAATAATGTGTCAGAAGCAGAGAGGAAGAGGAAATAAAGAAAGAGGCATGAAACTCAATTGCCATCCAAAGACACAGTAACTCAAATAGGAGGCAACTGCTAAGTACAGGATGATTTCAAGATGGGAGAGAGATCTACCACAGGAAAAAGGGACACTGTGATGTTGGGTATGACCACCCTGTCACATGGGCTTGGTGGCCCTGCTATTCCTTTAAAACACTGTTATGGGAGTGCTGTATTACTGCATTGACAACAGAAGGCAGTTTGTAAAGCCCTTTACTTTCACAAAATTAACAGTAAAATAACAAACTAAACCCCAACAGTTGCAATCATTAAATGTGACTGTTTACCACTTTATCAAACTCATTTCAATGCCATTTGCATAAACGGAAGCTTTTTTTACTGCAAAGCAACAAAGGTTTAGTGCAGCACTGAACAAGCGCTGCATACTGAAAGAGTAAATAGCTTTGGAACACGAACAGCAGGGGGGCAATTAATGCCGGTGGGAGGAATGCCTGGAAAATGTGAAAATCATTACTGTAGTTTTAATGTTTTGATTTAAAAAGAAAAGTATCAGAGAGCCTCAGCCACTTCCTGCATGATAAGGATGAGTGCCTTCATGGCACAGTGAGGGAGAAGGAAGATATTACAGCAAAGGACTTTTCAAAATAAATCTCTGTTTCCCAAGGCTAAATGATTCCCTCCACCAAAGGGCTGGTTGTGACACTGTAGCAGCCAAATGGAGAGCACTGAAGGTGATAAAAGGCTCTTGCATTTGAACTGAATGTCTCCATTCAGTCCCCTGGCTGACAGCTGCTAGTGGAGAATACAAGGAGCTCACACCAAGCCACTCTGTTGTATGTCCAATTACCTGCTCTTGGTCGTTGAAGCAGGGGACACTGTTGGGTCACCAGAGCAGATCGCATCTTCCTGACTCTATACATGGCTACTTCTATGTGTGCCCAGGTCCTGTGCTGAACTCCACAATTAGTCTACAATTTCCATGAGGTGACCTGATGGCCAGGAATACCTACATGCCATGTGTGCTGGAGAGAGCCATCAGCTACAGCCTCTGCCCCTCTGCAGTGCTCCAAAGCCCACGGCTCTTCCCCTACAGAGATTTTATTAGCATTCCTTCTCTGCTGAAGCAGCACAAGAGCAGTAGAGCATCTACTGTTATGCAGCTTTGCTCCTTCATCCAATGAAGTTTATTAAGACAACCAAAGGGTCAGTGCAGTAACCAAGTCAAACATGTCTCTGAGCTTCACACCTCAAGTCCTCAAGTGCAAATTGCCTGAGACTCTTTATCATTTGCTGACATGATGAACAAGTAGAAGTACAGTCATTACATTCATGTAACATGCTGTAGGAAATACTTATTAGCAGAAAAGGGCTGTCCATTTTTACTGGAGATTAAAAAGAAGCTTCTTATGCTTCAGACAGCAAACCCACATCCTTTAATAATGTCAGCGATGATTATAATTATTTTCCATTAAACCAAGGGATAACATGACATTTTAGATCAATTTTGTTACTTCAGTAATCTCAGCATTTGCAGTCAGGCATGGACTATTATAACCTACCTTGAAATATTTATTCTTTCTTACTAACTGCATCAGGGAAAAGTGCACAACTCCTTACTGCTTTTCCTTCAGAACAACAGAAAAAAGAAAAGTGCTGAGATCACGTACAATTTGCCTGGTAAGAAGAATGAGCCAAGCTCGTTTCTCAGTTTTCATTAAGACAAATATGCAAAGTTAGAGATTTTGTAACTGTCAGCACAAAACCCAACACAGAAGGCAAGAATGTTTTCTTCCCTGGTGCAGGCTAATTCTGTGACCCTACTGCCACTTTTCTGGTGACCTTTCACAAGCAAAGATTTTCTGTAGTAAGTTGGTCTCTTAGGTTATTTTTATTGAGTGCAGTTTGTGAGAAGACAAATCTACCTCAAGGGGAATTCCCAAGTAGAAACTGGAATACAAATGGGAAAATGGAATTGTGTACCCTTTAGTTTCTACAGAGTCAGTAGCCAGTTGTTATTCAGCTACTGAATAAGTGATGACCCAAGGAATCAGCACAGGATCACTGCTTCCATGGCTTGTTCCTGAAGCAAGGAAGAAGGAAAAAGCCTAAAGGACTATCCAGTTAGGCAGATTACACATGCAATATAGTAACTTCTCATGGTAAGATCATGAAAGCAAAGCAAACAAACCCCTACCCCACCTTTTCTCCATAGATACCAACAGTAGCCTTGGCCCAAACCTTAGTCCTAGGGAAATCAGTGGGAGGCACTTGCATGGGAAGCTTCTTGATGAAGGTATGTATGATCCAGGTACAAAGCAGTAAAGTCAGTGCTGTGCCACCTTTCCTGTGCTTTGGGTGAGAAGGAGGCAAGGACATGTGTGAGGGAGGTGTAATGAGGCTCCCACTGTCCTGAGGATCTCCCAGCACACAGAGGGCACTCCAGGTGTTCCGAAGGAGCAATTACTACCAACCAGAGAAGTCAGGAACTGCTCTGATTTTTAGCAGGGTTGCTCCTCTCTTGCACAAGAGGTGTGGCACATGTTTCAACAGCTTATTTAGCTGACAGCTAAATCCATCACTCTTTTCCAATTTAAGTATGAAAATTCTGGTACAATATTCAAGACCTGTTTTGATGAAAAATCCCTAAGAAACCCAGTTCTACTTAGTGATAGCAGACTTGGGCCCTTTGCATAATAATTCTAATCTCATGCAGTTAAGCTCCGCCCTTTCAAAAATTAATAAATTCATGTCTTCAGTGTCTTCAATGAGATACAGCTTGGTAAATGGTCATATTTTCTCTTTCTCTTGATCTTTGCTTTCTTTCCTTTTTCACAGCTATGCATTTAAGAGCAACTACTCATAGTTGTGATACAGTATTTTTCTAACGACAAGAGTAATCCCACATTATAGATGAGATGCTACAGACATCTTATGCTTTGATCCGTTTAGAACCTGATGAAAACAGCCAAAAACCTTTCAAGACAGAGCCACAAGATAAGTCTTTGGAAGGAACCATAAAAGTTACATAAATGGGAAAGCCAGTCTTTTGGTTATAATAGAAAAGTGCTGTCCTTCAGGAAAAAGTATATCAAATAAGATAAAAAATAACTTAGAACTACAATGGATTCTGTTTCTTTACAAACCCTTCAATGAATCTTTGGGGGAAAGACTACTGGACTTTTTCTTCATGACTACAAAGAGGGAAGGGGAAGTCATCATCACCTACTAGTAAAAACTACACAACACACTTGTCAAACAAAGCAGTAAATTTTCATGTTACGTATATAGTAAAAATTTAGTAAGGTCAGAAGCCACCACAATCCACACTACAACAGCAGCAACTTTATGGTATGCTGCTGTACGGCTTTAAATCCCAAAATTAAAGACTGCACAATTAATGCTGGAACTATTTCAGTAGTCAAAATAGCTTAGTATTAATCCAAGTTGCAGGACTTTTAATGGATATGGTCTAAAATATAATGAAGAATAATGCCTTCTGGTAAGGCTAATGAGTATGTCTCGTCATCATCACCAGTAAAGCATGTAGTTGATACAGAGTATATTCTGGTTGTGGTATTTACTATATTTCTACTGTTGGACCAACCAGAGGTCCTCTGAAAACAGCAATGCTCTTAACCTGGATAAAACACAAGCAGATTATATGGGTGCCTATTTTACCTAAATTACTTGGTATTGTGAGCCAGATAAATGATGTTAAATTAATCAGAAGATTGAAAAATAAGCAATGCCATCCTTGGGGTGTAAAATGAACCATTGCAAATAATTTGATCAGACTATTTCTAGAATTCTGCCTTGTACGTTCTCAAGCATATAATAATTCATCTCTCTCTCCCAATGAAAAGCTTGAAATGTCAGAAGCCAGAGAAAAATAACATATTTCTATGGACAAGAAATCATGATAGTCACAACTGAACTTCAGATATGCCTGAAATAGGCAGGAGGAAGAATTCCTCAGTTCATGCCATAAAGCTGTATTTCTCTGCTGCTTTTTCTCAGTTTCACATTTGGTTTTCCTTGTTTCCCTCTTCCCTCACCTCCATGTCTTAGAGCTCCTTGTAAATTTGTGGTGCTAGCAAGGTGATTTCTAATCTAAATTTGATGGACTTCTTTGCCTC
The DNA here is from genome assembly GCA_026770055.1 of Myrmophylax atrothorax. Classification (NCBI taxonomy): domain Eukaryota; kingdom Metazoa; phylum Chordata; class Aves; order Passeriformes; family Thamnophilidae; genus Myrmophylax; species Myrmophylax atrothorax. The sequence continues at coordinate 16,966,808 of JAOXXN010000446.1, read as the reverse complement.
CAAAGATGCTATATAACATTTCACTGACACACTGATGATGCATGTTAGCTCAGAACTGGCTGCACTCGTTCTGGAACAGAGTCATCACTCTCATTTCAGTTTGTTACAGACACACAGTGAATGAAAAGTGACATATAATGTGTAATAATATTAAAGATATAGAGTATTTTCAGTATTTGTCTTCAGTATAACAGAGAATGAGCTTGTACAGCAACACCTGCACTTGGGTTTACTAAACCAGCAAGTTCTGGCTATCTTGGTCGGGGGTAGAGGGAGGTAAAGGCTTTGCAGCCTGTGACAGGACCAGACTGCCTGCATGCACATTTTACAAGGAGTCTGTAAACACTGCAGGAGCAGGTTATCTTAGGCCAGCTCTCAGTAAAAAGCCATTCTGGAACTAAAACAGAAGGGCCACAAGTGCAAACATGCCAAGGGCTTGCCTGTCTTGTACAAAGGAAAAGTCGTTTTCATCCCTTTGGGGGTTTCTGCCCTGCTTCTGTGAAAGCCACACAGGCACAACCATGTGTGCCTCTGGCTGTTTATGCTTCCTTGCTGTTGATGACGTTAATCGAACTATCCATGTACCCCAGCAACCAGAAAAGGAAGGATGTGCTTCGATTAGCATCTAGTCTTGGAAGTGAAATGAATTTATAAACCTATTATTTCATTAGTGAAATGCCTGCTAAAATCTAAACTCTCTTTAATCCCTTAAGGGTCACTAATTCTTAAGCTTCTCTAAGACTTCAGTAGCTTTGTAAAACCCTGCCCTGTTTAAGATGTGAATCACAACATCCCTTGCTATTCTTCCAGAACATGCTCCCGACTCCCAGGATTGTTGGATTTTCCTCCTCACTTGGCTGAGCCTTATCCAGGGCAACCTAACAAGCCACTGGAAAATCAGAGAAGTTCAAATTACTTTGTAGGAGAAACAGAACAGCAAAAACGACCTCGGGGGGCAGGTACTTTGCTTAAGACACTGATCTAGAGTTGCTGGTCTATCAAATCAAGAACACCATCAAGCTTCATTCACCTTCATATAACCCAAGAATGTCAAAGCAGAAAAAAGAAAATCAGTGTGTAATGGAGTTCATGAGCACCAAATCCACCAAGCTGCAATAAAGAATGAACACACAAGGCCTGCACAAAGGGGGCAACAGGCTCCAAGAGAGCCAACTGGTCATCCAAAATGCTGAAAGGTTGCCTCATTTTTTTCTCTTTTTTCTTATCATTCATCCTTTCTTCTCCCACAAACCTGGCCTCCCACCTGCTGTATGCCCCTGGTTATTCTCCATAATTCTTCAACCCAAGCCATACCAAGCCAACTCATCATCTGCCATTTTACCTTTCTATTAAGACCTCCATGCTACCAAATCCTGCCCACCACCATTCTCATCACCTTCCTTTCTCCTCTTCTCAATGAGCCCTTGGAAAGGGGAAGTCACTCAGAGATGCTCCTAAGAGTGACAGTCAGCTCAACCTTAAAGTCCCTACTCAGGTGTGACAAGTCCCTGGGCATTTTTGTACTAAAACAAACTGACATTTCCCTAGAAAGCCTAAGGATTGCTTTTCCCTCCAGAGTGGGCACAGGGAAAGGAATCTAAGGAGCCATAGGCAGGACAAAGCACCCAAGGAGGACAAATCAGGTCTTCTAGGAACCACACAGGAATGTTTTTGCCTGGGAATATCACCAGGGAGAATAGGGGACAAACTGCAGTGTCAGCAGGGCAGGTTCAAGGGCCTGCATAGATGATTGCAAATGTAATAACAGCATCTTATTTCAAGGGTCGTGCCTCCAATTAGTTACTCCAATTACTGTTCAACACTCACGGATGACAGCCCAGCCCAGCTGGTGCCTGACCAGGGGCATACAGCAGGGAACAAGCTGGATTTTCTACCCACAGAGGAGATCACCATTTTTAATTTTGAACGCAGACCTAGATACAGGATTCCTTTATTGCCTTGACATTAGGCTAATGCATGAGGGAAAATAACATTTAAAATTGGCTAGAAAAGGAAGATGCTTCAGAATACAATCAGGAAAGCACTTCAGTAAACCCAAAGCAAACTCAAAAGATGCATTTGTTTCTTCTTGAAAATGAGTTTCTTCTAATTAACGTCTTAACCAGTGCAAGCCTATCCCTTTAATCATAACTTCTCACAATTAATATAGCTATGTCATCTTAGTAAATAAGCCATTTCATTTATAATTCAAGAAGCACTTGTTACTTCCAGCCTTTTGTAATCCAACAAGTCTGACTGCATAATTTATGAACCTTAAGAAATGTCATATGCTGCTCTGTGATCCTCTGAACCTCCCATCACTTAAATGAAAAGCAAAAGGCAGAAAGTAAATTTGCTGGTGGTTCTGCTGACAGAGCTCCCTTCTTCTGTGTTTTTGTTACAGAAAGTTACCATGGCTATCCTGGGATATGATTCAGGGTACATAAAAGCTGATTTATCATACAATAAATCCCCCAATCTCCTCCCAGTTCCTACAATTTTAAAATGGATGTTTAGTTTTCTAACAAAGCCACTGAAAATGATAAAACTGGTACTCTGAGGCCCAAACTCGGGTCAGTTCAAATCAAGTGTAAAGAAGAAATAATTAAAAACCTGTAGACAGAGTTTGGCCAGCTTTCTGCGAATGTAAAGTGAATATGTTCTTAATCTCAATTTACTCAGCTAGTTCAGTTTAATGACTAGTTCTATTCAAGCTGCAAACTCTAACAGAAATTTTAAAAGTACAAAACCAGAGGGGTATTTCCATTTTGTGAAAAAGAAGCATTGACTTCTTCCATTTCCAATAATATTTCATGTTTCTAAGTGAATTTAAAATACAAAATGTGCTTAAATAAGCCTATCTTTTTCCATATTTATTATATATAAGGTAAATTTAAAACACTTTAAAACGGATCTTCTTATCTGAACTCTGAATATCTATGAATTCTAATTGCTGACAAACATGCTTTCACATAGTGATTAATTTTTTAAACAATTCAATTTTAAAAAAATAATCAAATGACATCTTTTACCATAACAAAAACAAAGATGCAGTCAATGCATGCTAAACTCTGTATATGCTTCAATAAATGGGCACATACCTAACACATCCTTCCATTCTTTTTGCTGATAAGGCACTGTAATAAAGATGAAATTTGCCAACATGTGCTTGTTGACTGGTGACCCATAAGAATCATCATAAGGAATTAAATACATAGAAATCCAAATTATAAAATATTAATACATCACTTACGCCAAGATTTTCTTTTTACTGATTTAAATGAGTAAGTGAGCTCATTACCTGGATTTAAATCAACCAACTCCATTTATGTTTTCCTCTTCAGAGGTAACATTTCATACATTATATGCCTAAGGATTTCATTAGAGTTGCAATATTGTTGATGTGGGAATCCAACCTTAGGTCACTAAACCAGATTAATAACAAAAGAGAAAGCTACTAATAAAAAGGTGCCAAATAAAATAAAACAATATTCCCATAATTTCAAGAATGTTACGGGCCTGCTGTGTCTTTAAAAAGCAGTATCTAAATATTGTTGTTTATCTGTCCCATACTTTTAGCACTCTGGAAAAAATTAATTACCGTTACCAAGAATTAGTTTAAATTTTTAGTCTAGACAGGCATCCCTTAGG
>JAOXXN010000446.1:16942622-16962301 GCA_026770055.1 Myrmophylax atrothorax | reverse complement strand
AGTTACTACAGTAATATTTCTTCTAGGCCAATAGCATATAGTATTATTCATCACAGCAAATCCAAAGTGATGAAATGTCACACTGTTCAGCAGAGATCTTTGTTTCTGTAAGATGCAGGAATCGAATACTCAGGGGTAGAAGTTGAGGGTTTGATATTTATGCTCTAATCAACAACAGACTTCCCTAGATAATACTGTGTTTTTATTGTATAGCACTGTATGGTAATCTAACAATTTTTTGCTTTTCAGCTGTGCTATATAAATTGATTTTATACTTTCCCAAGACCAGGCAGAACTGGATGCAGGGACAATCAGGATTAATGTGTGAATATTGTAATATTAAACTTTTATATGAATTGTGCACTAGAGAAGGGACTTGAAAAACTGGTACATAACTAAATCAGGAGAGAGACAGACACTGTTTCCAGCCTTTGCACTGATTCCTTATCACAAATCCTCTGATGCTTCTGGGTACCCTGACAGCTCTTTTGCCCTACAGTGATTTTTTTCTCTACATGCACCCACCCATGAAACCATGACCTTTCCTCTCAGGTGGGGACGTCATCGCAGCCATACATTTTTTATTCACCTTTTCCTCTGTGTAGGTTTTGCTTGCTGGTACTTATTTTGGTTAGCCTTGAAAAGTCAGGACATTATCTACCTACAGGTCTAGAAGATGCAAAGTAAGACAAGATGGCTTTGCTGGTTCACCAGGTATTTCCCACATGAGGAGTGGGAGTGGCATCGCGCCTTTCACAATTGCCTCACGTCCCACTGCAAAGCATGTCTACTCAAGTAAAGCTTTTAGAAAGCAAGGGCATAATATCCACTGGCAAAAAAAATACCATTACTGATTTTGGTCCTAATCCAGACCCAAGGAGAACCTCTGATTTCCTTCTATATTGAAAAGTGACTGTATGTTTCTATGTTCTGATAGTACTATTGGCCTTAAGCACAGGTTTTAGTCTCTTGATTCCCTTCATAAGAATGCATTCTCTGAAGAGAAATGAAAGATAGTTGTCTTGCTCTTTTCCAAGTATGAGACAAACCCAAAAATTGTATAGAAAGGCAGCAGGAATCCAGTTGGGCACTAATAATGAAGTATTGTCATCATACAAAAACACTTTTAACTTAAGTTACTCATTTAGGGTGCTCTTTCCTGTAAGTTATTCTGTCCATACTGAAAAGACTGGAAAAATCAGTGAAAGGTTAAGATGATGCAGAAGCATATTTTTTTCCTTTCTTTTTGTTTCATAATTGTGTTCAACTTAATCCTCATGTGCCCATTGTCTTCGAACAGTCATATCCAAGGACCTCCCAACACCTACAAAGCAGTGGCAGGCTGCTCCCAGCATGGGAACAAGCAACTCAGAGCAAAGGCCAAGAAGAGGCAGTGACCAAGATGGAAACATTTGTATTTTAAAAATCGTGCCACTACCCAGCCATCATGTTTAATCCTCTAAAAAAAATAATTCCAGAAATGCCAACGACAAATTCCACTGGCACACTCTCAATTCTTGTGGCATCATCAAAAAATCATCAGTGTGTGAAGCCTCCTCTGGCCCAACATTTCCCCTCGCACCGCAATCTGTTTCCCCTCTAGCCAGTTTCCTATCAATTCTTCAATTCTGTGAATCCAAATCTTCACAAATACTTTCCCTGGTGGCAGTTTACAAAAGTCAAGACAGATGATATCTCCTGCAATACCCATCCCTGGGAAACCAGCTGGGTCTCAGGAGATTAGCAGATTAGTCTGGCACAATCTTTCTTTTAAGAGAGATATACTTTATTTTATATCATATCTCCAAGATTTTTAATTTCACTACCTTAAAACAACTCTAAAATTTTGTGAATTTTTGAAGTGAGAGAACCAAGTCCTTGATTGCCCAGATCAGAAGTTTGCTTTTTTTTTTTTTTTTTCTGCCTTTAATCTGTGGGTATTACAGACAGTGTCTTAGGGAACGACTGGAAGTCGCTCCATTTCAGTTATATGCCAGTGACCTTATGCAGCAGAGGAGGAAGCTGAGGACAGAAGAGAAACTGAAGAAACTGGAGCAGGAACAGCAGGAGTGACTTGGCAAAGGCACAGAGATGGGAAGTAGCAACATACAAAAATATGTTAGCCTGGAAGGTGACTGAGAGCTGTTTGCATGGTGATACCACTAAGAGGTAAAAGAGGAGGAGATGAGAACACAAGAAAAAGACAAATATGGTTCTCAGGAGACTAAAATGTGGAACTAGAGAGGGACAAGAGGGAAGAGAGGGAAAAAACAGAGTCAGAAGGAACAGAGCTAAAAAGATAGGCAGTGCCTGCATCAAGAACTGGGCATCAGTGCCTGCATCAAGAACTGGGCATCAGTGCCTGGAAGAAGCCTGGCAGGACAACTTTGGAGGCTGGCAACACACCTCTAGAGCCTTCCCAAGGGTTAATGGCCTACCCTTTTGGATCAGAAGAACCTGATTTTTTTTTTCTGATGACATGTCTGAAAATTATATACTCCATAATGTACTCAGCGTTGACAACACTGAAGTTGAGACTGTCAGATTAGGTCTAATACATTTTATATAACATATACACATCACTATTAGTCAGTTGAAAGATTGAGAGATATGGCATTCATGTGCACAGATAATAGGTATTGCTGAGCTACCTGATGCTCCAAATATTTTCATAAAAGCCAATCTGAAAATCACATATATTAGTTAAATTAAAAGATTATGGGGTTTTGTTCTTCAGAAAGCATTCACATCCCTACCTATCATGAAAATAGGTTCTCATCATTTTGAAGAACTAGAAGAAGAATAAGCTGTTATTAAATTTTTATGGTACTGTAAGTTGATTAACTGGGAACTAGGAAAGGTCTAGAGCAAGCAAAGTGATAGTTCTTTGTTCTTATTCAAGGGACAAGAGTTTTAACCACATAAACAAGTAATTTATTTAAAACGTATTTTTCCTAATAAATATTCATTTGAGGGTTTCTGCAGCTTCTCTTTCCCCAGAGTGTTAGATGGTTCTTTTCAGAGCAACAGCTGCAGCAAACCTAGTTAAAATAAAAAGCAGGCGGCACACAGATCCATACATCTGCTTTGTGAGAAACAGGCAGCATATCCGGATTTATATGTGTGCCAGCCCTCTAGGATGTCGTAAGTGTGTTTGTTCTTTTAATAACTTTAGGCTCCAGTGATCAGAATAAAAATCCTATGCTGAAGGTAATGCTTCATCCTTAGTTTACCCCACTATCCTGAATTATATAGTAAGCAGACTTAAATGAATGCAGAAGTCTGGCTCCCTCCTTACACCAGACTCCAGCCACGCACATAATAGGTTGCCTGATTTAATTCTGGGTCTCTCTCTTCAAATCTTACTTTGTTTTTACAAAATACTTGGCCATTCCTTTTTATGCAGATTTTCGAGCCCGCCTTGCAGGGTTCAGTGAATTGCAGTCTCCCTGATACAAACAACACATCAAGCTTCCTGACTTGTAAGAGCAGTTGGGTTATTTAGACAATTCTGTTCTTCTTAATTATTATATCTTCACTTTACATTTACAGCTTCTTTTTATAAATGTATCCCACATAACAGAGTTAGTTAAGCAGCTTATTAAGTAGGCATGGCCTTTCAGTAGCTATTGTGATTACAGCATGCCAGTCCTAATCTTATGATTAGAAACAACTTTTTAACTCCTATAACCAGACTACAGATTACCTTATAATGAAGACAGTCATACATATTACCAGTTGACATGAGGGGCACTGAGGCAATAGCACAGGCTAATGGAATAATGGTGACTAGAAAGCCAAATGCCAGTCAGCCAATACCTAGTCCAGTGTGTCAAGTGAGCTGGACATACCTAAACAGACTCCCACGTTCAATTTCTGACCACCCTAGAAAGACTTTTTTTATCAGAGATGAACTGCTTTAGGAATGTCAGAAATTACAGAATCATTGAGTGCTTTAGGTTGGAAGGAATTTTAATGACAATCTAGTTCCAAGGCCCCTGTCACTGGCAGGGATACCTTTCACTAGTCCTGGTTGCTCAAAGCCGCATCCAACCTGGCCTTGATCACTTCTACGGATGGGGCATCCACAACTTCTTTGGGCAACCTGTGCCAGCGCCTTACCACCCAATTCCTGCAAAATTCTTGTAGGCCTTGCTTGATTAGGCAAGATTGTCTTTGTTTGTTACACATGAATCACATGGGTATTTTTTGCCTCAAAAAACTCAAAACCAGTTTCACAATAAAACTCCAGGCTTGCTTATTGATAATGCTGATGGAAGAACAATACTGATATGGTCCCTGCACCAGTTCCCTGACAACTACACTATGTCGCCCTTTTGCTCTTCATCATTACCAGTCTTACTGTCCTCCTGAGAATAATAAAGCCCCTTTGTTTACACACCCCCTCTATCCTCACATATCTTTCTTCTGTGGCTCTGTTGGGTGCCACTTTCCAAAAACCTTTCTTAAAATCTTTACCTTTCTTCCTTCTCATTGTGACTGATGGGAGTCATGCAACATGATTTGACATCTAGTGTCTGGTGCCAAAATTCCCTTTCTAGAACAGTCTTGAATCCCACATCTCTGTGTTATTCCCAGTAATGTCTCTGCTCTCATGTTGTTTCTGTCAGGACCCTGAGGGCATTGACAAACCCTAACGGCACTGACTGACCCCACCTGGAAACCCCCACTCACACCCTCTGCCCATGGCTCAGGAGCACCAGGTAGCTCAACCCTGGGCTCCCAGACCTCATCTGGGCTATGCTGTAGGTGTGTCTGTCTCAGGTCCCATCTTCTGGGTGGACGCTGGACCCATGTTGTAGCCCTGTCTCCTGCTGCTCTGACTGGGTTCATCCTCTGGCTGTTTCTGGGGCTGTTGATGGACCCCATTACAAGCCCTCAGCTCTGCTGAGACCCTCTGAGCCTGTGCTCTGGTCAGTGAGAGCACAGCCCCAGTTCCCTTTACTGCTCTCCTTTCCTTTCTTTGTGAAGTTCAAGCCCCTCAGCCTGTTCATCCTCACCACACATTCTTTCTGTGCCTCAATTTTCTTCTGCGTTCTCCCCAGGATATACTTTGTTTTTTCTCAAGCTTGAATTTATCATTTTATGACACTTCCCTATCCTTCCATTTTTCCCCATTCATGGCCAGCTGTCTTTTAAACCCCATCTCAAACCCCCTCTTATTTCAATTATCCTTTGCCAGGACCAGCTGGTTGTTCTCCATGAGGTCTTTGAGTTTAGGCTATTAAAACCCACAGACAAGAAAGCATCTTGCCACATTTGGTGGTCTCTGACATAGTCCACCATAACTTTGGCCTGAAAATGTTAATCTTTTAATTAATCTTCTTTGTTCCTGGAAAAAAAACCACCTTTCTTCACCTGTGATTAATTTTCTGTGAATATGTTGCCATGCCTAAAAACAGAGGGACTGCCACTGATCTAGTCTGGCTTATTGTTAAGAAATATTTATTTCTGGTATGATAAGTAGTATCTCTGCTCCTGATTTCTGGCTCAAGCCACCTCATAGCCCACGTGCTGCTCACCAAAGACATATCAATCATCACATATCAGGCAGAAATGACCTCCACAGGGAGTTATGAGTTCCCACACTGAGATACAGCTACGTAGTGTGAAGCACACGGCTTGGCCTAAAGATCTTTCCCACTCACATCTTTCCCAGGTCTGTCCTTCAAGCATTTAGACCCGTTCTCATAAAATGCTGCATCTTGTGCCAGATCAGTAACCTGCTGAAACTAGACACAGACACAGGAATAATAATTCTATATTGTTTTGTTAAAGTTAAGATTAAATGAAAGGCTAAAAGACAGCTGTACAATGGTGTAAATGAATAAATGCCAACTTCATATTTAGTAGCTGTCATGGAACGGGCAACTTCCCCTTTAGCCCAGATAACACTCAGCCATTAAGAGAAGGACCAGTGTCACTTCAAATCCCTTGTCAAAGCAGTCTCCCAGAGGAGCAACCTGAGTGATTTGCTATGCCAGGATTAGCCCTGATGCAGGAAGCACAACTCTGCACACCCTGCAGGCCACTCATAAAGGAGCTGTGAGAAAGGACAGAGCCTACACACCACATGTACATTCACATACATGGACACACCCTGGGCTATATCTTCAATTAAAATAGAGGGTGGTAGGATTTTTCTAGGCACTTCACCCTTCTTCCTAACTAGCTATTTTATTTATAATGCTGGTTTAAACTTAATTTCTTAAAATCAGTTGAAAAATGACTTTCTCAGAAAAAAATTGCTGCCTGGGCAGTGTTACCTCTTGTGCCTGATTCTCCACGGGAAATCCAAACTCTAAGTTCCTCTACGTGTCCAGCACTTCATAAAACAATCCATCTACAGCTTACTCAATGCCTTACTAGGCATAATGTCTTAAAACTCCACTATATTAATGAAAATAACTATATATATATATGTTCTTATACATCTTTAAACTCGGCATATGTCATAGATAAAATTATGCACACAGTATACCACATACACAAGCCCAGCTGGAAATGGAGTGAAGATTGAAGTAAAATAGCTATAGTCCATGGAAAAAATGAGGAAACTGCTACTTCTTGTAGTCTCTGTATGCAATTCTGGCTGAAACTTTTCAGCAGTTCTACATGGTATGGAGGAAATACAAGACCAGATACTCGAAATTGTGATAATTCTGAATTTTTAAAAAATTAATTTAATCAGAAATCAGATAAAATTAATCTGATGCCAAAAAATCACATCGTTACACCTACTTTGAAATCCAGCAGACCCAAACGAGGGAGGAAATACCTTTAGTATGATTTATAATGGCAACAGAGAGTTATATTCTTTTTGGTAATGACATTGTGTGATACACTTTCTCTTTTGGGAGTAAGCTTCTGAAGTGTTTTAATCTGTCTCATCTACCGTTACAGACCTCAGTGAAACTGTGAAATCCTCACAGGAACCATGACTGTATATAAATCCAGTAATAATCCACAATTTTCTCTCCACTTTGGTTGGGTTTTTTTTGCTGTAGATACCAGGATTTTTCAAACTTCCACCAGCAGTGGAAATTTGCCAGTTATATAATTGGGCCATTGAATATGAGTCAGCAGTGCCTTGGCAGCCAGGAGGGCCAACCATGTCCTGTGGGCATCAGGCACAGCATCACCAGCCGGGCGAGTGAGGGGATTGTCCCTCTCTGCTCTGCACTGGGGCAGCCCCACCTTGGATATTGTGTGCAGTTTGGGGCACCACATTATAAGAAGGATATTAAGCTCTTACAGAGTGTCCAAAGGAAGACAAAGAAGATGGTGAAGGGCCTTGAGGGAAGGCTGCATGAGGAGCAGCTGAAGTCACTTGGTCTGTTCAGCCTGAAGAAGAGGATACTGAGGGGAGACCTCGCTGCAGTAGCTGATCTCTTCTCTGTGGTGACCAGTGACAGGACTCAAGAGAATGGCCTGAAGTTGTGTCAGGGGAGGTTTAGGTTGGGTATCAGAAAAAGCTTCTTCACCCAGAGGGTGGTTGGGCACTGAACAGGTTCCCCAGAGAAATGGCCACAGCACCAAGCCTGAGAGAGTTCAATCATTTGGACAATATTTTTAGGCACATAATGTGACTCTTGGGGATGGTCCTGTGCAGGGCCAGGGGTTGGACTGAATCCTTGTGGGTGCTTTTCAACTCCCCATATTCTGTGATTGAGCCATCTAAAGGGCTTTTGCTGTAAATTATGACTGCTATGTTTGTGGGCAGCTTTCAGTACCAGAGAGTGGAAGGGGAGAAGCAGAATGTGAAGAGTGGGGAGCACAGCTTTCAACCTGAAGTGTCATGGGTATTTGTTCCTGAGTTACAGGAAATGAACACACTGGACAGCACAAGCTCCCTGTGTACAAACGGGAATGTCACTGCTTAAAACCAGTCCTTGCTTTGGCAAGTGGTGGGATTTCATTCCTGCCTCAGCCTAGCAGAGCCTTGTTGGAGCCTGTCTGTACTACCAAGCCTGCCTAGCTTGAGTGTGGCAGCTGAGCTGTGGCAACAGACTGTGCACGCTCTTCGCCTGTGAGATGAAACGCATTAGCTTTAACTTCTTGCATCCAGACAATTTGCCAGATGGATTCCTAACAAACAGCAAAGCTGAACTACTGAATTATTTTCCATATGCCTGGAAAGCCTGGAAGAAAAATAAACACCAAGAAAGTAACTAATAGGAATTGAGTGATGCATTTTTGAGTGCAACAGACTCCATCACTATTTCAAAAAACTTCTGGGCATTACAATTCTAATTTTTTTTAAAAAAGTCAAAAGTCAAGGTAGTTTCCCATGCTAAGTGATATAACAGGCCTAATTTTCACTCAGTAAAAAATCATGTCATTTCTCTCTGAGCATACTGTTCAATAGGAATGGTGTATAAATGCGTTGAATTAATGCTTATATGGTGCTGCAAATCCTTCAGCCATGCCTGAAAGAAATTCCCTTTTCCCTCTTCACTATAAATCCACACTGCTGCTCCTGTACAACAGCTGCCTTATTGTTGTTATTATTATTGTTTTTTCTTTTGGTTTGGGCTTTCAATCTTAGGGGGTACTCTTTTTTTCAGCTTTTTTAAAAAAAGCAAAAGTCAAATGAAGTTAACTCAGCCACCAGGGGGAGCCTCTGGTGTCTTTAGAGAGAAGAAAAAGCTATTGACAGTGACAGAAATTAATGAAAATAATTATACTTGAGAAATTCAATTCCAAGAAGCAGAGACTTTGCCTTAAGACCAAATTCTATTTCAGTATAAAGTTTTGTGAAAAGATGTAATTTATGGCATAACTACCTCCTTTCAATACGGAAAGCATGCAGAGGAAGGACAAAAACCTGACTGAGGTGCAAACAACTTTGATTAACAGTTGCTTAATCTAAAAATGCAGCAACTCTTCAGCTCCAGTGAGAAGCAATTCAGGCTACTCCAGAGCATGCCTTTTGCAACCAAATATTAATATATAAATACACAAGGGCTGTAGTATAAAAATTTCACTATGTAAACATAAACTTTTTAATGGATTTGGCAAAAGAAAACATACAGCTTCTTTTTCATATGTGAAGTCTGTGTGAACACAGGTTTTATATGTGTCACAGCTGCCTTGCCAAGAAGAAGGATGAAACCAGAGTTCTCCACAAATGACAGCAGAGCTTTCCCAAACCTCTCAACATCTTACAAAACCCTATCATGTTCCCTAGACAGCTGACCTTCAAAATGTCATTAAAATTATGAAATATTAAAAATACACTTCTACACAGTAGCATCTGCACTTTATATCCTATTCTTGCACTGGCTCTTCAGAAGAAATCTACCTTAAAGTATATATTGCTTAGAGGATAAAAAAAGGATATAGTATGTTTGTAACTAGTATCTCCAACAGTACATTTAGTGAAATATTCATCGCTTGTTCTAGTCCCTGAACTACCTGTGAATTGCTTATGTCATTTCTGAGAAGATACTCACCATAAAAAGACTTTACATGTTCTTATTCTTAAATATCATCCTTCTAACCAAGAAATTTTGCTAGAGGGACTTTACTTCATAATTTCAAGAACTTCTGTTTTAGTTTACTTAGCCTGGAATGGGGATGCTTCCCTTTCTCTTCCTACTAATGCAGGAAAATATTGCCAAGCAAATACCAGACTGATGGCTAGATGATTTGTGATACTTACTACACTCTCTCAAGATGATTCTCTTGCATGCTAGGGGACTCAGTTCTGGATTATTTTCCCCCATAACTTAAGCAAATATGCTGGTGGAACCCACACCAGTAACACAGATCAGCTGAGCCTTTCTTTCTTTAACATATGTGAAATGACTGTACAAGTAACCCATGAAGTAACACACTGGGCACAACTAGGTATTTTAAAATCCTATTCTAACATTTCCTGAAATCCAAAGCTATGAAGGCAGAGATAAAACAAGAATGGAAAATTTCAGTTAAATGTTTCAGTATAAAGTTATAAAAACAAGTATTCCTACCAAAGCAGCTTTAGCTACGGGGATCACTGCCAACTCCACCTTCCCCAGCACAGCCCAACCCCTCTTCACTACACAGCTGCTCATCACACCTAATATAATCACAGTTATATAACCAGCTCTAGCACAAGGCACTTGATATAAATGTTGATGTCATGGTGATTTTTAAAAACAACATTTCTATTAACATTCTGTCTTCAGTTTTCCCAGCTGGCTGACTGCAGACCATTTCCCAAGATGTTCCAGTTCCTCCCTGCAGAGCTTTCTCATGTATCTTAATAATAATTCATAACATTTCCATTGCACCTTTTACTTTGACTCCCACTGACATACTCAGCTGTGACTTTCAGAGCCGCAGTAATACTGTTGTAGCTGTGATTGCCTTCACGATACACCAAGGAAACATTTGTAGGGAAAAGAAATATATTTTACTACACCAATTAAGATAATTATGAAAAACAGACCATCTCACAGTCATACAAGGCCTTCCTCACAAAGTCTGCTGTATTGTCTCTACTACAGCTATGAACTAGAAAATGCCTGCTTAATGGTATGCTGGCCAGAATACAGAATTTATTTGGAATATAACCTAAGCCAGTTACAGGAGTTAAAAGTTTGCAAAGATTTTATATTTAGAACCAGGGACAAATTCTAATCCAACTAGAAACATATTTTCGAAAGCACTTTTTGTCTCCCTTTCATCATTACTCTCTTCACTGGCCTTTTTCACCTTTTCATATACATGTGGATCAGTGAGTAACTATTTACATTTCGTATGGAAAATTAAGAGACCAAGAAATGCATGTCAGAACAAAGAAAAGAATATAGATCAATCTAATGCAAAAGCAATCAGAAAGAAAATGAGATAAAATCACTTTGCAGATCTGCTCCTAGCATTTCCCCTACCCCAGTTTCAGGAATAAATGCAGCAAGTAATCACATGCCAATATGAATTAGCCTGCCTCTAGCAGCATACACAGAAGGCCAAAATACAGTGAACAAAGATCACAGAACACAGTCTAAAAAACATTAGAAGTATTTTCCTTTTGGCATGGAGGTAAAGTGCTATGAAGTAAAATAACAGTACACTTATTAGAGGGTGATTGCAAATTTTTCCCATCATCCCAGCAGCACTGTCTGGTCCCAAATAGTTAAATTCAACAAATAAGCACAGTTCAGCTTCCACAATCTCATGAGATGAGATGTGACTGTGAAAGGTCATGAAGAGACCATGTGTGATGCAGGCATCTGAGCAACAGGAAAATCCATTTTACATTTGTGAGGCCATTTAGTATCTATTTAAACGGCAGGAATCTTTTGTCACTGTAGAACTAAGGTCACTGAATCAGGAGCTTAAAATACAGCTTTCTTTACCCCTCTGTCCAGATTCAAGGTTTCAAGGCCGTCATGGGTTTTACATAAGCAACTATGAGATGCTGCCACAGAGCAGTCAGTTTATTGTTACACGACGAAAATGTATCCACATGTTGGGAACCAGATATGGGAAGAAATGTCTCAAAATGCATGTATGTCTATGGAATCAATCACTTTGCATCTTCTTAAAAAACATCAGTTAGCTTAGGTGTGGCATATGCTTGCCATACTTGAGAGACCTTTGATCCTGCCCATGCAATGGAGGATTACATCTAGAACTGATTGTTAAACACCACCTAACTGTAATAGCCAGCATATTCCAATAAAAGCCAGTTCATTTGACCTTCTGCATCTTGTTTTAACCAAGCTGGGAACACTCCTGCTATGCCATCTGTTCCTATCACGGAAGCAGTAACACAAGGACACTGAAGAGTATGAGCTGTGCCTTAGCAGTTTGGTTCTACTTGCGCCAAGGCAGCATACGGTCACCTTGTGTGTTCATCAAGACACCAATGCAACAAACTTCCTAATTTTAGCTGAGGATGATAGTCAGACTACATTAAAAACAACTATGTCAGTGATAATAGCAATAACAATGATGGTAACAGTAACAGCAAACCACAAAAGTACTGCCATGTCTAATGTCCTTATAATAGGGTGGGGTTTTTTATTTTCTAACTGTCATTTCCTTTACTTACATTGCACTATGGATCTTTAACTCTGCATTCAAAGGGTTGTTCAATTGTTTCACCTTGACCAAATATTGCGTTCATGGTGGACTAATGCTAAAAGGGATAGGAAAGAAAGGGGAGGAAGGGTAGATTACATCTGTCCAAAATTAAGTATTTAAGTCATATTTCCAGACTGGAACCACTCAGGCTCTTGAACATGAGCAAAAATATCCACATGTGTATACAACTCTAGTTGGATACACCTAAATTTTCAAATAGCAGGACTCAGATCTTCATCTGCTTCTTTGTGTTATGTTTACATCTCAGCCTCACAGTCAACTTGATGTAAGTCCATGTGTTTTGGCCATGACCTGCACCATCGCATTAACTACATACCATCTGTATCACAGAGTGTGTCACACACTTCCTGTGTCCTTGACAGGGCCGAGAGGCAAGCCTGATCAGGAAGCTTCCTCTCATCTGTGTTGTTTTGTGGTATATCACAGAATAACTGAACTGTTGAGGTTGGAAGGGACCTTCTGATCTAGTCAAAAGCCTCAGCTCAAACAGGAACAGCTAGAGCAGGCTGCCCAGGACTGTGTCTAATCAGGTTTTGAATATCTCCACAGATGGAGACTCAATCCACTTCTCTGGGCAACCAGTGCTCGGTCACTCTCACAGTGAAAAACTGTTTCCTGGTGTTCAGAGAAAATCTGTTTCCATTTGTGCCCCTTGTGATGCCACTATGCACCCCTGAAAACCTGGCTCTGTCTTCTCTGTCTTCTCCATCTGTGTTATTTTTATATATCACTAAGACCTTCCCTGAGCCTTCTTCAGGCTGAACAGTCTCAGCTCTCTCAGTCTCTCCTCACATGAAACGTGCCCCAGTGTCTTTCTCTTCCTGGTGAAGTCTAGGATGCTGTTGGCTGCCTTGGCTGCGAGGGAACACATCTGGCTCATGGTCAGCTTGTTGTCCATCAGGAGCCCAGCCCCCTCACTGCAGACCTGCTTTCCATCTGGTCAGCCCCAGACTGACTAATAGTCAGTCTGAAAATGAACTCCCCTTTAAAATGTGTGCCTGCATAACACCAGACTTGGACGTATATGCAAAAATAGCAAAAAAAAAAAAAAAAAAAATACTTCAGACTAGACCAGGCAGTGGAATTTGTTACAGCTGACTGTGAAGTGTTGATGAGTCAAACATCAGACTTGAAGTGCTCAGCTTGCAGCTACTCTGACTTAAAACATTCGTCTCAGACATCCACATAGGACCACAACAGACAGATAGTCTTTAGCTTTGAAAATATCTCCCTGGTGTAGTTTGATAAGATTCAGTTCTCTCCTGTACAATGAGAAAAGATAAATACCAGTGAACATGGTGAGGTTTTATGCCTCCTATGAAACACAACCAGTTTTCTACTTCACACATCCTTCATTTCAAACACATAGATGAAAATTTCACTGGGATGTTCTGATTCCAAGGTCTGACCTAGGAAAAAGTGAATCCTTGAAAAGGAAAATATGTTGAAGAATTTGCTACATCATGAAGATTGATTTCAATCAAAGGCAAGAGGTTACTAGCATGTTCCAGTCTGAAGTGTCTTCTGGATTCTTTACTCAATATCCACATGAATTATGTAATTATAAAGACTTCTACAGTTAAAGGCTTCTTCCATGACTTGAAGTCACAGCCGAAGCACACTACATCTTTCTCATCTTCTGGCTCAACTATATCACACTATATATGGAGACAGACAAGGAAGCTACAGAGTTTGTAACCAAGGGAAAGAAGAACACATTCCCAATGACCCAGTCTGACAGGTTTGTTTTAGGAGGCAAAATCAAATTGATCTGCCAAATTAAGAAGTGATTTACGGCCACAGCAGCAGCAGTCCCTCACTGTTCCTAGGACCAAGATGCCAGAGACAAGATGTGCAACTGCAACACATGTGGGTGACAAACTGTATAAGAATTCCCCCTCTTCTGCTGAAGTATCGCATATGGAATATGACTGTGATCTCCAAACTTACTATTACCATAATGAAACAAAAGGCTCATGTCACAATCCAGTGTTTTCTATAGGAATTTTCTCAATGAGAATAAATGGGAAAAGCATCAAGAAAAGATTTAGCTGTGTTACACTCCTGCTTATTGTACTGCAGAGGAAAGGGGGAATACATACAGTCAGTTATTGCTTTCCTGACCTTTCCTTTCACAGAAAGCTCTAGTACTGGACCTCTTTACAGACTAGACAGATGCACAAGAGCAAACTGAAGTTAAAAATGTGAAATTCAAAGTGCATGGTTCACATTATTTTTGCAGTTCTCTCTCAATGCAAAATTGTACTGAATATCAGTCAGATTAATTCTTTTGTTGGAAAATGAATGTAGGATTGATTACCAATAGCCTCATTGCATCTCAAAGGACTATACCTCATACAAGGACAGACTGTAAGCTACAAGTGATCACATCCTCCTTACAGGAGATTTAGAAGACAGTGATTTACAAAGGGTTAGTATTCAAGAGGCACTCAAAACAAAGAATATCTTGTCTTCAGTTTTGAGGATGATTGTAAAGAAAAATGTGTTTTATTTAGCATATTTTGCAATTTAAATCTTTAATATCTCATCAACTCCACACCTGTCATACAAAGCAGAACTTTCCAGAGTCAGAAATAGAACAATCAGAAACCACATGTGAATGATTCTTATAAACCCAAAATGTTGTATAAAATACATACAGGGCATTAAGGAAACTGAAGTGGGAGTCCAACCTCACTAATTTCTTCAGCCTACACAGGAACATGCTGAAAGGATGAAACTATCATCTTCTAGATGTTATATCTATTCTGTACCATTATAATTTCTAGATCTTTTGCCTAGGGAGTCTTCCCACTTGGCACTGCTAACACATCGCTGAAAAACAAATCATATATTCATTTCAAAACAGAATAAAAACACAGTTTGGTAACAATTACTTCAGCTATTGATTCCTCCAGATTTCAAATATAAAGCCACCGCTTTCCACCCTTGAAGCAAACTCTCCCTGCAGGCATGACATGGGTGGGATTCTCACCACTGTGTCCCACTGAACTGAAGTGCATAGGGACATCTCAGCTGCTCCTGAATGACAAGTACAACATGCAGAGGAATGGCAGTGCATCAGCCCATTTGAGGTAGACTATGGGCAGGCATTACCTTTATTCCCAACAGCAGCTTTTTTGATGTGGTCATACAAACTTCAGAACATGATGAATCCAACACTATGGCCACTGATCCTGTAGCCGCATGCAGTCCCTGAAGAACTCATGTGGTGAGGCCAGAGCAGGGACAGTATCTGTGAGCAAGCCTTGTGTTCACTTCAGAATGGGAAAAGTGCTTTCCTGCACATAGAGAAGACATACTCATTTAGGCTTGAATAAGGGAGAGGTGTTCATCCTGAATAATCAGTCTTAGGAACTGTCACCTACTTCGGTAGATAGAAGATCCATGCTTAAATAAATACAACTTGTTTGATTGAAGAAATCACTGCCTCAAGCAAACACTCGAGTATGTATTTACATGAAGAACCAAAGAATGAGTAGGTAGAATACAATATTACACTCCATTCCAGAAGTACATTGCATAAAAATCCCACAAACCTAAGCCTGGAGCAATGCCAAGATTATTTCACTGCCTACTAAAAAGCTGCATTTTTGCTATTAAACTTGATGTTTGGAGCAAAATTCAATAAAGATCTAACAAGAGGTGAATCCTCTGATACAGCACAGTCATCTTTGGTAGCAGGGGATACGTGACCTTACCCAGACACTGTGGTAGAGGTTCTTAATTCAGAGTCGGGAGCTGGACTCAAAAGCAGGAGGACAAAATTAAGAGCCACGCTGTTAAAAGAGCAAAACAATATAGGGACTACCCTTGCTTAGCAGGCATCCAAATCTATGAGCAATTTCGCAGACAGAGTAAGCAGAACTGAACAGCCCAGCTCAAGGAGGATGAATCCTCTCATGGGCTTGGCTAAGGGGATCAGACTGTAGCTCTGATGTGTAGTTCCCTTTAGAAACCTTTTCAGCTTACTTCATTCAACTTGCAGCATACACAGCATTATCTATTGACAAATAACCTTTGTAGCATCTAGGCATAGGAGAACATTTACTGAAATACTGTCAGATTTAATATTTTCCTGGTTGTAGCTGACTCATTATGTGACTTGAACGTTATATTTAAATCCAGTGTGTGTGCACAGTATGTCTCTTGGTATTTGCTTTCGTTTTTTAAAATAGGTTGTTAAGTGAAAAATGTTCTGCTGTACAAAGCAAAGATGCTGAACACAGTAAGCTACTGTCAGTCTTAAAATACATACTAACTTTTCAAATGCTACACTGCATAAATAGGTATTTAGAGTCTGTTTAAAAGCAGATTATTTATATAACAGTTCATAACAAACCCTGGAGCAACAGTACCATTTTAATGCAATTTTGTACTGAATGTCTTTTTAAAATATACTCCTTTTCTCTAATATACAAAGGCAAAACAGTTCAGAAAACAAAGCCCTATTGAGCTGTGCAGTTTTCAATATACATCAGTTTCAATTTTGTAAATATATTGGGTGAAATTCAGCTGTGTTATAAATCCAGAGCTGTCAGAATACTCTTTAATTAATATTTCCTGCCTTTGCAGAACACTGGGCAGATGGTCACATTTTAAAGAGATTTCAGTACAATGGCCAGAATTCATTCCCCACTAATGATTAAGGTGTCTTAGCTCAGGATCCAGATTCAAAAGATGGTACAAAATCACAATTTCCATGGACTTTTACTAGAAATTTGGGGTAAATCACCTCTGAAAATGAAGTCTTTCAATTAAATCAGTGGTCTCCAGTGGGAGTTTTTATGTTATTAACATTTGATCTCGAAATGCCACTTCATGTGGCAGAGCTCAGCCCCAGGCAAAGATTTTTTATTAAATGGAAAAATAAATGCTTAGAGGACAAACTCTGGAACCTAAAAGAAATACAAACCCTCAGTTGTCCAAATAAACTGGAATCATAATCTAGCCATCAGAGAGACCCAGGGTCTCCTATGATCAGTTTTATAACTTACAGGATCAGCTAGGGCAGAAAATTTTTATTGTGTAGGCATTACCCTACTATAACTGAAGTCTACTGAACAGAAATATCAATTTCTAATTTGGCATTAAGATTAAAGATAATTGAAAAGCGAGTTAAAGTTAATGTTTTTAATGCTTTCGATATCTGCACAGTATCTCTAGAGATACGAACTTAAATGGATCATCCATGTGGTGGTCCTATGCAGGAGCTGGACTTGCACAACCCTTGCGGGTCCCTTCTATGATTCTATGAGAACTGGCTGCTAAATGTAAAACTTTGAGGGACAGGAGAACAACTCATTCTCTTTGCTGATTCAGTACCAGCTTTTCCCTCAACACTGACAGCAATTATTACAAATTAGTGTCAACCGGCCCAGGGCTATGAGACAGACACATATCCCCTAAGAGTACGGTAAGGCCTTCAGGTGAAAGCAGCTTCAGATTCAGAGCTAGCAAGTGATGACCTACTGAAGGAAGAAGAATTGATGACCAAATACAAATCCCTGTTGTACTCAGCCCTCTTGAATATACAACCATTCAATATGTATTTTCGATTTTTTTACAAGTTGACGTTTCAAACCCCCGCTCCTATTTCTGGCTGCATAACTTTGCATTCGGTATTACCCATGTATAAAGAGCAGGATTATTGTGTACAAGTATATTTTTTCCTCAAGCAATGCATAAAGGAGTGGGTGTTCACATATGTGTAAGGCATATGTGTGAGCGTTCATCCATATTAACATTTTTGGTTTGTCAGTGGCTACGTCTGTGTGCAAGTAATCAAAAGACAGGTTGAGACACAACACGGAAATCTGTCCCATCTGCAAAATTGAATCAATCATGTGCTGTCAACAGAGATTTAGCACACAAAGAGCTTGAGTCTTACAACATGTTATTGACTTAAAGGCCATGCTGTTGGAGAAAATGATGTAAATTAAGCCATTTCTCACCACAGTATTACATCTTTTATTTAAATGTCTAACATGGGAACAAACAAAAACCACAGCTGTTCAAAAACATTAGCCAATAGGTCTGCAATTCAATGACCACTGCTAAACCCAAGGTGCCAAGGTGACTGGGACTGTTTCTACAACCAGCCTTACACATGTCTGGGATACTATGAGGGTTTTTTTACCTGCCAGCTCAAGGGTTTTGACCATCCAAACAGTGTATTGCAGTTGACACAATTTCTTTTCTCTGAGGAGCAGAGAGAACAGAAGTCATCTGAGTTTTGCTTCTCTGCCTGCTCAGGGGATCTGAGGAAGCAGGGAGAACAGATGGGCAAAGTAACATGTGCAAAAGTATCTATGAACCCAACAAGTCACTCAACGGAAGACCTAGAAGGGACACTTCAGCTGTCACTTTCCCATAGGTATCAGATAACATTTTTGGTGCTGTTTTTTGTCACATTTTCTTTTTTAATCACAGGCATTTTAATATGTTAAGCTTGAAATGAGACTATCTGTGGAACTTCTGGCATTGACAGCATTCAGTTAGTCCAAGAAATCAACAGGCTTTGTCCACTGGGCCACAAATTATGCCCTTCCAGGAAAGGACTTGGATCATGTTATGACTCCAGAGCTGCCCAGTTTCACTAACAGAAATCACTACAATGAGCACGAGCAGGGCACAGCCAAACTCTCTTCCCACCATGGCACTTTATTTCCTGACTCTGGGTAGCTCCTCACAAGAAAAAGAATTTACATCCTAGCAGCATTTACCACCCACAGACCCTGACAGATTTAGCAGGAGGTACAGTGATTCAGTACACAGAGGATGGATTAAAAATAGTGACATTGTAGCTAAATTGCCTCCACTGTGTCTCTAAACATGGACATCGTCAAAGCAGCCATGTATGATACTTGAAAACTAACTGTGCGCTTGTAATTGTCTGTCCCCACACCAAGGTCATGAAGCATCCCCTGGACATTAAGGCAACAAGGCCAGGAAAAAGACAACCTAGCCAAAAATCCTGATTGTACAGATATTTACTGAACAAACACACAATTTCCTATTCCATGCATTACAGCTTTAAAAAGGAATGAGTCAAGAAAGCAAGAAGAGAGAGAAGCATAGCACAAGCTCAGTAGCACCACTGTGCCCCAGGATATCATAAAACAGATAGAGAGGAGCTCAAATACAGAGAGAGACTGATTCTACTTCCACCGTCTGCAAACAGTATGTTTGTTCTGAGATAAAACAACCATCCATAATCAATACTGAAGGAATGCTGGACTGTGTCTCATATACTTGAGCAACTGATCAAGAAATAATTCACCCCTGTGCAAAGCTTATCCTTGTAAGTCTGCCAAGGTCAGTGTCACTTTAGGTTATCAGCTGTTGGAGGGGCTGGCTAAGTTAAACTGCCTAGAGCAAGCTTTAAACTTACATACCCGACTTCTTTGACAAAATGTCTGTGTCTTACTTTATCTGAATTTGCAATTGCCTGATAATGCAGACATAGACTTTCTCAAATGCATCAATAAATTAACATTGATAATTTTGCACCCATCACACTCTCAGAGTGATTGGCATTA
>JAOXXN010000446.1:16928913-16942573 GCA_026770055.1 Myrmophylax atrothorax | reverse complement strand
CCTTCTTAAGAAATAATTCCAATTAGATTTAAACCCTGGTAAGCTTTTTTTTTCCCATCAAAAGGTTTCTGTATGTGCAGTTTCCCACTGTGATGAAAAATACAAATTTTTTCTTCAACTTAACATAAGAACAGTAATCTCATTATTGAGTATTCTGTATCACCATCATGAGCTACAGTGTAGGAGCTAAAGCTAAACCCCACGTACTCTGAATGCAGGTTTTTGCTTTGGTCATCCTTCTTAGCAAGTGCCCCAAAGGCTGCAGTGCCTCTCTGGGCTGCCCTGTAACTTCACAGTAGCTCAGGGCTTTTCTTTCACTGCAAGTTTATGGACTTAAAGTTTATTTCAGTGCTTAAGCTAACTCTGAAGCAGTTCTTAAACTCCAAAGCCACTTAACTGGGTTTTTTAAGGTGTAAACATGTTTTTTTCTTCAAGTCTGACAGTACCACTACTCAACTTTACTTCGAAATTCAGTGTTACAAACTGGAATTGCTTGGGTACAACAGAGGATTGTAATGACCAGTTATTTTCCAGGTAATCCTGGCAGAAATTCAGAGGCCATGCAGCCTGGTAGGCTTTACAGCGCTCTGTAGGATTAGGAGCAAAACCTTTCAAAAATCAGTCTCCTTTCCCAGACTGAATCTTGAGCAGTTATCCCATGGGAAAATGTGATTCTTCCTTTATTATATCAGTACTACCAAATGCCTCACCTCTTAAAATTATTCTTTAAACATAAAACAATTAGCATTCTGAAGGGAAATGGAGAAAATATTTATGCTTTGAATTCAACAAACCCAATCTACAGATCTGTACCATACCAGAAGAGCAGAGAGCCATTCTCTCAAGGAGCAAGCCTGTTATGAGTAGAAATCAAACAAATGCAGGGCCTCTTTCAGAAGTCTGGTTAAAAACAGAAATATGAACATTAGACCTCTCAGCCATATCAGATTGTTCAACAAAAGAGTCAGCTGGTATAGAAAGATGAACCCTTGCTCCAGTCTCCCCTTCAGAGCTAAAAATAATAGTGAGTCATGCCAGTAGCAGTGTTGCTATTCAGTTTTACAAATTCAGGTCATTAGGCTTAGATGTACAGAATCATTCCCTTCCTACCGCAGATGATGAAATGATAGTAAGGAACACTCAGAAACTGGGCACCGACCAGCCCTTAGTTTCAAAACTCACTAAGATAGCACAGGAACACACAAAATGAACAAATACAGTCAAGTTCAATAAGAGAGTCAAGACTGAAATTACCATTACAACTACAATGAAAAAGGAAGCTTTACATAAACCTCTAAACAGTACATCCCTCAATCCCCTTTTTCCCCATCTAGCACACGCCTGCCTTTTTATTTCTGTCTCTTTTTTCTTTTCTATTTCAGATTAAGAGCCAAATGGTTATAAAGGGTTTGTGAAGAAATTTTTTAAAAGCTAGCTTATCTAGACAGAGAGACCAGATGATTAGGAGAAGGCTGAACAGGAGACAAATTACAAAAATAGACATATTAAATATTTTTTAAATGCCTTGTAGCTTCCCAGAGGATCTCCCAAAAAAAAGGCACTGGTCAACCTGTTTGTTTTATTTTCAGGAAAATACTTGTGAAAATTGATCAGAGAAGGAGAGACGTATGGACTGACAAGGATGCAAAATGAGTGGCCTTCAGATGCTGAAAGGAGAGGCTGTACACCCAACCAGAAGAATCAGTGTCAGTGTCATCTTGTGTTCCAGAAACAGATTTTCTTCATCCCTGCATGTAAACTGACATGAGCATTGTTTTAGAACTGTTTCATGAGACTAAATCTCTTCAGCTCATACAAACTCCTCTCACCCTTACCTCCTTCATTCACAAGGTCAAATGCAGGACATAATACAGAGCATCCAGATTTGCTCTTGCAGGAAATTTGGCAGTGCTGCTGGTGACTAGAGTCCCCATGGCCTGGATGACTGCCTTAGAGAGAGAAGGGAAATTCAGAGGAGAAATGGAAAGCTGATGAATAGGAAAATCCCTACATCATCCTATTTCCAAAGACGTTCAAATCGGGGAAAAACCAGCAAATGGTATTTCCAAGCTAACAAACAGCAGCATCGTGTTAACATTCACAGTAAGCTGCCAGTCTCATTGGCTCCTGAAACACTGCTGCAGCTCCCTGTACTGCCTTGGGTTTGTACTTCAGAGATTTTACGACAACAGAATCACTTCACTGCAAGGACAGAAAATACCAGCATTGAAAAATAATTTTTATAGCAACGTATGTATATGTACACTACCAAAGGACTTCTTCCTCTCCCATAAAACAACCAAAGAATTAAACTGAGATTAAGTATGGTAGAAAGGGATATAAACAGCAAATGCTAAGATGACTACACAGTTGCATCTTGGAGCTGTTACATTGCTGCCTTTGGAAAAAATAATTATCTGATCAGATTTATAAAATATATAAAAATCAGATCAGATTTATAACTATTTTCTCAGAAAGTCTGCATTTTTAAATCACAGTTTTAAACAGGTCAGGATGGCAAATGTCATGAATCATTTACCTGTGATACTAATGCACTGCAGCAAAATCTCTAGCTGACATAATCCTGAGCTACTTTAAATGAGTGCCCCCTTGTATTTATTAATATTCTAATAATGCTAGCATTCTAGAAAAAAGTTTTAAATAGTAGATTTTTTTTCAGTCTACTTTGTCAAGTTAGATCCCTGTAACCTTGGCTCTAAGTACAAGGTTTCTCAGACAGCCTGTTGGAAGAACCAAGAAAACTCTGTCACACGCTGAACCCAGAGTTAAAAAATACACCTATCAGTAGCATCCAGGAAACACACCTCCTAGCACATCAAGGCTACTGCAGAAAGGCATCTTTCATCCTGGCTTTGACAAAATTCCTCTCCCCACAGTGAATGTAATTTATCTGATGGATTTCTCTTTGAAATGAGGAATGAAGTCCTTCTCTGTAATGTTACTGTATATGAAATAAAAATGAAATAGAAACTAAATATACCCAACACTATTCTGCTCTCCATCCCTCACATGAATGCAATATCATTCTTGCGCCTAAACAGAAGCATTAGAGGCAACACTCATCCATTTTTCAGTGTAAAAGGCAACCTTGTAAATGTTAAGAACAAGCATAAGAACCTTGGAATGACTGTCAATGAGAGTAGTATATTCTTCTGCCATTTCATAGCTGAGGTGGTTTTTTAAGTTTCTTAGCCTTATCCAGCATATATGCATCTGTCTGTCTGTCTGTCTGTCTGTCTGTCTGTGTCTGTCTGCCTGTCTATCTATCTATCTATCTATCTATCTATCTATCTATCTATCTATCTATCTATCTATCTATCATCTATCCAACCACCTATCCATAAGATTAATAAGGTCACACTTAAATGCATTCATGTATGGCTACATAAAAGGCAGCTATGTACCCCTCCTGCATCCCTCCTTTACAGCCAGATGCCCTTGCTAGCTCACATGCTGTTTCCTGCAATTTCTTCCACTGGCACCTCCCACAGTCACAGTTCAGTGGTGTGGCCCATTGTGGCCTAATTTCCACAAGATCACAGGTACAATGGTGTTGGGCTTCATCTATGCACATTGTTTGTGCATAGATGAAGTTTGTCTGGTGAATATTTTCACTGGGATTTTCCCTATGAACTAAAATATGCCAGCCTGACAGACCAGCCTACTCTTGACAAAATCAGTCCTAGACTGTAGCTTTGTCATGCTGGTCTCTAAGACAGACACACTGGATAAGGGCAGCAGTGACAAATTATACACAGGCTATCAGGAGGAAATGAATTTGCTGGTCTGGAAAGGTTGATTCTTCCATCTGGGCAAACATTTCTGAGTGTCATTCTTTGAAAAGAGAAGAGGGTAAAGCCTGAAACAACAACCCTGCTTTTTGGGACATGAATCCCATTGTGGAGAGGGAGGGAGCGTTTTAAAATGTAGTACTGCACTGTCACAACCATGTCATACCCTTCAGCTCACCCATGTAACTCTGGCTGGTATTAACCTCAAATTATGTTTAATGAAAAGAGAGGCTGTATCCTCCATACTTCTTCCCTGGCTCACAGAAGAACCTCAGGTCTCAGAGACAAGAACAAAGGAGGAGTGCAGAGAGGAGAGCATGTGCTTGTATGAGACAGCAGTGGAAGACCTGCCCAGAACTATTCTCTCTGAACTTCAGGAGGAACAGAGGAGGATGTAGTTTTGTGGTCACAGCAGTGTGGTGCTCTCCCAGAATGGCGAGGACTATACATTTAGGGGGTCATGGCCCCCCTTCAGAGAAGACAAGAATGTTCTGCACTGCACAAGATCAAGACAAATGTTTGCATATTCTCATTTTCACTATTTCTCATGATAACATCATTTTATCTTAATTCCTTCAAGATTACTGCAAAGCTGGTAATTGCAATCAAGCTATTTTACAAGTCCAATTTACAGGAGACCATATTATTTATTATTTATTTTCAATTCTGAGTGGATCATTTGTGTTTTCTCTGAGTAATATGATGTGTACAAAATATCCCTAAAAATGTCAACTAAGCAGAGAGATACAGAAAAATGACTCTTTGTCTCATAAGTACCCATGGCTTTCAGAATACAAATCATTCTTACACAAACACAGGAGTAGCATGGTAGTTTTACACAGAGTATTACAAATACATAAGAGACACACTGAATGCCATGAAATTCTTCCAGCTGAAAGATCTATCCAAGCAAGTAGTCCTGTTGACCTCAGTCCCCACACTATTGCAGACTTCCTCTTGCTAATTCAGTCTTAATGTTGCTCTAAATCTCTCTAACTTCCATTTTAGCCAAACCAACAACTCCTCCCCACACACTCCCTAGTATCCCCCACCACTTCCTGGGCCACTCCAGACTCCTGAACACACAATCTTCCTGGATATCCACAACTAGCAACCATTTTGCTTGGAATGGGAACTCAGGCACTAGGGGTGAGAGATGTTAAGTAGCTGCTTCTAAAAATTGCAGTTAAAATTGTTTATTTGCAAACACACATGGAAGTCTTAAGCTATTGACTGGCTTTTGTGTGGATCTAGTCTATTACCATGGGGCTATTCAGTATATACAACTTCACTCAGTCTACAGAAATAAAACACAAATTCACTTGAGTGCAATTTACTGTGGCAATAACCATACTGTTTACATCATGATCAAGTACAAAGAGTTGGTCTAATATCCCCAAGGAGAACAGACTGTGTAAATAAGCATCTTTTATAAGAGGGCTCTGAGATTTATTCCTGATCCTCTCCAAGTGTGACTTTGGAAAATCCTTGCAAGCCCTTCCAAACTAGCCAGGCAAAGCTGACCTTTTTGATAGCAACTGGTGACCTTTCTGATCTTGTGTGAAATACAAACTTAGCTGTGACCTTAACTGAACTAGAAAAATGGAAGTTCTACCACTGAGAATCACAATGACTCCTTCTGTGATGGCAGAGTTTAAGCTCCCAGTCTGTTAATTAATACCTAACTTTTCAAAGACACTTTGCTGGACTGGAGCAGTCTGGATTCTTCCAGCCTGACCCACAGAAGTGACAACAGCAGTCAGAATGGCCAAAGACACAGCACTGGTGGATTTGCACCGACAGCACAGTGCGAAAAGTAACATTGGGACTCCCACACTAGAGAGGTAAATCCTCAGAGTCCTATGTTACAGCAAAGATCATTCAAATCAGACTTGAAAAAAACCTTTTCAAAGGTTAAGAGAGTGAAGCACTAGGATAGATTGTAGACTTTCCAACATAGAGTCTCAAATGATAGCATCCTTAAGGTATGTATGTGGATCCTGTGTTCTGGGCAAGAGGACAAACTACAGGTGCTTCTGAGGTCTTTCTCAGTCCTATTTCTGTGACTCTGCTCTGGAGTCCTTTGTCTTACCTCCTGAAAGACGGAAATGAAATTTCTGTTCCATAGTTTATTAGTGTGCATGCTCACTGTTGCTAATGACAGAAGTGAGAACAAGACCCCATGTTCACACAGGCTTCTTTTTCTGAGCATCTTTTCCTCCCTCTCAGCACGTATGGCAGCTTTTCTCTTGAATCTGTGTATGGTGTTCTCCAGTCTCCTGACAGATAAACAACTATGAGAGCTGCTGCCTTTCTGCAGTACCAAAAAAGATCTGAAGGCTTTGCATTTTCAAAGACAACCTCTTCTTTTTAGCTTAGTCTCTCAGTCTCCAGAATGGGATTCCAGTCATATAATGATTCCTCTGATTTCTGTGCATGTCTTACCCCATTTTTTCTTCAGTACTGTACAAGAAAGTTTATTTTTAGCATATTACCTCATGATACCCTTGATAACCCAACTCCTACATCATCTAACCCTTAGTAACATAACCTATATTCTTCCTCAGTCTGTTGCAAGCCCTTTTGCTGTTTTCAGTTTCCTGACTATTTTTGTCCCCAGATGTTGTAAATTCTTACTGGTTGCAGAATTTGGTTTTACACAGAAACTCTGCTGCACCCTTAGCCCTGCTTCACCACGTGCAGTAAGCATCAAGAGACCAGGTAGTATACCTGTTTCATCTTCCTACTTCCTCCTCTACATTACACCTTATACTTTCATTAGCAAACATTTGTAAGCTGAACTCATGGTTTTATGGGAGCACATTATACATCCACTGATTTCTAAAGTGAGATGGGCAGTATCAGGCAATGGCATTCACATCATAGTCTGCACGGAGCTGCCTGGTCATGCAATGCTCATTTCACCTCTAACTGTTCAAGTATGTTACAATTAATTTAAAATCACATGCAATACTTCTCTAATGTTGCCCTTTCATGTAAACTATGATCATGAACCACATGATTGAACCAGGCAGAAATACCAGTCCTGTTAATATGGGCTTTCCAGCACAAGAAACAGGCATAATACCATTTTTCAGGGCTCTATCCTAATTTACAGTATTAAATTTTTTATTGTTGTTGTTATTCAGAAGATGTTTTTGGTGTCTGGAAAAATGCCGTGTGCTATCTCAGACATAAAGGAGTCAAGAAAATAAACCACACTGGAAAAACTCCCTCTATGATTTGCTTAAGTAGCAATTTATGTGAATAGGAAATCAGCTGCTCATCTCAGTTAGAAGACAATCACAGCCAAAGAATCCTATTATAAAGGCCATTCCATAAAAATGTGGATTAGGAATTTCCCTAAATTCTATTTACAGAGAAAGTGCTGAATGAAGATCCAGAGGATCTCTTCCCTGTCTATGGCAACATCTGTTTCTTATGTGAAATGTGTCATCAAGATAATTAATCTTTTTATACTGTTTTCTCCATCTAAAAAGGGACATAAGAAAACTTACATTCCTTTATAAAGTGCTTAATTCCAAAGATGAGAAGAGCTATATGAAAAACAATTCACATTTTTATCACTGTTGTTGCTCTTAAGCTAACATAAGCAAGAATGTTTGTCAAATGCATTTAATGAGATATGCTTATCAAAAGTAAGTAGGGATGCTGGCAGAAAAGCCCCATATACTACTTTATAAAGTTGATCCTACTGGCAAAATCAATTAATACATAAACATTCCTGATAAATTCTGAGGCCTCCCTAGATAAAAAAAGCTTGTGCCATCCCTTAACAACAAGCAGAAGAACAACCCAGGACGGACACTACTTCATTTAAAAGATTCAAGGGTCACAAACATGGAAACATGTCCAACACATTCGCCCTGCAGGATCTCGGTGCGCACAGATGGCACCAACAACCACTTCCACTGTTTACAGTACACAGAGAAAGAAATACCCTGATTCGGATAAACCCCACCAGCATCCCAGCTGTTCAGGAAAAGCCATTGGGAGACCCCTCTGGAAAGCAGGTGGCCAAACTCTATGTGGACAGAAGCAATGGGGTAAGATAGAAGTTAAGAATGGACATCAAAAACTTCTGTTACAAACCACACTACTGTGAAATCTGGTAGATGTACAACCTGTAATTGGTTTCATAATGCTATGCTTGTGCCATGTCGAAGAAAGTAGCTGAGAAGATGTAAAACCAAGTGAGGAGATGTCGGTTTCACAGTTAAATTGCTGAATTTGGTAGGATACTTATACCTTCAGTCCCCTTAATATGTTAGCAAAGCAAATTTTTCCACTTACTGAATCAAATTGTACACACTACATCGCTTTATCCCTCGAGCTCATTTTCTGACTAAGCAATGTTCACCACTAAGTGTAGCCCGGTCTTCATTCACATTTGCACTGGCATATAGCAAATATGAATTCAGGCCACACTTTGTTGTTCTTTTCATGCCTAAACCTTCATGGAAATGCACAGCATGAGTGCAAGGTTTTCTACATTTAATAATGTGTATTTTATTATGAAAAGAATGAATTCCAATCAGGGTTAGACAAATACTTGGAAAAACTGGAGTACCTGATCAATGCTGTAGAAAAAAATCGCTAAGAATCTGTAAAAGTCAAAAAATATAACATCTTTCTAATTCTGGTAAGAATATTTAATTATTAAACTACATAAATAGCAACAATAAAAATCATGAATGTTAATGAACCCTCTACTTTGGTAAACTTCAGTTTGTATTTTGTTAAAATTCTTATTTCTCATTCCTGTTACATTTTCTTTTGGGAGGTTCTCAAACAAACTCATGACATGCCCACAAAATACACCGCTTATCTACTTCACAGATGAGAAAATCAAGCAAAGCATAATTAATTAACTCTTCTAAAGTTGTAATCATCCCTAATATAGAGATCAAAGATACTCTATTGCAATCCTGGGAGTAAGGGAACAAAGCAAAAAGGCAAAGTTAACTTCAGTCTGCAAATGCCATGGTACATCAGTGATAAACCTCCTTATTGAAGGATGCTAAGAAACTTATTTAAGATTAATCTGTCAAGCATGCCCACCTCTCTCAAGGCTGTAGGCAGAAGGATGTGCCACTGAGACAAATGATGAGCTCCCGCCCTACAATGGCCCTGACTTTGCCGCTTGCAATCAGAATGGCTACAAAATGGTACTGAACTGCCAGCTTCAGTCTGCAAAGAGAGGACCAGAGGCTGCATGAGGTGCATCTGGGACTAAGAATAATACTGTGTCATGGTGGGGAAAATCTATTCCCTCCAAAGCACTGAGCTCCAATAAGCTGGAGGTTAAAAACAATCCTGCAAAATAACTGATGACTTCATCAAATATACAGGGAACTCAAGGCTGAAATGTCTATTTTGCTTGACAAGCAAAGCAGATGCACTGAGAGGGAGTGAGTAAAAGACATTAACTACAGACTTAGTGAGAGGATATCAGAAAACATTCTGAGTTTTCAGAAAACCTTCTTTATAATTCCAAAAGCACATGCTAGGCAGTTAGGGTGGACCTGACTGGCTTCTCTTGCTAAAAACAATTGCAGGTCACAAAAAAATAAGCAGGTAGGCCTGCATCATCAACACACACAAAAACTTGTATTACCCCAGGGAAATAAGTTCACCATTCTCAAAAAATTGAGGCATGTATTTCTGGTGGCCACTACATCCAAAGTCAGTGGCTAGATAGTGTAACCAAGGCATAACGAAGATTTCAATCAAATGCAATTCAATCACAGAGCAGTAAAATTCAGCTTTGGTCTAGGAAAAAAAACCCACCTATATTCTTCATGGTATCACTAACATTCAGCATATTTGAAGGCTTCTAAACATATCAGATTTCCCTACCATCATGCATGATGTACAGTACTTCACAGCTTAAAAGCACCCACCGATGTGCAGGGATGTTGCCTGCAGAACATGCAACCAGAGAAACACAGCAAATTGACTGCAATGCCAAAAATAATAAAAGAAGTAATGTGGGATAGAAACAACTGGCCAGGTAACACCTCTGAAGGAATAAGCCTGTGAGTTTCAGGGAATCTGGAATGAATATAACCCAGCAGCATCATATAATGACAGTAGAAGTACCCAGGGTGTCTGAAAAGCAGCAGAGCCTCTATGATATGGGCAGCCATTCCTCAGGTCTGTTCGGTGCCAGTGAGACTTGTGGGTAGCACATTCCACAGGGAAGTGGTTCCATTAGGGCAAGCTAATGGTCTGAATGACCAGCAATCTAGAAAGTATGACACAGACATAAGAGAAGTTCAGAGAAATTGGAGCCATCCATTCTTTGCAGGAACTAGAATCTGCACTTCCGCAGGTGAAGATGGAAGAGATGAACAGAACGTGAAAGACAGCCAGAAAGCTGACCCTGCTGGAGGTCAGGAGCAAGACAAGGTGACAGCCCATGGCCCCATCCAAGCCCACAGAGATGCATGATGCAGCCCTGAGACTCTCCATGAAGTCACCCAGAAGACACTGCAGAAGAACAGAGTTCACCCAACTGACCCAGGACAATAAAGTAGATAACATGCCCAGGAGATGTCTTGGTACAATGACAAAATCCTAAGACCTCATCACAAACGTCAAAACCAGAAGCTCATTGAACCTTTTTCTTCATCTCCCTTTAGATTGCTCCATCCTCCACAATTTTAATAGAATTCCTGGCATTTGAAATATATGTGAAAATATATTGTTACAGCTATTACCTCCATACCTTCGGTTTCACAGTGAACTACGTACAATGCCCTAAAACTATAAAGTAACTTGTCATCAGCTCCATCCACTACACATTTCATTTTTCCTCACACCAGCCTTCCCACCCTGCTCCCACTTTCTTACTTTCTTTTTTTGTCCCTCCCTACAAGAAGGACACTGAGACACTGAAGCATGTCCAGAGAAGGGCAATGGAGCTGGTAAAGTCTGATGAGGAGTGGCTGAGGGATCTGGGGTTGTTTAGCTTGGAGAAAAGGAGGCTTACTTCTCTCTACAACTATCTGAAGGGAGGTTGTAGTGAGGTGGGGGACAGTCTCCTCTCCCGGGTAACAAGTGATAGGACAAAAATAAATGGCTTCAAGTTGATCCAGAAGAGGTTTAGAAGAATTTTCTTCACCAAAAAGGTTGTCAAGCAGTGGAATAGGCTCTCCAGGGAGCCACCATCCCTGGAGGTATTAAGAGACATGCAGATGTAGCACTTGGGGCCATGGTTTAGTGGTGGGCTTGGCAGTACTGGGTTAATGGTTGGAGTCCATGATCCTAAAGGTCTTTTCTAACCTAAGTGATTCTACGATTCTGTAAACAAAAATGATTAGATGAAAGCCATAAGCTGAAGTATGAGAGATATACTTTATCCTTGGTATCAGCAGAGTTAAATACATCAGGGAGGAACGAGATATATTGATAGCTGAAAGGTTTGTTCATTTGAGTTCACTTCTACAGCAATTTTTTTCACTAGATCCACTTTTGAGAAAGTCAAAACTGTAATAACCAGAGTTATTCTCTGTAGGGTTATTTACAAGAAAAAAAAAAGACTTATAAATAGTATTGATTTGGGGTGAAACGGTAGAACGTGACAATCAATAGAGCTTAGTCAGATATAAAATAGAAGGAGTCACACAAGTCATGACAGGATTATTATAAGAGACAAATCCTGGTATCAGCTAAGGAAGGGAGGAAGCTGTAAATGGGATCCAAAATGTAAGCTGTGGATTGCTTTACAGAAAAAATAACCCTAAACTATTCATTTTCATGTTTTAATATGTGAAATAGTTTTTATTTCAGCATATTGTCACTGCTGTTTTTCTAAAGCTTTTGAAACAAATTCTTTCCACCTCCATAGTATTTTCATTAAATGTCATCAAAGCTCTTTTCAAATCACTGAGAGAAGTATGATTATCCTTATTTAACAGATAATGAGAAGATAAAAAGAGATTGGGGGTATATTTTCCAAAGCAGTCAGTAATGCCGGGTGCCTTCTGTCTGGATACGCAAATCCATAAAATGAGAATCCTACAGAAACTAAATTTTCAAAAGTCCCAGGAAATCACAACACTGGTCGATGTCAACAGCTGCTTACAAGTTCCCAAACTCCGGGTCACAGGCTGTGGAGCCAAAAGCTGTGCCTTCACAGCAAGCACAGTAAGCTGTGTAAGCACAGCAAGCTCGCTCACAGATATAACAGAGACTAAAATAGGAGGGATGCTAATTCACAGACCTCTGTTCTAATTACAAAGCTCATTATTTTTACCACTTGAATGACTCGGGGTATAAAAAACCCAACAGCCATATATTCTGCCACACAAAAGAACTGTACATTTGCTGGTATTTATATAGTGCCTAACTTCTGAGCACAACCACCCTGGAAAATAATAACAACAGTAATGAATATTTTTAATTGGTGATTTTACTCATGCACCATCATTCAGTGTATTGCCTCTTCCTAGAGTCTGGACCAAAAGAAAATAAATTATTGAAAGATCCTAAAATGCCTTGCAAATGAAATTTGATACAGAATTAGTTACACTACCAAGGTGAAAGGCAGCGATGTTAATAATGATCAACACCACACAAGAATCTATTGCAGCCTGTGAAGAAAACGATTCCATTCAAGGGAGATTTAAACCATAATTTTAAGAACCTCTTGCACTAATCAGCTAAATAAACACTGACAATCAAACTGTGGGATATACGGAGGCTCAGGGAGGAGGGGGCCTTGGAACAGTTTCCTTGCTATGAATGGAGCAATAAGAAGGAGGTTGAGAGAAGGACAGAAGCACACACAACTCAGCTGTGAGAAAGGCACAGGACAGGCAGGATGGCATCACCACAGTGAAATACGAGCTGGCCAGGAAACTAAGGGTAATGCAGTTGCAATAAAGTAAAATAAATAAAATAATAAAAAAACCCCATTGATTTCTAAAGAGGTATTTGCAGTGACTGAAACAGTTTAAAAGCTTGTTTAGCTAGAATCACTTTTGCAGTCACAGGATTTCTATTGGAAAATGGCATTATCGTCTCCAGAGAAAAAAAAATAACACTGAATCTCATCAGGAGGAGGATGGACAAGATGACCTTTTCAAGTCCTCTTCAGCTGTATTTCTGTAAGTCCATATTCAGTGACAGAAAACACATTTGGATTGGAGCTGCTGGGGCTTAGGCATTCAAGTTAGAAAATTTTGGCATAAGTCTTTGGCATGAGAAGAACCCCAGGCAATTTTTATATTGGGCTCTGTCTGCCATTAGTGATGTGATTCAATCGTAAAATGGCATAGTCCCCCAACACAAATATATAATAACACCCGGAGTAGAAATGTGAAGCTGCTGTCATTATCACAGCTAAGTTCATTTTGCAGCAAAGCAGTTTACTTTAAGACTTTTCCAGTAATCCAAGTCTAATTATGGAATCAATTTAAAACAATTTTGTAATTAAAAGTACCTGCTGAAAATATCTCACAGGCTCAATGATTTAAATGATAGTGTAAAAAGGTAATTAAAATTAAAAGGGCCAAATGAGGCTGGGTCGCTCCTCCAGCACGAGAGTACTGAAGGACGTTGCATTTGCAGACCCGAGCCTCCTGCTTCTCCCCAAATACCTGCTTTCCCCAGCTGCACAGGGATTTCGCACTAAGAGTCATCCAAGAGATGCCTGAGCGGACCGCGACGGGGCAAGGCTTTTTTTATTCTTTTTTCCCCCCCTAATTCAAAAAATTACGCTGTTTCAAAACCAAGCTGTACTTACGCAGACCCAGTGCTCCCTAGCCGGGGCCGGGGTGAGGCTGCCTCCTCCCGGGGTCCCCCCGCGCGGTGCCGAAGGC
>JAOXXN010000446.1:16898636-16926743 GCA_026770055.1 Myrmophylax atrothorax | reverse complement strand
TAGCGTAGTTCTTTATGTCATCTGGAGAAAATGGGCATCTTATCGTGTGAAATATAGATATTCTGTTAAGAAAGGAAAAGTGAGTGGCCAATTTTCAGCTAAGAGCATGTATTATCTCTTAGATACCTTTGCTGGTCCTTTTAAACAGGAAAATTTGGAAATTATACAGCCTTTTAGCCAAGCATAGTTTCCTGACCAGGTGAGTGTTCACCTTCCCAGGCAGCCCAGAGAGGGAGTTCAGGTTAGTAATAGCTCTCTTAAGCCACGTGAATACAACACATGCACAGTTATGTGATAGAGATGTTCTTTAGAAGCAATAAGCTAGTGATGACTGTGAGTGGCAGGACAGAGCAATAATGCAGAAATTCTTATTATCTGTAATAATAATGGTTCAATAGCTTTAATTTTTGAAATAAAAATAGCAAAAGATAATGACTCTAGTAAGCTAGCACTATTCCTGTTTTGCATCGATTAAAATATGAAGCGCTGGATGCAATGTCTGCTTTCTATGTGACTGGGGGCACCCAGAGACATAATGGCCTTCCAAGGAGGAAAGGACAAATGAAATAACATCTGTCAGCATTGGTAGGTACTACTTAACCCTGTTTCTGCCATTTACTCCTAGGCCCACATGTGTCCATCTGTGCCTCTCACACCATTAAGGCTGAGAAAGGACAACGGAGTGCTCCAGGCACACCTCAGCCACCCCACGTGAGAGGGAGTACCACCACTCCAAACAGCACCAGGGAATCAAGGTTTGCTTGTGCAGTAGCTCTTCTTCAAAATCTTAATGAACTGGAAAAATTCACCTCTTGCTGAGCAGCACATGGATGTAGGATACAAGATGGTGGCAGTGGCTGAAAGGGGCTGGGGTGGCTGGCCTCTATTGACTGTAGGAGTTTGGCAGGCATTCCTGTCAGCCAAGAGCAAGGAAAGACTTCTGCAGCTGAGGAAAGCCTAAACTGAGCGAGGAGCAGCAAGAAGTGGAGTAGGATGAAGCCTGAGGCAACCCCAACCACAGAGAGAAAGGAGCTGCTTCGCCTTGGCTTGGATGTAATTTCTGGAAGAGGTAGATTGCCTGAAGGGCTACAACAGCTCTGTGACCAAAACTGACATCTGTAATCAATTTTAGTGCATCCTCCTGAGGGGAAGTGGGGCCAGAGCAGTGATCAGCAGGATGGACATGAAGCTCTGAGCTGCTGTTACCTAGCACAGACTGTAAAATACAGGAAGATTTATCCCCTGATGATCCACTCCAGTATTTCACAGTCACAGATGTCGTGATTTTTGTGCCTTCCTACACTTGGTTGCCCCTCTACTATATATTTTAAACAAGTTTACAGACGTGCCTCAAACCTATAGGGACTAACCCTGAATTGCCTCCAATGGGGATCACCCCTCAGTGGTGTTGGTGCACACAGGCTGGAAACAAGTCAGAGAGATGGCATGACATTTCTTTGCTCCACACATACTCACAGAGTTGCCTCCACCTCCCTGCACTGCTGCAGCAGCTAAAAATGCCTCTTCTTAGCAGCCACCCCCAGAATGGAGATGGGAATTGCCAGCATTCAGCTGCACCCACCAGACGCAGATTCCTGTTGTTTGGGCACATGAACATCGAGGTGGTGCTGGTTGTGGGGGGAGATCTCTGCTTCCTCACAGCAAGTTGTGGGTGCTGCCATGTGGTGAGAGGCGTTTCTGGCCAGCTTCACTCACTTTGGAGGGAGAGGGTTTCAGCTCCCCTCCAGCTGGTGCACACAGCCGGCTCCTGGCTGCTTCTAGCAAGCGTAGAGTGGGCATCCCAGCTAGACTCTGGCTCTCTGTGGGCTTACAACTCATCTTCTCCTGGGGTTTTGTAAGCATCTTCACGAATAAACAATAGTGTGTATATTTGTAGTTGCAGGATTTTATTTTTATCTTGCCATACACACTCATCCATTTCATTCTCTTATTTTTATCTTCCCATGTGCACTCATTTATTTGATTATTCTGAGATCCTTACTGGTTAAAAGGCTAGATTGAAGAATTTAGTTAAATGCATCCAACCCAAACAGTGGCCCCTCCCCTCACTCCAAGCCAAGTGACAAGAGCAGCAACATTGACTCTGCTCAGGACTAGGGAACATGAAGACCGTGCCTTTGACCCCGAGTCCTTAATGCAATGTAATAATTTTCTCTCTGTATGAAGGTGTATGAAATGTCTTTCAAAGCATCCAAGGCAATATGAGATTCTGTGCCACTGCCAGTCTGAGTGGTGCTCTTGCAGTGTGAACCTGTGTTGCACAGTTGCTTCTGTGGCACATGAAAGTGGTCAAGGATGCTTAAGGATGCAAAACCAGGGCAAAAGGAGGACAGGAGGAGCCAAACCTGCTGTAGTGTCATTCACATGTTCCTTGGGAAGGTGTCTCGGCTAAATTATTTCCAGAACTGCCAACAGATACTGTTTCAAAGGAAACAAATTCATTCACTTCCACAAAGAGCTAGGGAATGAATGAGCTCATTCAGTACTCCACTATCCCATGGCAGGAAGGGATGGAGAATTGAAAAAAAAAGAAGAAACTCATGGGTTGAGATGAGAACATTTTAATAACTGAAACAAAGTAAAATATAATAAGAATATTGATGATAATTAGAATTAAAAGGATGGAACAAGAAAGAGAGAGAGAGGAATAACCCCATGAGAAACAAGTGATGCACAACACAGTTGCTCAACACTCTCTGCCTGATGCCCAGCAGTGATCAACAGTTCCAGGCCAACTCCCCCAAGCGTATATGCTAAACATGACTCTCTGTGGTGTGGAATATCCCTTTGGCAAGTTCAGGTCAGTTGTCCTGGCTGTTCTCCCTCATGGCTTCTTGTGCAGCTCCTTGCTGGCAGAACATGGGAAATTGAAAGTCCCCGATTTAAAGTAAACACTACTTAGGAACAACTAAAGTATCAGTGTGTTATCAACATTATTCTCATACTGAATCCAAAACACAGCACTGTACCAGCCACCAAGAAGAAATTCAACTCTATCCCAGCCAAACCCCAGATACTGTGGTAAGAGTCACATGGAAAGGAGGGTTTTAACTCCAAATTTGCAATACAGCTTTCCTCCCACAACTGAAACAGCTATTTCTTAACCTAGGACATGCACACATTCCTTCAGTTCACCCCTTCTTACCTGATGCCTTCGGACACCCTCTGTTGTATTATTCCTGCAGTGTCCCATGCTCAGCAGCTCAAGAGCCTGAGCCTGACTGGGATCAGGAGACACACATGGGGCTGTGTAT
Organism: Myrmophylax atrothorax; assembly: GCA_026770055.1. Taxonomy (NCBI): domain Eukaryota; kingdom Metazoa; phylum Chordata; class Aves; order Passeriformes; family Thamnophilidae; genus Myrmophylax; species Myrmophylax atrothorax. Next base: position 16,923,468 of record JAOXXN010000446.1, on the reverse strand, counting down.
GACCTGCACTATCAGGGCACTCCTTGGTGCCAGCCAGCTTGGCCTTTCCACAGAGCAAATTGTGCAAACTAGGTCAGAGTAATGTGGTTCTGCCCATACTTGCTGGACATCACAACAGTTTGAGATCTCATCCAGGAGCTGGAAAGCCAAATTCCTTGGTGTGAAGGAGCTCAAACCTGTATCTCTTTGCTATTTTCAGTGTACAGACACTATAGACACTGAAGTTACAACTACTTAAGTACATTAAACAGTTCTAGGACACCAAATCTCCTTTCTCTGCATTGTTAAATTGTTATCACAGCATTATCCTGGGCTGCCTAATACTCTGGTTAGCCTGAGCACATAAGAGTGGTTGTGGGAATCTGTAATTTGCTAGCAAAAATGCAGCTCAAAATATTGAGTACTGCTTCTTTGTGTGATTAAGTGTTTGGGGGTTTTATTTACTGCATTAAGATACTCCTTCTCTGTATTTTACCTCAAAAACAAGGTCAGAAAGAATTGTCCTAGTGATGTGGCTGTTGGGTAGGTAAGTTTCAGATTCTAATTAGATTCCAAAAAGGGTGAAAAGGAAGTAACCAGGATTGTAGCTGAGAGTAATGAGAGAATTTATTTGTGGCAGCATCAGACTGTAAAAAAATAAAAAAGACACCAGGGCGTATCAGAAGCAGTTGCATGAGTAAAGGGGTGTTCAGTCCACAGGGAAACGAACAGCTTAACACAGAAGTCTGCAATTAATTATTTTAAAATATAAAGTGGCAATGACTGGCATTGGGATTTGGCTGCAGAACCCCATCCAGACTGTAAGTACATATTGTTGCAATACATCCTCCAGACCTCCTGGCCACAGACCAGCTTCCTGTTTCATTGGCCACAAGAAAGAACTATTACCTCAAGCACACAGGTATCTTGTTTGAACAAAATTCTGCATGTAAAATGAAGGAAAATAACTCAAGCATCATCTATCAAGATGCAGGAAGTTGCTAAAGGGAGTTCTGAATTCCCTGGGAGGCACAAAATTATTTAGGGCTAAGATTTGATAATGACCTTGTCATGTCTTTATGGAAGATAATAGCTTAAGATATGTTGTATTACTTGTATTCTTAACAAGCTTGAGTTTTCAAATAAAACCTCATTTTTTGAATTCTCTTATATATCCGATAAGACATTCACTCAATTTCTTCATACCTGGGGTATGCTATAATTCTTTTTTAACTTAGAAATACTAATGAACTGAGATTTCACAAAAATAAGGTTTGCATGGGTGATCTGGGGAGGCATATATTATTAAACCATGTAAGAATAAATAGATGTTTTTCAAAGAGAAGTTTTATCTTCTTAGGTGTTAATGGTGATGCCTTACTTTTAATATTCAGGGATGAATGAGTTCCTGAGGGTTTTTCAAGTGTGCCCTGGTCCCAGTCAGAGTACTCCTGGAGACTCTCCTCTTCACTATGACCTTACCTTTGAATGATTCTGCAAGAGACTACCCCCTCCATGGACCTCTCTAGGTAGATTTGTATTGGAAACCTTGATTTCATCATTTCACTTCATCCATGTCTAAAACGACCAGCTTCCTCATCTACCTCATCCTGAAAAGGGTGATTGCTGGGCATTCAGTAATTGCAGAGATTGCAGGAAAGCAATTATTCTAACCAGAATACTTTAGGTGATTGCTTAGAAGAGAGGCTTTGCTCATAAGTGTGCTTTCAAGAACAGGTAAACAATTAGGAGGAAAATTATTCTGATGAATTCTGAACCACTAACAATTATGATGGCTTGAGAAAGGCAGCCCTAAAGTTGTTGAGTCCTGATTCTGCAGATGTTGAGTTGTGTTTGCTCCTTTCAACTCCTATCAAATTCAAAGGAGAGTTGAAGGCATTCGACAAAGTCAGGATTTAAGAAGCTTTGCCTTCCCTAAACATACCCACTCCTGTTTGAAGGGAGCAGGGGGCAGTCTGAAGAAAATAGCAGGAATATGAAAGGAGAATTCTTTTTCCTTCTCTGAGCCATTAGTACTGACAGCCATAAACTCACTTCTGGGACCAATACACAAACATTAATAACCAGCCATCAGTGTAGTTTTACCAATTAGTGCTAATTACATTTCATTAGAAAAACTGCCAGCATAGAGAGGGTGGAGTTTGAACTACTTTTTTGTTTCCTACTGACCTACATAACTAATGAAACATTTTAGTTAACAGAAAACTATTTTTATTTCCATCAACATAGTTTAGAGGACATTAGAGGGAAAAAAAATGATACCTGGCTAATTGGGGAACACTAAATCACACTTACTGGGAGGCCTGTTCTTCAGCTGAACACACAGACATTTTTGTACTTTTCTGAGAAGTGCCAAATTAAACTTGCCACTAGTCCTGTGACTGCCTTTGGCCCTTACTTTCCAGTAAACAGTAATTTACAGCAGAAGAACGTAGAATGAAAGAGTACCAGGACCTGAAACAATTTCAATTGTTTATGAGTGCTTTTCATTTCATTCGCCCATCCTCAAGGAGAGGGTAGCAAATACAAAATGCAATATGTAGTGTTTGATTTGCAACACCATTCTGAGCCTGAATGGTATTCATCACCCTTAAGTATCAACCCATGATGAATTTTTCTATGCCCACAGCACACTTGGCACAGTTAATTTGCTTTGCATTATGATACCTCAAGTTCAGCATAAGAGGACCCCAGTGTCTTTCACCTCCAGCTCACAAGTTCCTTTTTCACTGTGTAAATTAGGGTGCTCAGCCCCATTCATTTACGAAGTGGGAAAATTCCCAAATTCCACTTTCTGGCCCTTTTCATCAACCTGACAGAAGCAGCCAAGGGCAGACTGAGGAGACACAAATCTGACTGCCATTGTGCCTTTGCAGTGGGCAGCACAGCCCATGGCACAGGGAACCACACAGGGACAGCAAGACACAAATTCCTTCCTTCTCACTGCCTGAATTTACACCTGCAAGCAAGTCCTTTGGACTCAGCTCCCCTAAGAGGTACCTACATTCAAAATTGCAGCCTGAAGACCTCTGCTCAGCTGAAGTTTAACTCAAAGGCACTTCTCTATTTCTTAGCAAAAATTCCCAGAAGTTTGTGGTTGTGTTTCAGGATGCAGGCTCAGCCTCGGCAGCCAGGATCTTGTGCTTTCCTAGGTAGGGTTGTACCTTGTGTACTGGATTCACAGAAGCATGTAAGCTGTCACAATGCTTCTGGTAAGAAGAATCTCTTTAAAACCAGAAGGGATGTGCCTTCCTTTGTCCAAACCGAGCAGCTGAGCTTTCCACACAAGCGCAGAGGCAATCAGCTTCCACGACCCTGGGATTCAGGCCCTTGCATCTCATGTCTCTACAGAGCTTATGTAGACAGAGTGTTTGCCTAGAAGCATTTAACTAACCTGTGTAGAAAAGTAAAAAACTGTGTACTACCTTTTTCCTTGAATGAAGAGTAGCTTTATATATTCCTCCAGGACACAAGGAAAGAAGAGTAAGAAATTGCAGTAGAGTCCCCAGGAGAGAGAAGAATGAGAGAGCTAAAGCAGATGTGTTCAAATATGTTCTTTGAAAGACTATGACAAAAATAGAACAGCTGGTTGAGACCCCTTCTAGTGCAAATACCCGTACATTTACCATCCTAAAGGTAGAGTAACAGAAAAAGTTAAAATGCCACGATATTATAGCACTGCATAATGACTTTCTAAGTTGTTTAGATTTTTTATATTGACTCCTAACTAAATGCCTTGCAAAACCTTAACTTCATAACACCTGGTCCAATATGAATTCAGTAAGAATTACTTTACATGCACCTTAAGTATTCCATATCTACACATTTTCATGTTTCTTGATAGGCATACAGCAATTTGTCTTCATGTTTTGTAGCAAAACCATGGAAAGGCTGAAAGAGGAAAGTTGTATCACTGTTACGTTAGAATTTTTGTAAATTTCTCTGGCATCTGTTGCAAAGCTTTTCCAAAAGTCATCAGTGTGAAGCAACAGCCATACAGTGTAAATAGTTCAGCCAGAAGAAACAGAAAGAAAAGACTCATAGACAGCACTAGATATTAGCAGCCTTTGAAGAAGCAGAAATTTGGATTCAAGCTATTCTCATCTTTAATTTCCATGTTTATTTTCTACTTTTCCACATAGACACAAAAACAGCTCTCTTCAGCTATAGCCACATTACCTCTGAGTTGTGCCAACTGTATCAGCTGTTCATCTGGCTCTCAGTAGAGGCAACAGTTCATGCTTGTTCAGGTTTCTCCCTGCAGGTGATCCTTTCCTTTCTTTTCAGTGCTGCGTTATTGTAGTTAAATATCTGTCAGCTCTTATCAGGTGAGATAATAACAAATCTGAAGCTGTCTATAAAAAATATGATCACCATTCCTTCATTCTGTTACCACCCTGAAATTCCTAGCAACAACAGGATGAGCTCGAGTTGAAGACTAAACTAGATTAGGTTTGACTAACTATTCTCCTTTAGCAAAAAACCCTCTAAACAAAACCAAACCAAACCATAAACAAACAAACAAATAAAAAAATAACATCAGCAGTTCTTAAAAGGAGGGGTCTAAGAAGTTCAGGAAAAGTCCATGCCAGCCCTGGAGGTATGTGTCGGGGTGTGTGACTCAAGTGATTATCCTTTCCCTCTCTGGTCCAAAGAGGGGAAGCTGTGGGTCAAGAGAAACTGAAGGCAGGAAAAGGGGATGAGAAAAAATGGCACTGTTGGAAGTGGGGTGAGTTACCCTGTGATAATCTGTTTGGGAGCAGAAGATATGGGAGTGAGAGCAAACCCTCCACAGTCTGGAGAAGTAGAAGACAGAAGACTGCCAGTGACACTTTGTATGTGGCAACAGCATGGATTTGACAGGTCTGCAAAATGATGCTGCCTTCCTCTTTTCTTCATGTTCCTGCTTTTTCCGTACAAGGTCTACTGCACTCTTCAGGGACAACAGTTCTCCAGAGCAAGGGCTGAAACCCTGTGTAGCCACAGAGAGAAATGAGTTCCGTCTTTTTTTTTTCGTGAGTGAGATGACTTTCAGGTATTTACATCCCTATGGGAGTCATCTAATTCTGCATGCTTGCTAATGAAGAGTGAATTAGCCAGGCCTAGTCTTCACCAACAGGTTAATTGTCATAATATTACATATTCCTTTTTATTAAGATTAGTGCAGTTTAGTGCCATTTAAAGCTTTGCCCTTCTTTGTAACTGGGTGTTAATGTTATATTATTTATATGAGAGAATTGTTTTATTTAAAGTGTAGAACAAAACTGAAACAGAAACTTTTTTCTAGTATAGCCATGTCAACATATTTTTGGTGCATAAAGCATCAGGTATCACATACACGAATTGGACCATGTACAGTGATGAGATGGCAAGAACTTCAGATGAGATCCTTTCAAAATCTAATGCTAATTAGATCTTCATCTGATCAGGCCTTTCATGTGTCCCTGACCTCTCCATTTCTCTCAGTTGCCCCAGTATATTCCATATGCTGAAGCACATTAGTGTTTGGTTAAACCTAAGGTTTCAGAAGGGTATACAGTTTTCTTGAGGCAGTTGGTTCAGTGACTTTCCATGTGAAAATAGGATCCCCAACTATTCAAATTGAATTTGTCAACTTCAGCTCCCAAATAATGATTCCTCAGAGGTTTTTTTTCATTTGGACTTCCCCTTACCCTCATCTGGAGTACTTTTTCTCATGAAAATACTTAGTAGCACATTTGAACAGCTTCAAAGGTTCAGTAAGGTCAGCTGACTGAGGTCTTCAAATTTGTCACACTAAGAGTGTTAAGAGGAAGCTGTTTTAGCAGCTCCAGAGCCACCTGGTACAGGGGAGACTCAGCAGGGGCAGCTGACCCCTGGATTAACTAGATGATCTTTAAGGTCCCTTCCAACCCAAACCATTCTATGTTTCTATTCTACAATGGGGACATGCCAGGCTGACTAGTCCCAGCTGCCTGAGCCAGTGGACCATGTTATCTGGACCTGTTCAAGCCACCACTGTGCTCACCATTGCTGTAGCAGTAAAGGAAAAGCACTGCTGGGCAGAGATGGCCTTGGCTGAGCTTGCTCCTGCATTGTGAGCAGCAAGGAGATGGAGGATTTTGAGTCCCCACCTTTGTCAGCCACCACCACCAGCTTGGCTTTACTGAGTTTGTGTTCAAGGGAGAGAGAAACCTGTGCCAGGGTGGAAAAGGCTTTACTCAGTCCTGAGAGGAAAGGGCAGGAAGAAATGGGCTCTCTGGAGAGGTAGTTCATTCTCTTCTTTGGAGCAGCAAACTTCAAAAGGCTTGCTTTCAATACTGAGGAGCTTGTAGTAGCCCATGACCTTTTTCAAAGGGGTTACGACATGCTGGGTGATGATGGCCACCAGCCCCTGCCCAGTGGTAGCTTCCTACAAAGTCCCTGGTGAAAAGCCAAAACTGCCTTGTGCCCAGCCAGAAAGGAACTGAAAGAGTTCACTGTCATGTCTTTTTGACCCCTCTCTATTCCCCACACTTCACAAATTCTCATCTATAATTGATTCTTCTATGTTATCTTTGTTTATTGATTGTACATCACTGCTTATTCCTAATTACTGCTTTCATTTTTTTCACACAGTCTGGCTGGCCTTTCAGGCAATACTGTCATCTTTCTTGGCACTGCAATCCCAGGGTTTTGGCTATTTAATGAGCTCTTCTTGAAAGAGTTCACAGTTCTCCATCACATTCACTCCTTCTGTTTTTTTTTTTCTCACTCAGTATCACAGGTTTTTTCTTCATCTGTGGGAAACTTGATCTTCTGAAACACTAAAAATGTGTAAAAGTCTGTTTCTTTTTTGTCCATTTTGAGTACTAGCCAGCAGTGATTACCACTCCATGATTGGCCACTTGGCTTTACCTGTAACAGAAGAGTTCAGACTAGATGTGGGATAGGATGAATGTTCTAAATTAGGAAGTTACCCTTGTAACTTTTACGGAAAAAAATGCCCTTGGAATAGCCTCAGGGGATATTGCAGTTCTTTCCATACAAAAAGTTTATGAAGAAAACAGGGATTGTATATGTGAAATTTTGTTGCAACTGATTTGAATCTGGGAGTTCTTGTTCAGTCCATCATAGTCAAGTCAGAAATTATGCTTCTAACATTTGAGACTGCTTGGGTAGCAGGTTGTATTTCAGCTGATGATTTATTTATAAATCTGAGGAAAAGGATTACCTATCAATGCAAATGTGGGATAAATTGTAAAATTTTACTTATGACCAAAACCGAGTTACAAAACTTCAGCATAAATTTTATTCACAAGCCTCCTTCCTAATACATTATTTAGCAAACATAACACCTCATTATATGTGGTCTTTGCCCCAAAGAGCTTGCAGTCTCATTCAGGCACCAAAGATTTTTTAGCAGAGGAAAGCATAATGAAGTAATTAGTTATGAAATAAACAGACATCATTTCAGATTAGAGAAGATGCGCATTAATTAAGGCATCATCCAGAAACCTTCATCTGCAAGGCATGTGTTTTGCACCAGCAGTGCCAAAAGTTGTTACACAAAGGGCTTCACTGAAAGCAGAGGCTGATCCCTTTAGATTATGACAGTGAAGTCATTTTACCTATCCTGAGACCATAGCTCCATCAGCAAAACTCAAAGGATAGTGCTTTCAAAAGCCATACATTATGTTTAACCCTCCTTACAAAATACTCAGCACACTTCCCCGTGGTTTGATTTCACTGGGAACTGAAGCCATAAAGGTTCTCAGTCCTCAGGCAGAGTTACAACACCAAGAATTATCCTACCACACTTCAGTGCTACTTACCACGCCTCATAATGCCTGAATACAGGCAGTCCATGAATGCAAATGGGAAGAATAATTTCATTGCATTATTTTTGTAACCGCATAATTTTAGTAATTAAACCCTTTACTTATATCAATTCAGGAATGAGCAGAATATTATATCAATGCAATCCACTTATTAAATTTTTAAGGTTGACTAGTAAATTTGTGGGTGATGTAAGACATGGTTAAAAAGCTTCGAGGAGAAAAAAGGTCAAATACCATTTTGATTAGTACAAATGTATTTATGGGAACTGTCTCCTCAAATTCAGTTTGGTGGTAACAGATGGGCTTTTTCACATACCCGATTCTATGGCTATTTTCCTGTGCTTCAGATGTTTCTGAGACACAGGTGTTTCTAGGCAACATTTACAGAATTCCCTGAGGAAAGATATCAGCATAGGAAAAGCAGAACTAAAAGCTGGCTGACCTGGACCCTGTACTGAGCTAGCATGTTGTCTAGTTCTTCAGTCATTCAAGGCCAAAGAAATATGCTTATTTATTTCTTTGGGCTTTGTGTCAGGCTTTTACCTTTTGATTTGCAAAAACAGTGAGAAACTCAGAGAAAAACCTCAACTGATATGTAAGGGAGTACTGAAATGAAGATGCTCATCAAATACTGGTAATCATTTAGTCATCTCCATAAACATAGACAAGACGTGTAAAACAAATGCAACAAAGCACATGCAGTACATTAAAATACTAATTTTATATATATTTTATCCTGCCAGAAACCCCTGCATATGTCACAAAAAAAAAAAGACATATAATGGAGCGGGGCTCTATACAGATTTAATCACAGTGTCTGATCCCAGGCTAGCTTAAAGGAAAATGAGAGAAACCATCTCACCTTTCATAATTCATTAGAAATGTAAGTTAGACACCACAATTGATTCAGAGGAGTACATGACACTTTTTTCATTGCCTCTTCTCTATTTCTCTGCCAGAAAGCTCTTATATCTCAGCTTCTTACAAGATTGTTAAATTACTAGTCAGAAGAACAAACCTTTCAAAAGATTTAGAGGTTTTACCTTCTGGATTATGCACCATGGTAATTTAATGCTAACATACTGCAGTGCTGACTAAGGCAATTTCATTCATAAGAATTTATGGGCTACCCAGAATATATTCCAAATTATGATTATAATTACCTGACCATCCATGTCCTTCAGGCCCCCTCCCATCCCAGGCATCCCATCTCTCTGCTTTCTTTAGCAGCCCCCAGCTGTGACTGGGGCAGGGCTGAAAACATCCCAACCATTGCTGCTGGTGCCAGACAAAACCTGCAATGAGTTTATTCTACACCTAAACCCAGCATGCACAAAAGAAGAAGCAACTGGTTGATTGTTCTGATAGAAAGAGGCTTTCTTTTTCCCAACCCTTCACAAATTAGTTTATTCTCATTGCCATCCAAGCAAAGACAGGATTGCCAGGACAGCTTTAGGCATCTACAGGAAACCAAGATCACAGGTCCTTTGTAATTCATGGGGATTTGCCTTTGGGCTCAGTATTAGGATCATTATTGAAATCTTCCCAAACTCTGTTTGCTTCTATTTGTACTAGCACAGGTTATCTTTATTATACCTCCTATGCTTGATCACAGGTAAGTACACATTCCAGCATTACAAACAGAAAAGTCCTTGGGAATATGCAATTCTGAGAATATACAATTTACAGTTTCACCTTATCTGTGCTCTGTTGTACAACGTAACAAATTGTAAAGAAAAAGACACAACAACAGAAAAGAGTATAGTGGGGTGAAATTCTCATCCTGGAATAACTCTCTGGGGCTACGCAGCTGAAGTAGAGTGGATTTACACTCAAGTAGATTAGAGCAGATTTATTTCCTAGACTGTCACCCATATCTGCCTCTTATCTTGTCATTGCCATTATTGTGCTACACTGTTAAAACTGTTGGGGAGTGATACCTTCATTTAACATTGTCCACAGATCTGTAATTTTAACTGTACAACACCAGTTTTAGCTGCTGCTGACTTGGGCCTCTACTTTGGTTCTTTGAGAAAAAGAGATGTTCATAGCCCTAACATTTTCCTTATGCATCATCCATAGTGCTTCTCACTCATATCAGCAGTACTTTCACTTCAGCTCTGGTCAAGCAGCATCTTGGATGGCTTTAGAAAAGGAGAAAGGCAAAGTGGCTTCTAATCTTTCTGGTAGCAGAGTAAATCAGGAACCTGCCAGTGATTACAGTAACTCCAATGGAAAACTACCATTAAGGCAACTCCTAAGACTGGAAATAGTGTCTAATTACAAACTACTGATGGGAAAGAGAATGATCTCACACACCTGCACCTTGCTTCTAGAAAACATAGAAAATAAGGTTGGAGAGAACCCAAAAAGGTACTCTGCAACTTTCTGGATCATTGGTATGTGATTCTGTGATGTCCCACAAAAGCTTGTGACATTCTCTGTAGATATGGAAACCAGATTATTCCCACCATCTTCATAGCTGTGCTCTGGGTAGTAAGAAGATTTACTAGTAACTAACCTGTGTCTTACTTCCATCTTCTCCAGCATAACATCTCCCATTCCTTCAGTATTTTCTTATATGTCTTCTTTTCCTAGACTTTTGATCATTGTCTTTGCTTTCTTCCAAATTCTGATCAGTTGGTTTGGTTCTGTTTGCACTATGGTACGAGAAGCTGAACACAGAAACTTGAAAGCAAAATGACAGTGCACCCCACTAGGTGTGGCTGCCTTTTTGGGGAGCACATTGCAAGGCACACATCTGGAAGACAGCCTCATAGGTCTTCTGACCTGTGTGACTTTCTTTCCAGCCTCTGCAGGATCTTTATCACCTCTGGCTGTTACACTACATATCCACCTGGGATAATAATTCTGGTGTCATTGTAAGCTCTTATTTCTTGGTGTTCAGGTGCAAGTTTTGTCAATAATTCTAAAATAGAAGAGTTCTTGCACCCTGGGAAGCTGGACTAGTTAATGCCATGAGATAGAGTCTCTCCTTCTGGCTGAATTCTCTTGGTATTTAGCCCAGCCCTGCCTGCTCTCCACTGAAAAGTTTGCTACTAGCTTTGTTTATCAGACTGCAACAATTAATTTCCTATTACTTTCCTGTGATGACGGATTAACCTCTTTAAGGAACTGAAGGAAGACTCCAGCTGTGAAGAGAAAGCACAGCCACAGTGGGCATTGTCATTGCAGGCACCAAGGAAGTCTGAGAGGCTGCTGCCTGCTCAGAGAATCCCTGAGTGGGCATTTCCATGTAAAGAGCTTCACGTCGTGTTCAATTGCCTAGAATTGCAGATTGGAAAGTTAAAGGCTGTGCATAGACACCAGCAAAATAAAAGTTTTTTACACACAACAGAAGAAATACATGACCACTGTACTGTATTTATAGGAGAAATAATCTTTAACCCCATTCAGACTGCAAGAGGAGGAAATCCATTGAAACCAAATCACATTATAGTGTTTATGCTTATGTTCTTGCATAAATGTCTTGCTCTCTATAACGTTTGACTCTGATGAGAAGGAAAGCTGTATTAGGAATGATTATGTGCTTATTTTCATAGAAATGATCCACCAATTTCTGATCAAAATGGCAGAGAAGCATGCTTGAAAGATACCAGCTCTGTCACCAGCTTGAGACACTTGTTTTCTAATACAAATACCAAAGTCTTGAAATAAATCTGAAAATTCTTTAATATCTTAGAAAAATGTACATACTCAATTGTGAAGTAGTAAGTTTGATTCTGAAAACTCAACAAGCTATGGAACAACATGCTTTTGTGGCAACATTTGGATTTACATCCTGTTTGGGGTACAGTCACGGAAGAATCTGATCCATGACAGCAAAGTGGATGTAACACCCTCTATGAAGCAGTCAGACATGAATTCATTTTGACAGAGAAGGCAGCAAGCTGCTGATTCTCTCTCTTTACTCTCTCCCCACTGTCTAAAACACATATAGCAAATAAACCCAACCCAAGCCCTAAAGCTAAACCAAACACGGATGTAGTTCTACATTTAATTTAAATAAGCATTTGTTTGAAACCTTACCAGCCTTCGTATCCAGGAGCACTAAAAAGCCTAAAGCAGAAAACACATAAAAAAGCAATCATCACTCACATCCAGGTAAAAAAGGATGCTTCTATCCATGTGCAGCTCACCAAGACTTATTCAAATAACTTCTGAAAACACTGCCCTGCATTCTACTGCAAATCCCAGAACAAAGAGTAAAAAGGTTACTTCATATATATCTCAACAATCTCATATAGTTGTACTTGAAGTGAATAAGGTATTTTCTAGGTATCTTGGACAAGATATTCAAGATTTACATACATATAGGGTCATTAGGGATCCTGGAAAATTTTAACATTTTCCCTCTTCATTCGTAATATTTTGTTTACAGCAAATAGTGAAGATCTCATAGTTCCTAGTGCTGAGATCTTGGTCTTCTCCCAGGTAATGCCCTGCAGATTAGCTGGACAGGGAGATAAATCTGCAGTTCCTTATGGGGTGTAACACTGTGAGGATACTTACTGAGTACATGAGTGTTTTTCTGTGTTGTAGCAAAGAATTTAAATAGCTCAGTACTCAGACCATTTATTGCCTTTCAAAGTCTATATGGCTGAATTATATGGCACAGAACAAATATTTTATATTTAAATAGAGTAAACAGGGAATGCCACAGCGTTATGATGACATGAATTTGGTTTTTTAGCAGAAATATTTTTTGCTACAACCATTTCAGTGGAAAGATAACTGGATGAGCTTGCATACAATTAATTCCTTTTCATTGTGAAAGAAAACTAGTGATAATGTATTTTACTTTGCTTTTTTAATATGAGCTTGAGTTTTCTTTAGTTGAATCCCTAAATATCAAGGGAACTTAGTTCAGCTGAACTGGTCATGCTGAGTCATAGCAATCCAAAAATTGAGCAGACAGAAATCTAATTATCCCCTGCCTCTCACCATAGATCAAGTCTCTCTGGGCAAAGGTTGGTGAGTATGACTAAATGACAGTGGAAATCTTATCCTTTCAGATCCTTCTAGCTAGTTGTGCTAGAGATCAAGTAATGGTCCCAAACTCCAGTTTTCACATTTCCTCCTGCAATTTCAAAATAACTAGATGTAATCTGATCATACAGACGAATCTGTATCCTTTTTGAATGACATTGTGCAAATTATGTCTGCTTTATCTAAAAAAATTGCAGCCAAGAGGAGCCATATACTTTAAACTATCAAATTAATGTGGCTGTGTCTTCAAGGGACATGTAGCTAATATGCAAGGCAGATTACATCAGTGGACCAGTTCCCTCTAAGCCACTTCAAAGTGCCAATGCCTCCTTGTGGCTGTTCAGCAGGTGAGATCAGGCTTGTTTGCAGAAATCCTCTTCTCTCTCTTCGATATTGATCTCCAGACCTGGCATGCAACCCAGTGCTTACAGCAAGACTGATGTACTCCCAGTGGTTTCCTTGTGGTCTGGACACTTCTATAAGCAAAACCCTAAGAAAAAAGATCACTGACCTTGAGAAACTACAGTCTCTGGGTTTGACATGACTGGAAGACTTGGAGTAAGGCAGTTTTGAACAGAATCTGGGAATAAGATCAAGCAAAGCACCCTCTGAACCTAGGCAAGAAGACACATGGCTGTTTCTAAAAGTGGGAGTCTTGGCTCACATCACTCAGCCCAGCAGCCTGGATGCTGCCTCTGTCTCACAGAAGAGCAGAGTGGAGGTCTGTACAACACATGTTTGCAATCCTTGCTTAGGCAGGAGTGAACCCACTCTACTCGTGCTCCAAGCTAACATGGAGACATGGTGTTATCTCGCAGCAGAATTTGATAATACAGGTCTGTTTCATAAATCCATGCTTACAGACAGGTCTGGACACAAGATGAGTTATCTCATAACCGCCCCCACAAGAACAAGTACTCTGGCCACACCAAACATGAGAAAAATGTTAACACGCTCTGAACAAGGACCTTGAGCCAACACACTTATTTAACACAGAAATTAATAGCAATTTCCTTGACATCTAGGGTTCACTAGGAGTCTGACTCAAGGAGTAGCCATGAACTACCCTTCACCTGGATGTGTAACGACAAGGGATTATGACAAAATTACGTTAAGATCTTCAGGAGAGGAGCTGAAGGTATTACTTAAAAAACATTACCTGAAAAGTGATTTCGTGCTCATATCCAAGACACACAGACATTTGGGAACAGTAGAGTAGTAGCAAGATCATCATTCTAACCCAACAGCTTCATGAAGCTCAGTGCAGAAAAGTAGTTTTTTGTGACTGAAATTTTAGATGACACAAAATGGAAAGATGAAAGCTAGAAAAGAAAAATATAAAATTAAAAACTTCTTCCCACTTAGCTATCTTCTCCAATTCCTCTGTTTAACCTTAATTAGTTGATTAGCTTCTCTTGGTTGTCCCAGGACAGGTAAGGATAGAGGATAGATTTGGAGACTGATAAGTCTACATTTGGGGACCATCCAGTCACCCTGATGTGGTCTGCTGAAGGTCTGAGAAGGTGTTAAGATCCTTGAGAGAAAAGCAGATAAACATTGAAGTAGATCACTGATATCCAATTAGAAAAATGTCCCACCTCAAAAAAAAAAAGTATTTTTCATCACTTCAACAGTTTCCTGATATCTATGATGTCTGGCATAACACATAGATCACTATGTCTCTCTCGTAAAGGTCATTGACCGTTAATTAAAATTTCACTGCACATCCATCTTTTGAGGGATATCTCCTCAGCTTGCCATCTGGAAGGTTAATAACAGACAGATTTGCAGGTCGTGCTGCAACACTCAGATCCAAAGATGAATTTCAGACATTACTGATTGCAGCAGCTGTTCAGAACTGCATTTTGGATGGTTTGCAGCAAAAGGGCCCCTTCTGAAAGTTTGGGTTCAGTGTCAAGGCTTTAACAGGGTCTGATTACTGTGCTGGAGTTGATGACTCTAATGCTGGGCATGTAAATAATAAGAAAGGGTCATGTGAAGAGATAACAAGGGTTTCTCTCTGGCCATCTGAGTGGAGAGAGCAACTGAGTCTCCGGGGTGGACACCACCTGAGGCTGCTTTGACAAACAGCTTCAGCCAGTATTTGCTACCATCTTCTCTTACATGATGTTGAGCCTCAGGGTTGGAATTCAGGTGCAAGTAATAAAGCAGGCAGGTCACATCTACTCTTTTAGCATCAGAAAGACTAGCAAAAGCTTCCAGAAGAGTGAACTTTTATAGCTCCTCAGTGACTCTTCTGAATGTTTTAGGGAAGTTGCTGGTGATACACTCACAGCTATGGCACTGGAAACACATAATCCCTGGGAGGGCATTCATAAGGCTGTGTAACCCAAACTCCTTCAGTGGTCTCAGCTCCCTTTTTTCCACAGAACATCTCACTTCATTATATCTCTTAGCATTAAATAACATGTTTGCTTGTGCCTGTCATTTGTCAAGGTCTCTAAATCAACAAATCCTGGGCTTTAAGATTGGTTTTTTGCTTTGGCTGCATCTTACAACCTCAACCAATTCAATCACTTTTAGCATCCAAGGTATTGTCTAAGAGGTGCAGAGGATCACAAGGCCATATAACCCAGGAATGTTGATCCTGCTTGGAAAATGATGTTGCATGCTTTTCCTTATAACCCACGTAGGGGTGGAGTCTTTTAGTACACAGAGATCATCAGCCACTGAAGGGCAAAGATGCTTGATCAAGCTGAGCTGTTCCACTTGCATGGAGTCTTGTTTCCTGGTAACATGCTACTTCCCATATAATAGGAAACCAACATCCAGAACTGTAGGCAGAGTTCCCCAGAGAAGAAAAATATGCAGCTAGAGAAAGGCTGTTATTTGGTACATTATTCTGGCACCGCTTAGCATTTTGATCTATTTCTGCTCGGGAAGACAGTTCATGATGAAGAAGGTCTCACCTTATCAGCAATGGACAGCAGCTACTGCACAGGGAGGAGAGGTCTTTAGGTAATCAGCTACACTGGGAATAATTTGAAGAGATGAGAGTTAATTAGTCCAGGATAAACCAAGAAGGGATCTGATTAGCCAGAGTACTAAAAGCCAATTACTTCCAGAACACAGCTAAATGGCTTCACAAAGCTAAGAAAAGACAGCATCTGATAGCTTTTTGAACACATGAGCTCTGATCTTAAAAAAGCAACTTCTTCTTCCCCTCCCCCAGAAAGTTTAGTCCTGGATGAATTAAAATTTAATTCTTAGATTTGGGTGGGGGGTTGCTTTTTAATTTAAATAAGTAATTTCTACAAAGGTTTGTGAGATACCCTGCTACTCATGAGCAGGCTTTAAAGTAGAGAAAAACTCATGACCACAAATCACAATTTTTTGGAGAACCACTGTTATGAGCAAACTGATCTCCCTTGAGAACTCAAATTATCCCTTCTTCAAGTGGAGTTGGCACTCAGGCAATCTGGCGACCCTGGGAACTGCATCAGGTCAGCCTCCTACCAGCTGGTCCCCTCTTCTCTGGCAGGAAGAAAATGTCCTGTATATAACTAATGACCTGATAATTTCCTTCCCATGGGTTGCACATTAAAATATCTACTACCTCTGCTTGTGGTCTTAGCCCACAGTCAAAATGTTAAGAAATGCATTTCTAGACATTCAAACACATTCAGTAGCTTGCATAGAATTTATATAAAAACAAAGGGATGATCAAGGCAGGCAAAGCTAAAAATGTGAGCAAGAAGTAGACCATCTGTGGGCTGGTGTGTGGCTGCCTCTGCGGCTGCTGACACTCAATTGCAGCTGGACTGTCAGCTCCTTTCTTGTAAGCATACTGTCAATGTAAATTGACAGGATTCCCCGGGATTCAAGCCTCAGAATGTATTCCCTTATGCAACACTAATTGCTCACAACAGGACAGATACCACAGGAGAGGATGTTTGACTAATTGCATATCAAATTGCACCCAAGCAAAAAAGCAGTTGCAGAAGAAGCAGTATGCAATTTCAGATAGGGTGAAATGGGATCATGTGAATGCATGAACTCAGCCACTTAGGTTCTGCTTAAATTCTTGCTGTAAATACCCAGCAGAATTTGCAAGGCCATAAGCTGGTGCTCTGTGTGAAGGTGAATTGCTTCCATAGCATGTATGAACTGTGCCTTGTATAATTCATGAGAATAGCCACACGGGGTCATACCAAAGATTCATTTAGCTCAGCATCCCTCTCTGAGTCTGAACACTGAAAGGTGTGTAGGAAAACAGCATAAGAAATAGGATAAGCATAGCATGCTCCCTCCTCTGGTGTACTCTTTATCTGCTGACAGTCACTAGTTCAGGGAGTTCTGGAGGCTGTTTCTGCTTCCCAGAGCTTAATGGCCCATGAGAGACCTTTCTTACTGGTTCTGTCTAATTGCTTCTTCTGCCCATTCTTGCTTGTACCCAAAACATCCTGTGGGAAGGAGGTGCATAATTTAATTATATATTGTGTGCAGATGTTCTTCCTTTCATTTATTGTGATTAATAATTTCATGTGTTTCCCACTTATTTCTGTGTTATAAGAAAGAGTGAACAATCTTTTCTTACTCATTTTTGCAAATTCCACTTCTTCACATAGATTGTTCTATATTATTTGGAGAAAATTAAACCTTGAACTGTCTGATCTCAAATATTAAGGTGATAAGGGATCACACCTATTTGTTAACTTACAGCTGTATATAGTGGACCTGTTCTGAATTCCAGGTATAAGAAATGTCTCTCTTTAGTGTTCAGGCTTTGAATACAAATTACAGCATGAACCTGCCTCCAGCATTATTATCCATTGGGCTACTGGGAATTAGAAACTCTTTGTGTCTTGTCTGGTTACTATGGCCATTCTCAAAGTCTGCTGTGTCTGTGCATTGTACCAGACCTGTAAGTATAAGGCCGTTCCTTGTGTTGCCTTCAAAGATACAGCATTTCAAGTCTCTCCATGTTCAGACAGAGGGGTTTCAGCAGGGCCCCAGATGTGAAGACCGAAAAGAACCCCAAAACCTTGGATCTAAAAGAAAAACAGTCCTGTTTCCCCTTTTTCCTCATCTTAATACAGAATACTGTGCAAAATGCTGCTGTGAAGGTCTCCCTCTGCAACTGCTCCACCGATCATTGGCTTCTCCATCTTATTCTAAGTCTCACATATATCTAGTCTCATTTTATGCAATATACTCTTCTCCTAATACTGTACCAGATGCATCTTCCTGATTGCTTGCCATGGGCAACAGTCATTTTTCCTTTCTCAAGGGAAAGCCATATCCATACATCAATTCTCCACCTTCATACCAGAGACTCTCTCCCTTGCTTATTTTTTTCAAAGCCCCTCATACAAAATGCGCAGTGGGTAAGAAATGACAGAAAATCAGAGCACTTGCATTTTGTGTTCATCTAGCACTATCCTGAGTGGCTGCACAGAAACATAAGCTTGGATTTGAGGTCCCCATCTCTCATCATCCTCATAGCTCTGTTGCTGTTACAGATTGTTTCCCCTTGCCCTGTCTGAATTTGACTCACAAGGCAGGAAAAAGTGATATTTACAGTGTTTCATTTCTTATTGCCAGTGTCTGGGAATATTAACAAGTCTGTGCACCCTGACAATGCTTCACTTCAAGTGTGGAGCATTACCATTCTCAACAAGGGCAAAGAACCTAGCACAGTTCACAAGAGATAGGGGGTTTTAAGCTCCTTTTTAAAATTACATTTCTGCAGACAACAGTTGAGTCATTCTGTGGAAATGGAATGAAATTTTCCAGTTGCAGTTCTGTGCGATCAACAGAGAGTGTGCATCATTTGAGGGGAATATTTAAACCAACTCATATGGAAGTTTGTCTCTGGAAGTGGTCTGGCAGCAGCCTGGGCAGT
Organism: Myrmophylax atrothorax; assembly: GCA_026770055.1. Taxonomy (NCBI): domain Eukaryota; kingdom Metazoa; phylum Chordata; class Aves; order Passeriformes; family Thamnophilidae; genus Myrmophylax; species Myrmophylax atrothorax. The sequence goes on along the minus strand of JAOXXN010000446.1, from coordinate 16,904,793 downwards.
GGCCGGACTCCACCACAGAGCAGAGAGGCAGGGCAGCCCCCTCCTCCTTCTCCTGCTGCTCCCTCCCGCTGCAAAGGAAAAGGGAGCAAGAGCCCACCAGTGGAGTCAACCAGGCCAGCACTCCCAAGGCCTGCCCTGCCCTGCCTGCAGCATAGGGCTGAGCCATGGAGCAGGACAAGCAAGGGGCTAACAGTTGGAACCTTGGCTCTGGCTCAGAGCCTCCTGAGAGATGGCATACCATTAGGACAGACTGTCCTAGGCTGTGCCTGACCTCCTCCAAGTTGTGTGTCACTACAGAACCACATGCAGCAGCCACTGCCCAACAATGTTCTTACTTTTCTGGGTGACATCCTCCATCAGGGTGCCACACCTCCATGTTGACACTGAGGGGCCAAGTGAACACAGCTCCTCACAACTTCAGCTGAGGAGAAGGGACCCATCAGCCCAGCTCTGGGGACAGAGCTGAGACAGGAAGCACCTTGAGCGCTCAACACTGCTGAAGGGTTCTGAGGGCTCATCTCTCTCCTGCTGCAGCATGATGAGCACTGACTCCCCAGGTGAAGGGCAGCAGCAGCATCCTCAGTCCTGTAAACATGCTGGTTCAGGAGTTAAATAGACCCATCCTGCCTTTTTTTCCAAAATTCACCTGGGTGAGCAGCAAAGTCCCCTGCCATTTCCAGACAGGGCCATTGGAAACGCTTTCTTGCAATCATCCTGCAAGAACCAAGCTGCATTTAGAGAGCAGCCCTGCAGAAGAAAGAGCCACTGGCCAGCTGCCACCCAGCACCTGGAGCTTGAGCATGGCAGAGCTGGGACCTTCTGCCCTCAAAGGCTTTCTGACCCACATGGCAGGTTTCCTCCTAGCACCACTAGGAAAGCTATGTCTGTTCCTGGTGGTGGCCCCCCAGCCCTCTATGCTCCCTGAGTGATGCTGTGGGATCCTCTCTCCCTGCTTCCTGTACAAGCCCACCCCACTGGCCACACATCACTGGCACCCTGGCACAGCCAGAGGCAGTGAGAGACAGCCATTCTCACCTCTGCCTAGTCCTCCAAGCTTCTGGCACAATGTCCTCCACTGGGCAAGAAAGAAATAGTACAAGGTGAGCAGTGATGCCTCTGCTGCTTAGATGGAGAGGCACTACTCAGGGCCAGAGCCCAGAGCAGAGAGACACTCATGGCAGCGGCTCATCTCCTTCTCCATGAATTGGATGGAGCAGGGAGATGGATCACTTGGGCTTTCTTTACTCCTGACAATGTACTGTGCACCAGGAAGGGACAGAGTTGTCTGAGCCCCAAGCTGTCTCTCTTCTCTTGTCAGGCAGCTCTACCCAAGAGCTGCTTGCAGCCACAGGGTCATCTCTCCCAAGCTGTGGAGCATCCAGCTGCACCTGGAGCATCCCTTAGGGTGGCTTACCCGAGCAGTGTGACCACGCACACCTGCAGAAAGAGAACCAGTGTCAGGCCCTGCTGTCCCCCAGATTGTAGGCAGACATGTGCCTGCACAGTCCTGCTTCATGGGGAAGAACACAGAAGCAGAACAAAACCCCATGGTGAGGCAGGACAGAGGAAATGCCCAAGCCCTAGATGCCTCTCTCCTGCTTTTTCTGTTCCCTTCTGGGTACCAAATGGTGACAAGGGGATGTATGATGTGGAAATGTCTGCGTCCCTCCCTGCTGGCATGCTGCCCACTCCCTGTTCACCATCCACACAGAGGGCAGAGGCCATTCACAGGGTGGTGTGGGTATGGCTTGGAACCTCTGCTGCCCCTCCCCTGCCCTGACTTCAGCTGCCAAAGCCCAGAGAGGACAGGGGCCATCACTGCACTGCATCACCCAGCCCTGCTGTGGGACATACCACCCCGACTCACTTAAAAATGACAAGGCAGGAGCTGGTGGGCCAGATGAGACTGAGGGAGTTGCTATCCTTCCTGCTGCCATCCTCCCCTTCTGCTTCCTCTCCCACTGCCTTCTTTCCAACACTCAGCACCCACAATTCTATGGGCAGAGCTCAGACCAGAAAGACACACAGCATGGTGGCAGCTCATCTCCTTCTTGAGGAACAAGATGGATGGCAGACACACCGGAGGGGAATCAGGATGCAGCCAAGGGGAGAGTTCACCTCCCCCCACCTGCTGACAATGCCCTTCATCTTGGGCTTCACTGCTGGTTCCTGGCCTGCAAGTAAACATGGTGCCACTTTGTGCCATTACCTTTTGGACCCAGTCACTCAAACGATTTTCCACCCACTTCCCATTCTACTCAACCAGCCCATACTTCAGCTACTCCATGATGCTATTCTGGCAGACAATATGGAAAGTACTGCTGAAGAGGACAATGGCCACTGCAGTCCTCTCATGTCCCAAGCCAGTCCTTTCACCACAGGATGTTATCAGGGTGGGCAAGCAGGGTTTCCCTTGCTGAATGCATGCTTAGTCCTAGTTCCAATCATGTGCTTTATGTCTCCAGGATGTGCTGTGGTAAACCCAGCACTTCCATAAATATAGAAACCCCTTTAATTTTCAAATGTAATAATAATTTCAGGGTACTTGGTGGACTTGGTCTTATTTTTTGTGTTTTGGTGGGTTTTTTAAGCCTCTCCAAGAATGTGACTGTGAAAACTACAGCAAACATTTAACAAGATGTGTGGGCTCTGTACTCATTAGTCCAAACACGAGAGGAGAAGCAGCAGATGCATGCAGAGCAGGCATAGCTGAACGACATGAAGTTAGTTTGAGTTTGGATGAGGGGAGCCTTTGGCTGGCAGACAACCCTGCCTACTAAAGGGCACTGATGTGAACCAGCCACATGTGAGCCTTCAGCCACATTGCATTGCCTTTGTCTCCAGGGTCCTTCACTGGAATACAATTTTGAAATACCCCAAAAAGCCAATGGCAACTGGAACAGAAATTTTAGATCAGCTTGCCATCAGAGCCATTTTAAACCTGAATTCACCTTGCGTTTGAGAGCCTTTTTCCTCAAGCTGTGTTCACAGAGCTCGCTATGATAATGTACATCCAGGGCATTTTTTCCTTGAAGGCTTGCTGTAATACCACCCACATTCTGTGGAAAGAGAACAGAGATACAGGGGGAGACTCACCCAAGGTCAGAGTAGGCAGGTGTGGTGGAAATGAAAAAAGCATGGAAACAATGAAAAGATGGGTCTGTTCTATACAGGAGGCACTTGAAGGACGATGATTTATACAAGTATTTATACCAAGTCTGAAATGAAAACACAGTATCAAGACTATTTACAGTATCTCTTGTCTTTATTCTCAATAAATGCAATGATGTGGCTTGAAAATAGAGTTACTTTGACCTTAAACATTGAGTTGATGTTTTCATTAGGGATTTTTAACTGCCTCTTATTATTCCTTACATTTTCTCATCTCCTCTTTCCCCTTCTCAGATTAACTGTCATTTATTAATGACACTACCCACATCTGAGCTGCCAGGTTGTCTCCTGTGAGCGATACTCCCAAAGCATTTTCCACTGAGGTTTAGGGGCAGACCTCTTCCCTTAATCTATCCACAGCTGCCTCCTTTTGTTACAAGAAGATCCAGATACTGTCACTATTTTCAGAGAATTTCACGGACCCTAAGCAGTTGCATGCAGTATTTTGTACAAAAGCACTAAACCAGACAGCCTTCTCCACCTGCATGCTGTTTAGCTTGGGGGTAGGTTGAAGTCAGTCCCGTACACAAGGTGACATACCACAGTTCTCCAAAGCAGAACAGGACTTCCCAAGGAGCACCTGGGGCTGGCCAGCACTGTTGCATGTAACAGACTAATACATGGTGGGGAAAGAAAACCTGTTTTGCTGAAAAGAACCAAAGACATAGGCATCAACTGTGACATGCTTTGAGTCCGCCTGAGAGGCACTATGTTATGCCACCAGCAAGAGTCCGGAGCCAACAGGGATGCACATCTTGCCCTCAGACCCTTCATAAGATCACAGAGATCTGAATACAGACTCCAGATCCAAGCAGCAAGTCATGACATCTGTCTGCTACAGTTATTCCTGATGCAGAAAGACAATAGGATTATGTGAGCTGGAACACAAGGTAGAGCAGCTCCTACTACCATTTTGTTTTCCAATTTGGACTATTCAGGCCTCCCATGAACTCAAAAATCAATATGATAGAAGTGTTAAGAGATTGTTAATTTGCTTAAGTTTGTGTTTGGTTATCCTGCTGTCATGGGCAAAACAAGAGCTTCAGACAAAGTTTTTATTACAGAAGCCCTCCTGTTGAGTCCCAAGGTGCAGAAAGGACTTGCTTTCTAAACTCCTTCTCAGAGAGTAGTCTAGGTGTGACTGGAACCAATCGTAGCCCCAGACTTTGTCAGTGATATATGAATAAAGGACTATATAGGTGTAATTGAACCCTTATACAATTTTGTCCTGCAGGATTAAGGATGGCAAACCAAGTATATTTATATAAAAATAAATAATCATAATTAGACTAAAAGATCTTAGTCAGAATTGCTTGCTACACAGCATAGGTAGCTATAATTGTTAGTATAGTGCAATATTGAAGCAATTATATTGCAGCTAGCAAAACCAATTATTAGGTAGAGATGGATGTTATGCCCCCATACCAACAACTGTGAGCAAATCTGTTTTGCTCAGCATTGAGGAGTAACCCTTAGGGGCAGCCCCAATCAAGGAAGGAATTTCCAAACACATGCTGAGAAGTATTATGTTAGAAGACATGGGCACTGGCACAATTTGCCCATAGAATTTGTGGTTGTCCCATCCCTGGCAGTGTTGAAGGCAAGGTTGTACAGGGCTCTGAGCAGTGCGGTCTAGTGAAAGGTATCCCTGCCCATGGTAGGGGAGGTGAAACTAGTTGATCTTTAAAGTCCCTTCCAACTCCAGCCGTTCTATGATTCTAAGAAGACCATGCCATTAAAAAGTGGGTCTGGGCTTTTATAGTATGAAGTGATTATCTTCAGTCATGACTTCAGGCCAGCTTTGTCAGCTGAGTATCTTCAGATAAGTTATCAGTAGTACCAGTTGCGTGCGTTTATCAGGCACTTTATCAAGTCTGCCACAACTTGACTTCATTATCAGGATATTTAACTTTGGGAGGGATGAGTCAGGCTGGCTTCAGCCTGGCTATTCAACACTAAAAGCAGCATGATGCCCCCTTCTCCATTCACTGCTGACAGCTTTGCAGGTATTGTTTGAGTGGGTTTAGCCCCCATTCCAGGCACAGAATCCTGCAACAACTGCCCTTCTGAGCAGACACTGAAGCCTATTTACTTTGACTAGAGACTCAAGGCTATAATTCACTCCTATCACTTCTATCAACCTTGAATTCAGATACAACTTTTTGAAAACATCTAATAGCAGTTGCCAATTAAGTCATTAGGCTCAGTTATCTTAAATAGATGCAAATTTTACTGCAAAAACTATAAGCAGCTGTTGAGAGAGAGCTCTTGTAATATGTGATAAAATATTGCCAATTGGGCAACGTTTCATTTTTCTAGGGTGAAAATATGACTGCTGGGAGCATATTAATCCCAAGGAACTTGGTCTGATTCCTGCAGCTCCTTCTGAACTCCTGTGCCTCTCGAGCTTTGCTACTCTCTCTCTTTAGAGAGAAACATCTGCAGAAGGGGTGAACATTAGTTAACCTTGTGCTTCTCTTGGAGCTCATCAGGAAGAGTGATTAACGAGCTGAAGAGAGAAAATCCCTCTTAGCATGACCCCAGAGAGTGACCAGAATGATTGCTGTAATGTGTCATACACTACATACAACTGTCTCTTACAGAGTTTGTGATGGTAGCTACTTGCCTCCACTTGTCATCATGGCTAGGCTTCGTGAACGCAGATTTGAGAAGGTCTCTCCCCATGCTTGCTGCAAGTGTGCTGGTGGCTAAAGAGGCCAATGCAGGATAGGCAAGTCTGGTTGCAAAAGGCACAGCGGAAAGTCTCCTTTGGTGATATTGGCGAGGAATGGTTCTTTCTGCGTTGTCTTTTCTCCTCGAGACTGACTCTGCGTTCGTTCTCAAAGGAAGCAGCAGCATCGTGAATGGTGTGTCTCCATGTATCCTGACTGGAGGCCAGAGTGGACCATTGGTAGCAGTCAATATGGCCTAGGCTGAGGTGTTGTTTCAGGGAGTCGTTGTGTCTTCTCTTCAGGGCTCCTCTCTC
>JAOXXN010000446.1:16864695-16898536 GCA_026770055.1 Myrmophylax atrothorax | reverse complement strand
GCTGCCTCAAGAGACTGTCATCTCCGGGTTCAGTCTCGAATGACCAATATCCTGAACCGCCTGCATGCAGGGTTGGGGCTGCGGCTTCCAGCTGCTTCCTATCACCTGCCGTTTTGACCCTCGCCTGTCGCTGCAGGGCTTGGCAATGTGGGTGAACCCTTCAAGCCTGCACGGTGGATTTTTTATGTGAGGCACAGCGTGAGCAGAACTGGCCCCACCCTTTACTCCTAAGGTTCATCATGGCCTAGCGAGCTTGGACGGTGACAGCGAATACCTCAGGACGTAGGTTTGGTTATGGTATCCTCCTAGATGGATGACCTTACAGGGCTAAGCGAGCTCCATCTGCCCGGGTTTGGAATTAGAGTTGTCCTTCTCCTAGGATGGTTGCCAGAGAGCTAGCGAGCCCATCCTGCCTGTGGACACACTTTAACCCTTCAGCTGAGACCCTATTGGAGGCACAAACCACTGCCAGCATAGCACACAACCTCATGAGGGCATGCAAGCTTCTCCCCTGCAACAAGGGGGTGTCCCCAGAGAATCCTCCACTTGTACTTAATTACAAAATTGAAATTTGTGTCCAGTTTGTAGCATGCCAGGCCATAATTGGTAGGGAATATTTTGCTGCCCTATTCCTTTGTCTACCCTGCTTCTCCTTTATTCTAAATCAAGGTTTAAAAGCCAAAACCACAAGGGGTTTTTCCTTGAAGATTATATTAAAATCATGTCAATGTTTTGATTTCAAACACTTTGCCTGTAAATTAAAACTTTGAGGGGAAAAAAATTGCATCAATTCATTGATATTCCCATTCTGCTTCAGCTCTCCTCTGGGACTAAAAATGCAGTAAACCAGATTTGTTTCAACACAGAGGCACTTACTGACAAAAAGAGCATATTGAAGAATCGTTTCTCAAGTAGCTGTTACAGAGGCAGGCTGAGAGGTTTCCAAGATCTCCCTCTGCCCACTCTGTTACCTGACTACTACTGAAACCTTCCTCTCTCCAACTTGTCAGTGCCATTCATATCATTGAGATATCCAAATAAAGGGGGTACTTTATCAGCCAGCATCAAATGGTCAAGGGAGCTTCTTTGGAGCAGTTGTATATAGGAAACCTGAGTCACAAGCTCCAGGCTTGCATTTGGGTTGCACTCTATGCCTTGAGGAAATCTGGAACAGTTGAAGTGACTGTGACCACCTCAATGGGAGGTGTGTGCAGCTGTGGGATGGCATCAGGCAGTGCTAAATGAGAATGAAAAAATTCCCAGCACGGTGAGTCTTGCTCATCAGGATTCCAGGAGGTCATAGAGGTGCAAATAGCAGGTGACACAGAGTCACTCAGCATCAGCCAGTGCTCAAGCACACACAGCTTTATCTGTAAAATTAATATATTCAGTCCTGATAAAGTAATCCAAGTTGAGATGGGAGACAATCAGAGCTGGTCTTATTAGGATGTGATATAATTAATTTAAAATTACTTATTTAGTGAAATTGTGATGATCAGTCTTGTGCTTTCTCTCCAGATGACAGGGTTATTAGTTAGCTTCAGGCTGTCTGAGTATATGAAGCAGGAAGGAACTGTAGTTAAACAGCAGGCATGCACTTGTCACATAGTACATTAATACCCCTTCCCTTTTTTCTCCCCTTCATGCCCTTTGGCCATATCTCCTTGGTCTTTTACTTATTTGACCTCTGGCATATATTAAAAACCCACTGACAATCAAAGGTCAGTACAGTCACTTACTACTGCTTGTGAACAATATTAATCAGAATTTAATTTCAGCAGCTGCAACACAGTGTGAAATAGAAGCATTGTCTTCAAACACCTCCTGAATTTTCTCTCCCAACCTCCTAAATTTCAGCCCCCTGCAAAGCCAGGGGCAATGCTTCATTCTAATTGATATTTCAGACATCACTGAGCCCCCTGTGACATTACTTTTTCCCTTAAAGACAAAAAGATATGTATCTCTATAATATTCAAATTTGGTCATCATAAGGTTTATGTTGTATTTTAAAGTGTATCTACCAATTTTTACATGTTTCAATTGAGTTCTTTTTCAGAACAGGCTCCCAACCTTCTTTACATGTGCTCAGAAATTAGCTGTGATATCTAGTAGTTTTTTCAATCTTTCCATGTCTCCTTAGAGACAGAAAATTCTACATACAGGATAAAAATGGACATAATGAATTCCACAAGTAAAACCAAAACCAAACCCACTAGAATTTCAACAACAAAAATGGCACCATTTCAGCAAACATACATCAGATTACGTCAGTCAAGTCTCAAATCTCTCCAGGGGAGGAGATGTTTGCAACACTCCTCCATCATTTATACATATTTGGCTCATTCTGGCCATGTTTATAACTCAGTAGAGAACCTTTAAAATTGGGTGGGCATTCCTGTGAGGGTCTTTCACCTTGATTCTCCCCTAATACAGCTTGTTCTGAACTCCAAGGCAGCCTGTATCTGTCCAGTAGCACCACGCACCAGCTGAACAAGAGCACCCAGTGGCATGTTACAGCAGAGCCTGTGGGAAGCTTAAGTTTTCCTCTATGTGCAACTGAGCTGGAAAGAAAACTTCTAGAAAAGCCCAGCTTAAAAATACCTGAGCCCTGCCAAAAGGAGCTGACATGTTGTCATTTCAATAGTCCTGCCATGCACAAGTACACAGTGTATCTCTGCAGTTAAACAGTTCTAACCTTGAAATTGCTTTTGAAAACAAGTGGTATTAACTCCTTCATCTGAGTATGAACTGGTGACATCCCCATGACTCTTCTCTGTGTAGTGAGTCATGATCCTCATAGTTCAGCTCATGTCCAAATCTAACATGAATCATGATTATTATTTTTAGAGCTAGCCATGGGCACTGGCATATGTGAGTACATTCAACAAGGTTGTTTTGAGGATTAAAGCACACTCCTAATCTGAACTGGAAAGAATGAACTGTTTTATTAGCTGATCTGACCTTTGCTTGTATTAGAGTCAAGCTTGTGGCTTCAGTGATAACTCAAGTTTTATTGCCTTTTATTCTTGTTACTCCTATAAACCCTGAAAAGTGTGGTCCAGATTTTATTTCCCTTCTTTATCACCAGTGAAATCGTGTACTGAGTACCCAAGCATTTACACTCTGTAAATTTACTTAAGGCAAAGATGCCACAAAGGGTCCAGGCTGAAAAAAGCATTGGGGCCTACTTTGTTTTATGGAACTTGTATTCACCATGATGATCTGTGACATCTGCCCAGGTTAATGAGTGTCATTGGGAAAGTTAACAACTCATTTGCTTGGAACTGAGTGTATAATTTCGTATGAATATCATGGATGACAGAAGACACGGGGCTCTGCCAGCCTGCGTGCAGAAGAACTTCTTTCTAAAAGAGGACTCTTTTCTAAAACTTGACACCAAGAGGCATGGTATTGCATTTCCACTATAGCAGACTGTCAGACATCAAGAGGAATCTTGACATGATTGAATCACGGTGATTGCAGACTTGTGGCCTGAGCAGCATTTTATGTCTAGTTCATGTAGATGGGAGAGTCAACCTGTGGAAGGTTGACAGCAAATATGAGAACTGTAGACTTCAAGAGAGATAAAATGACTTTCTCAAGATCAGGCAAGTCCACTGTGACACAACTGAGGGTTCAACCCAAATCTCCCAAGTCCCATTCTAATAGCAACCACATAACCTGCCCTTGCTTTCACAGCCTGCCATCCTCCATTCATGCACTTGGAAAGCACAGTGGTGGGAAAGCCACCAGCAATGGGAAAGCCACTGGCAGTGCTTCCTGAAGTGCATTGCAGAGGGCAAATGATGATGGATTCTGAGGCTCAAGTAGCTGTGCTGAAAGGCAATTTTTGGATTTTCCTGTTTGTTTAGTGTTCATGGATGCAGCACCTGGTACACGTCTTATCCAGTTTGAAAGCAGATCTGTCTCACAGATTTTGGTTGCTGGAATGGATGGCATGGAAAATCTCAGGCCAAAGCCAAGAGTTGCTGTGATAGTGTTAAAAGGAAGCATTACAGCTTGTATATCGCCACTAAGAAACGTGTTTGCAGACAGGTATATTTGTCCCTTTGGGCACCCAGATGCTTCCCCTTTGGGGATTGATCCCTGTCAGGATAGCTATTTAAATTCTAGTGGGTTTTTATTCAATGCCACAAGTAATTTTGTAGAGCTTTTAGAAAACAGGAGTTAGGAAGGGATGTTTTCTGATGATCTAGAGACTATAGTCAACATTGTCTTCAGATCTGAAAACCAGAGCCATGAGCTCTTTCCATGCTGCACTTCCTGAGGGAACCCCAGGGTCACAGGGAGGCTTTTCACAACTGGCAGAGACCAGAATTATGGGAAATATTTTTAACAATTCAAGGCCACACATTACAAATTATTTTTATAGAAAAAAGACAATTACCCTTTCGATGGGTTGTCTTCTGCTTTAGAGTAATTGTTACTTATCAAACATATTCCAACCAATTCAATAATTGGCCAGAACTGGGCTTTGCAAATACTTTTCAGTTTCCATTGCCTAATAAATCTATACATAAAGAATAAACATTGAACTCAGCTGTGTTTATTTAGGATGCAGTAAAAGCAGCAAAAGAAGGAGGAGGAAAAGTGAAATCTTTCTAAGAGGGCACAAGTTCCCTCTGCTCTATGACATGTCAAATCCTCTCTGCTAAGTAAAGCAGAAGTTGACATTTGGCTACTGCCAATGCGTGGTGATGAAGGAGAAAGTACTCATGGTGCCTTGCACAGCAGATGCATCCATCTATTTGATGCAACATGAAGCAAGCACTGGTCTTCTGGAAGTTATCTGTGGTCACTCCAGTGGACCATCCTGTCCCAAAGTCTCTAGGATTGAGTATTTCAGAGTAGGCACACAGATGGAAGGTTATTTAAACTTCACAGCAACTTTGCTTGCCATCTCTAATATTAGTGGTCAGCTCAAAGTCTGAAATCACAATGTTTCATCATTTTTCAGAAGATGTTTTAGCAATAGTGTTTAAACAAGAACACTGATTGCCCTTTTTGTCCATACAGGTGTCTGATCCTTTTTCTCATCTTGGCAAATACTGTAGACCAACAACATCCAGTAACAATAAGCTCTGCATTTTAGTTAGCGTGTTGTAAAATAAATTTCCTTTGATCAGGTTTAAGTGTGTTACTTCAATATTATATTGAACATCTTCACCCAGAGTGAAGGAGGTTTTTTGGGGGGAACGCTCCTGCTAAACCCATTGGCTAAGAAGTCAGGTTTTACAAAGTTTGAAAACACAGGAGGAGAAGAGATACAAAATCTACCAAGCAGTAGTATGAAATTTTTGGCTGGTTTCAGTAAAATATGGGGAAAGGTCAAAAAAGATACAGGTTCCCACTACTTTCCAGTAGTGGTGAAAACCCAGAGGCACCAATGCTGTGTTAAAGCACATTGGTGCCATTGAAAATGTGGAATACACTTCAGATATTTAAGCTCAGTCCTGTGTGTAGCCAAGTGAAACAGAAAGTGCACCACTACCTGTCAGATGTATTTGGCAGCAATGGCATGTGTGTTTCTTCAAAACCAGACTCCTCACACTGTGATTTTGGTTTGCCTGTCTCTTTACTACTGACTGTAATTACTCTTGCACAGTTGTATTATGTACCTGCTGTGGTGGTGCCACACCATTGTGTACACCAGTTCCGACAATGGGATAAGTGGAGGTGTCTGGAGGTTTCTTATTCCTGTCAGCATTATGTGAAAATGGCTAGTTTAGGGGCTGATTGTGCTTCTTGTTACAGGAGCATGCCATCTACTGAGAAGGACATAGTTATTCCCAAATTAGATGGCACTCAAAAACACACAGTCTTGCTCCTGGGTATTGTAGGACTAATAAAACTGTGGATGTGCACTGCCAATGGCTTCCTCTGGCTGTTGTTTATAGGAGATCTTAACAACACACTTACATCATGCAGTAAGTGTCTCCACATTGATAGCAACAGCATTACTCAGCTAGTAACTCAGTGTGGATAAGGGTATCCATCTGGTCCTTGGAGATGCAGCTGCATCAGCTGAAGGATCTGCCAAGCATTCCCCAAGTAGTCTGTGTGCATAGACATAAGGGCTAGCACGAAATTAGGCTGGGGAATATGCTGATACAGTGACAACCAGAATAATCTGAGCAATAGATAAAGACCCTGTTACAATCCAAGAGTGGCTCCCCAGTGTAATTAGGAAGTGCACTGTTATGCAATTAAGAAAATTAATTAGATGTAGACATAGGGAGTGCAGGTTGAAGGCATGTTGCAGCACAGACTAGTCTAGCTCTGTGGTTCTTTTAAGATCTGTTGGTGGTATAATTGGTTTTACAGTGTTTCTGAATGAGCTGTGTTCCCAGATTATTCTGTGGACCACTCCAGTGGCATGAAGTATAATTTACTACATACCACAGAAGACTTCAACCTATCAAAACCAGTATCAAAACACCTTGAGCACTTTTTGCCCAATGCAGTGAACCTCTCCAGTCTAGCCAGGTTCACTCGTGTTCTAGCTAAGTTCTGATTTAGCTGTCTAAATCCCTCCATGCAATGATCTTGTACTTGGGGATGGAAATACCAGGTACCCTCAAACCAGTCATCACTATGCTGCCAGCCATTTTTAAATGAAATGAAGGAGATCTGGCCAACAGTATTTTGCTTACCTTTTTCTCCCAGGAACCACAAACCAGAAGTGTTCATTCAGAGGAAAACAAAACAACAGGAAAAAAAATCATCTGAGGAAATTTCATGTGTTCTATGTATAGGAATTCAGAGAAGCAATACCATTATTTGATGAATACCATGTTTTTTCAAGGCATGTTCAGGTATATGTTGTTCCCAAAACGTCCCTTGTGTCAAAAAAATGGTATCTCCCCAGTGACAACAGGATATCACCATTACGTAGCTCCATTATATCACAGAATGGAGATAGGACATCAGGTACTGAAGATAGATGTCCTTAAAACTAGAACTATATTTGCAGTCCTGCAGACAGAGATAGCTCAAGGATTGTTATGAGGACAGGGAGATTAAAATGGGTCAGTTCCAGGGTCATCTATTACTTGGTACCTGGTTAGCCTTGAGTCTGAGCCAAAAGTTGACCCAAGCCTGAGTCTTCATGCCAAAACTTGAAAATTTTCAAAACATAAATATTTTGCACATTTAGAGAAACACAGGGTTTGGGGACCTTGAGAGTTCCAATACAAAATGTACAGCACCTCTGAATGGAAGTAGGCAGCTACTGAACACAAGCAAATCTGAGCAAGGCAGCTTTGGATTCAGGGTCTAAATGCAGGTGGGGAACAGCTTAAGTGAATGCCCCAAGGATAACCTGGAAGTCACTAGCGAAGAGAAATGAACCCCAAGTTCCTAATTCATAAAGCTGCACTTAATCTTTCCCCTCACTTGACAGAACACACAGGAAATCTGTGGTGTGACCCACATAATTTTAAAGATCATGTTCTTTTTCATGTTACTCGTGTTGCAGGTATCACCATACAACGCAAGGTATAAACTGTGAAATTAATTTAGTTTTCTCTCTCCATAAAGCTTGTTCATTGTTCTCTAGTCAGCTTGGACACTAAAATTAGGTGAGATAATTTCTGATTCAAGCTTTCATGCAGCAGATCAGCATGTCTGAATTTCAAACATTATCAGCATGTATAAAAGTATATACAAAAAAAAAATTCCCGAACCAAAACAGAGATGAGTTCAAACTAAATTAACATGAAGGCTGGCACTCTCTGCTGGAAGCAACTTTGTTATTATTAAGTTCACTACTGCTGTTTCAGATGGCTCCTTTGCTCAGGGTTTTGGCTAAAGGTGCTTTACAAATTAGAGATCAGGTTGGTACTTCATAATTTTCTCATTTTTCCCATTATCTCCTTTTTTTTCTGTTTAATAAATCCTATGGTGATTCTTTCTGAAACTGAAAACATTTCCCTAGTTTTCTGTATTCACAGTTGCCATCGACTGGGCGAAGCTTCCTCAGCAGAAGATTCTTTCACCCAAGGCAGAAGGGAGCATCCTTCATGTGACACCCTGCACACCAGAAGATCCCCCGGGAATGCCACTGCCCTGCATTACAGAGATCCTGTGGGATGCCCCACAGCCTCTCACAACACTGACCACCAGCAGCAATGATACCATGTTTCACAAGCTCCGCATTTCCTGAGCTCTGACTCCATGCAAATTAATGAGCAAATATGATGAGCTTTTAAAAGGTAGCAAAACACAATTTGCCATAAACTGTGTTGGTCACAAGGCCCCTTTAAACTCCTAAGAGGTCATACCTGCTTTGCCATGTGTACTGGGTAAATTTATACAGCAGTCTAAGAGTATGATTACAGCTTGGGAAAACATACACAGTTTTACACAGTTTTAATCTACCTGGCTTAGGGACTGTACCAGACATCTTACTCATATCAAGTACCAGATAAATCTCTTCAAATAAAAAGAAACATTTTCTTTTCCAATCAAGCCTACATGGATGACAATGAAGACAGAAAACACTGAACTCCAGGTATCCAGAGAGCTATGCTCAAGAACTGGCCTAGAAGTGCTGGTTAATTAAGCAGTTAAGGTGTGCAGAGAAAATGAGACACAGAAATAAAAAAATCTCTGGAAATGCCACATCCTGTGCTATCTCTAACTAAGCTGTGTCAAAAGGATTCCATTCATTACTAAAGAGAACACTGATGATTTTCTCATTAAAGCAACATAACACTGCCTTGGCCTACTCTCTCCGTTGAAAACTTCATCAGACAAACCAGTAGCTTGTCTTCTTTCTGAGGTGTTAAAGGCAATGACTGCTACAGATACCTAGTAACAAATCAGTTTCCTTGCTTTTACATTTAAATACAGGTCCTCAGTGGCAAGGAGGTTGGTTGCTGATTTTCTGTTCATAGTCTGTGATGCCACTGCCAGGGCAGAGGCATTTGCAGTGGAAGTTCAGTGTTGTTCCCCTGGAGCCACAGTGCTGAGTAAAGATGCAGAGAAAACATCCACTGATACTGAAATGTGTTTAATGTGCTCATATGTCTATGATGCAAGTCAATGATGCAATGAATACACACCTTTGGAAAGATTTGTGATGCTTTCCATATGGACAGACTAGGAGTTTTCATCAAGACTCTATGTCCCATATTCCTGTGTTACGTGAGCTGCTTCGAAGTGGCTTGTGGCCTCAGCAGAGCACCTGGGTGATGTTTGCCAGCGATTGTAACTATTCCTGCTGCTCCACCTCGGCAACTGATGGTGATGTGCCAGGTCTGGAGCACCAGTACAGACTCCATTATCTGGGGTCTTGTGTCTTGACTGGCAGGGAGTGAATAACTGAGGACGATAATGAAAATTCCCCTTCAAAGCCAGCTTCACTGTTTTCTCTACACATAACACAGGAACACTGAAACATTTTACTGTATCAGCTGACAAGAAGCATACAGCAGAGATAGAACTATGACAATCTGGGTATTTAGGAGAATAAGAGAGGCTACCAAAAAGGATATGGGAATTTGGGAAAGCCTGAAATGCTGTAAGACATTGGAAGAAGTCCCTCACTGTCATCTTAAGTGTAAAAGCTAAATCAAGTTATGCCATTTAAACTAGCCTAGGCAAACCCAGTTTGGTGACGGATTATATTGAGGAACAGACCAGTTAGCTTGAGCTTAAGGAAAACACCACTGAATTTGGTGGGGGCTTTTTTGGATGAAAAAAGTGGGTTAGAATGAATATTTTATTCCTCCCTTGAGCTGACAATATAGTTTTTACCCATCTAGAGGTGAGTGAAAAGACAAAACCAGCAATGTTTTACAGAGTTTTCCAAACAGGAGAAAAGCATTTATTTTTCTAAATCAGCCCTGTTTACTATGAAGAGAGTGCCCATGTCTTCTACCTTGAAAGTTGCAAGAGTCAAGGAAGAAAACATTTTCTCCAGTTCCTTACATTGTTCAGCTCCTAAATGGACAAAAAGCTGCTTTCTTCAGCTTCTTTCTGGCTGTTATTTTGGTGTTTATCCAGGTACCTCTTTAGTCCATCACCCAGACACATTCTTACTGACTATTTTCTGCTGCACATTCTTTCTTTTCACACACAGCCCTCCCCCAGATCCACACTAGGCAAGCCCTCCTGCCCACACAGGCAGGTGGTGCTGCACTGATGGGGGACTGCACTTCAGGTGAGAGCTGCATCAAAGATTTCAAAGAAGGAGGAAGGGATTAATGAGTGGCCAATGATAACAAGTGAAGTAATTTGTTCTATTAAAGAAAGAGGATTTTATGTGGTACATGCCAGTTATACAGAGAGAGACAGACACCATGGCAACAAGCTTGTCATGCAGTAGCAGGGCACTACTTTACGATTAACTATCACTGGGGACATCATTAGTGGTGGAGAAACTTTGAAAGCCTTGGAATTTGGGTTCCTTTTGCACCCAGAATCTCACTTGCTTTTATGGAATTTGAATCTCCAGTCTATAAGCTTAGCCTGGGATAACAATAGCAGGCTGGGATGTTGGATGCATCCTCAAAAACGGGGAAAGGAAAAATGTGACTATAGTACCTCAGTGCTTCCAGGCCTGCCAGTTTGTCTGAGCTATATGGAAATGAAGAACAAAAACATACCATGGAGTCAGGTTCATCAGGATTGTCTGAAGTAAAGAATGAGAAGCAGTTTGGAAAGGATGGTTCCTTCTGTGCTTACTCATGTGCTATGGATCTGATCATTAGCCTGCAGTGATGGAAAGGAGCAATCCCTCCATGAATCTCCCATTCTGGGAGTGTGAGCAGGTGATAGATAATTGCATGTATGAGGTTGATTCTTTTTATTCTCCTAGCTCATAGGCAGAATCCCAAACACCTGTGATTGTCTTGTACCTGATGCAGACACTTATATCTGGTGTCAGATGCTGATGGGGTAGGATTTATACCCACAGGATCTTCCTCTATAGGCAACCACAAGGCAATTAGTGCACAAGGCATTTGGAACTCTGAATGTGGTCTAATTTGAATCTCATTTTACAGGAGCAACAAACAGAGTTCAACTTTCCACTTCACGAGACTGCAGAGCAAAGGAAAACATTTTCTAAGGGAAAGTGGGGAGAGAGACAGGAAAGATCTGAAGAGCTGTAGCAGAGTTTCTGTGGGAGTCTCTTTTGCCCCACAATACCTATCAAGTGCTGAGAATGCCATGCATCATGGTTTTCATAGTGACAGGGAACATATCACAAATTCATGAACCTTTGCTACTTGCCTGCATTATAGTTCCCTGTGACTGAGCTACTCAAATCTAAAGAGAGCTGCAGTCCTTCACAGCTCCAAAAACAAAACACAGCTAACATGCAAGGTATAAGAATGCAGAGTCCAGATGCCCAAGCCCTGGCTCATCTCATTGGGCCCCATTATTTCCACAAGAGCTGCTGCAGGCATTGTAGTGAAAAGCTATTTTAGCCCCATCAGGACTAACTGGGAGAACTGATGAGCGCAGACATTTGTTCACTTTGCAGCACAGGGAAGGAAAATCAGGTGGACATTAATCATCTTTTTGCAGATGCGTCAAGTAAAAAGCAGAAGCTAATTCAATCCCATGAAAAGGCTTATTTTTGAGCAGTTGTTCTCTAAGACCTGATAGCCAAGTGCTGTGCTCAAAAAACAAATGAAAGAGGACATGGTTCCTCTGGAGCTGCCTGCTTCCCAAAGATAAAGGAAGATGGAGTGCAGCACTCTGCCCATCCTGTACAGGAGCATGAGAGTCATTGAGATAACTGTGACAATTATTGTGGTGGGGGCATCTGGCTTGATATAAACGGAGAAGAAGTGGGAGCATGCAATGGATTTCTGCATATGTTTGCTTTTTCCCAGTCCTATGGAGAGAGGCCTCTCTGACCGTAATTGGAATGAACTCGTGAATAGCACATGTGAGCAGAAAGTAAATCTGAACCTGCAAGCGTTCAGCCTACCCTGCTGCATGGTTAGGAAGGAGACATGTTGCATACTCAAGATATAGGGCAGGGAAGGACATGTTCATTTTACTGAACAGGCAGAGCATTCACCAGAAAATTCTCAAGGTTTTGGAGATCTCAGCTTGCCCCAGGTAGCTCCACCTCCTCCAGACAGGTGGAGGTACATAGATGTCTGTTGCTGGTCTGCAAGCAAATATCTGCCATGAAAAAGTGGGGGCAGCTTGCAACAGCTGCAGGCATGTCATGGTCAGTGATATGTGCAGAGAGGCAGTGGGGGAAATCCTGTGGCTCCTACACTGGCTGCTTTTATCCTGCACCCTGAACTGGGAGAGGACCTCTAAATGAGCAGCAAATACCATATATTAGAAAGGCAGAGCCAAAGAGGTCATACATTCCTTTTAGTCAGACAGTTTTAGCCAGCAGTAAGAAGAAATGTTGGGAGATGTCAGGTGGAGATTGGGGGGTTGTCACAAGGAATTCTGCATTCAGAGGTGGGAAACAAATGACAGCTTTCTTCCTGCTCAAAGAAAGAGCTTGGGAACAAGTAGGTGTGGAGGATCCTGTGTCCATGATTTTTGAATGCTGCCTCCCCCCAACACAGCACTGAAGAGAAAGGCGGAAAGAGTCTTGGCCCCACATCTGCCCTGGAGACACAAATGTCTGCCTGCTTCCAAATGACTCCTTCCACTCCTGGGGAGAAGTGTCAAAGACATATCACTGACCATGACATGCATGGTCTCATCAGATCATTACTGCAAGTTACAGAAATATTTTATGATTGCTAGTAAAGACTGCTAGATTACCTTGCCTGCATTGCTATGTTATTACTCTTTATAATACTGTGAAATTTAATGGAGAGAAGTTTCTTTAAAGGACAAATGTTTTACAAGGTCTTAGAAGAGCACAGCACTGTTAGCCAGGGTAAAGTTTAAGACAGTTGAAGCCAGTTAGCTTCAGTTTCTTCTTTAAATCATGATCCACATTAGCACATCCCTCATACCCAAGCTACTACATTCTCTACATTTCTATTTTATTTTCCTCCCCTCACCCTCATCTTCCAGACACTCACAAAAGTGAAACTCCAAATTCCATCTTTGGGCATGCATACAGACAAGTGTTCATAGGAGAAGATCTCAGCTGAAATAACTGCAGAAAATTGAATATGACCTTCCATCCTCTCTCCTCCTCCTGGAAGACTGAGCCAAGACTTGTGGAGCAGTGCCATCACATTTTCCTGATTCCTAGTTCATCCTCAGGGATGTGTCTATGCCCAGTTCCTCTGTGCTCTCAGCAGCTCATCCTTTGCCTCTGAGCTCCTCACCTCAAGCTGCCAGAGCAGCTACACAAATTTTGCTCACACTCTTGAGCATGGGTTTCTCTGTAATGCATATCCTGGACATTGCAGGCAATGAAGGTCCCTTCCAGGATCTTGAATGCTGCTGAACTTTGATGCACAGTCGGAAGTCAAACAAAAATCCCCTGGGTCCACCTGTGCTAAGTCAAAATTTATGAGATTTCAGCATGACACAAAGGAATACTCATTGGGCAGGAAAAGTAAACGAGGTCAGTTTGGGGTTTGCTTGTTTATTTCTTTATCTTTTTATGTTTAAGAGTGCTTTTATTTTATAGCTGACAGGAGATCACTTCATTTTTAGTGGCTTAAAATACCTTGCCAGTAATAAAAAAAAAAGTTTCTCTGTTTCTCATAACAAGATGTCAAAAAAAATGGTTCCATGTTCAGAAGTGCCTCAGAGGTCTCTGCTGAATTGATCAACCGTGGTTCAAACCAGTGTGCAGCATAGCCACTGAGGGAAAAACAGAACAAGGAGTCAGGCCATCTGGAAGGTCTACAGGATGCCACTGGGGCACTCTACTATGGCTCTGGGAGAACAAGCTGGGAAAGGCTGGAGTTGCATTTTAATCTTTTGTACATGTAGTATTCATCTGCTCTGGAACTTCAGGGAAATCTATGGCCAAGATTAGCCTCAGAAATTGCAAGTGGGATTTCTTCCAGAGGAAAACCAGTTCTTCAGGGCAAGCTGGAGAAAACTTGGACTTTCAACCTTGAAGGATTCTAAGGTGGGTGTATGCAATGCACAATTTCAGCTAGATTTCACTAACTGTGACTGAGGGTCACAGGGCTTCCTATCTATCCTCCTCCCTTTGAGCCAATCTTCGGCTGAGAGGACTAATTAGATGGACCTCTTGGGGCTCCTTCCAGCTGCTTCCTGAGATATATTTGTATTCTGCAAGGGAAGACTCAAGATGATTGCTTTTATAACAGCTCCAACAAGAGAAATTTGCATTAAAAACAATGTGGGGAAAAAAAGACCTGGCATCTTAAAAGGTTTCTTCTCATTCTGGCAGGTTGATCAGTACATTTTCTGCCAGACAAGAACAGTTCCCTGCTGTGTGTTTTCTAATGAATTGACCGCTGCCCTCTAAAAGAAGATAGTGAAATGCACTCTGTAAGCATCTTTTCAATCAACCTTAGAAGCTTTGAATGTATCTTTACTTTTTTGCTTATATAAGGTAAATTCATTCTACTAATTTAGACAGGCCTTCTGAGCTGAAGAACCTTTTCACATAAACTTTCCCTTTGAATCACTATTATGTTTACCTTATAATAGTGACTAAATCACTTATAATAGTGATTTTGAATAAAAGCATTTTAGTGTGGTCCATTGTTGCAGCTTGACAAGGTGGTATTTCAATCTGACTAGCCTTACCTCAGCCAGAGAGAGCTGGATAACTCCATTCTTATCTTTATCCAAGAGATGGAACACTTCTGAAATGTAGGAGAGGGAGGAAAAACTTGGATATAAACCAGAGAGTATGGCATGTAGAGATTCACTGTTTGACAAAATATAAAGGTCTGGCTTTTTGCCATGATCTACTGGGAATCTAGACTGGTTCTGTAAGATAATATTACAGCTGTTCTTCCTTCCTCTTGTAAGTTATTTCTAAGCTGCTTCATGGGGCAAAATAGATTACAGCAGCAGAGTTTGCAGGAGAACAACTATAAAATCTGATGTGGTAACATCTGGTATGATCTGGGGACAAACCTGTAATTCAGGTCTGAGTAAGGACTGTAACTGATAAATGACACCATTTATAGGATCTGGGACAATGCAGGGACCAGAGCACTGCCCATAAGTTGCTCATGACTGTAAAGCAGAAGAGAATGGTATGGTATGTTATGGAAACACGTCCATGGTCATTCAGACAGAAAGGCTTTTGCTATTTCTCTGCTGCTTCCTCCAACACACAGTTTTGCTGGCACTCTGACATTTCCATTAAGTTTGCTACATTCACAGTTAAAAGGCCTGGAATACTTAACCCAAGCCCCACGTTTTCAGGAATTCCCCTTGGCTGGCGAACAGCAGCACTTACTGAACAGGGTCTCCAAGCGGATCATACAGGCCACAAAGCCATCGAAGTCGATGGTCAGCTTGCTGCAGGCGTAGCGGGTGACAATGCTGTGCTGCACCTCATCGTTGAGCATGAAACCTGAAGGCAGGAAAGCACATGAAACTCTGACACAGCATACTAATATGCTGTCTTTGATGTGACGTCTATGGGCTCCTGCAGCTGCAGGCAGACCTGATTGAAGGTCGGGACTATTCCTCCCAGAAGGTCTGTTGGACTCCATCACCCACCTCTGTGGGTCCTTTCCAAAGCCCATTGTGTGGAGTGAATAGAGGCGTAAAGTTCTCCCAGAGCATTTTGTCAGACTGCATATTTCACATTGTTTCACAGCATACCCAGCCCTATGTTCCCCAGATAAACCCTTAATTAACGAGTCTTGGCACTGCAGCTGAATAGCAGTGATTGCAGCAGAGCCAATTGCTCACACAACACATTGGGCTCTATTCAGGCCTGTATTAGTGCTATTTCTGTCTCTGGATTATTCACATAAACTCCACTGAGGACAAGACAAATCAAAAAACCAGTGCTCCTCTCGATGCCCCTGAGCTGGCAAGCACTGCTACAAAAGTTAACAGTACACATCAGAGAGGACATCATTGGGGCATGCCTTGATCAGGCTTGCACCTTCTCTAGTGCAGAGAAAGGTGGTGGGAGGAAATGAAGGAAAAAGAGTGTTTGGGCATAGCTCTGACAGAGGACAATTAGATTAGGAAATAATGAGGCCAAAAATAGAGCAAGTTATAATCAGATGGGTAAGCAATGGTCACAGCATGGACAAAAGTATCAGTGGCTCATACTGCAGAACAGAGGACAGGGTTTGATGTATAGAACAGCAAAAGGATGTAGCAGTATGTGACAATCAGGAAGCGAGAATGGCACTGGCAATGCTGTGATCTAGGTGACGGTAGAGAAGAAACGCCATTGGAAGTCTGCACTGTTTTTTTCAATGGTTGGTGATCTGGCAGTGTTCCGAGCAGCATACTCACCTGCTTCTCTGAGGGCATTTCGCATCTCGTGGGAATCAATGGTACCAGAATAGTCCCTGTCCACTTTCTTATAGATTTCCTGCAGCAGAGGGGAAGGAGGGAATGTGAAGACAGAACTTTAGTGTGTGCCATGCAGCAACACAGTAGTGTGGGCACGGGGAGACAGGCTTAGGCTTTCACAGCTGGGTCACACTGAGGATGTGTTACCACCAGGTTCATCAGGGGTTAAAAGCTGAAATGGACTAATCAGAGGGCTCCTCTAGGGTTTAACCTTGGTTTGCTAGTCCACTCTGCAGCCCATGCCATGCCATCCTCCCTGCTCATGTTAAAGCCGGGTTAATGCCAGGACAATCATGTTCACCTCTGCTGTGTCCACATCATCACAGCTGTGCAGACACAACCTTGTTTTTCTGATGTCTGGGAAAGGGACCGCCCCGACGAACCCAAGCTCCTACTCTTTGAAACATTACTGAGCAAGGGAAATGTTTCAAGTAGATACTGGCAAGCAAGGCAGGCTGGGAAACATGTTTCCATGGGTTGGCAGCCTCCCTTCATATTACATGGTGGCAGACAGGCCATTGAGGAAAATATCCTATCATTTAGCAAACACTGCAAGAGACAAAGTCCATTTTGCTTAATATTTTGGACATGATAACAGGCTCTTCCTACTGCCAGCAGGTTTATTATTCAAAATCAGACGCCACCTAGACCTACAGATAATACTTGATTTGGGCCTCAGGGCTTAATTTGCTGACAAACCCCAGGACTGAGCCAGGGTTTCATGAAAACCCAGGACAGATGCCCTGTGCTGCCCAAAATCAAGTATGGTGGCAGCAGGACTGTCTGAAAGGGATATTGTCGCACAAAGAAGTTCTGAATTTGACCTTCCTTTAGACTGCTTGATTCTAAGTGAACGTCTTTGGATATTAAATGCTCTGCCAGAAAAATAATTCAGCATTTCTAAAAGATTGAAAAAATACAAAGCCAGGTTTTTGCAGGTTCTAAAAATATGTTTCTTGTGTTTGCTTATGCTCAGCCAGCAATGCAACATATTGCAACAGCAAAGATATGTTCATATGAGCTTTAATAGAGCAGGCAGCAGAAAGAGCTGTCTTTGCCAACAATGAAAGAGGGTTAATCTGCCTTTCCATAAGGTATTGCAAATTATGGAGACTGGTGGGGCCAAGGTGAAACAGAATTTGCTTCTGCCCTGTTGAATGAGAAGTGTCTCAGAGCCCTGGAAGAAACTCCAGCCAGGAGAAGGAAGGCTTCCAAATATATCTGCCTGTGATGGTTTAACCCTATCTCAGTTCTGGATCTGTACTTCAGAGCTGAGAGGGAAGGGAAGACAGGGAGAAATGTTGTATTACCAAATACTTTTGAATCTTCATCCAAAGTGTCTTGAATTCTATGAGTCCCAAGGTGCCAGTGCCATCAGTCTGGGACGAGTTAAGGCATGGTTCAAAAATCAAGATTCCTTTATCCTTAACAAAACTGGAGAACAACCAGTTCTGATATAAACATATCAACCATCACAGTGTCATCTTAATGCCAATTTACTTCTAATTTGTAATGCATCTCTATCCCCCACAGACATGCCCACAGCTTTACATTTGCTTAGCTAAAGGCATGCCAAGAATTTCTAGGCTATCTGCACTCTCAAGGAATGATATATGGGATTGCTAAATATATAAGCATGATTAGATCCACTCACATTTTGTACAGTTTACAGTAGATTAGAGTCGTTAGTGAAAAAAGGGACTGGCCTCACAATAGACAATTGTTAGAAACCAGAGACAGGAACTGCAAGTGAATGGAGGCTAAAGTCTTCTTCCATGTCCTTCAGGGTGTTGAACATCACTTCCAATGGAAAATTATGCAAAGACAGGGATTTAGACTCCATGGCACTGTACTAACTGAGTTTCCTGTTAGGTTTAGGAGCCTGTGGAGTGCAGGGAAATGGCTTCACTTCTCCTAACAGCAGGTTAGCCACAAGATCCAGCTAATCCCTGCTGGCCTCAAAATGACCATGTCATGAGACCAACATGAGCATGATCCTGGCAGCATAGCTCTTGACCCTCCCAGTGCATCTTCCCTGCAAAGAGGAGTGCTAGCAGATGTGTTGACCTCTCCTTTTCCCTTGGCTACTCAAACCTTACTAGCTCCATGTGTCCTCCCAACTGTGCAGAAGGGAGGAAGGCACAGCATATACTTACAGCCTTCCTCCAGCTCTGCTGCTATGAGCTCAGTGCTCTGCTCCATAAGCAGTACCTGACATAGAGGTGGCAGCTGAGGATGTGCCTAAAATCTGTGTCCTGACAAGTGCCTGAATCTGCACAGGAGCATCCAGGCAGAAGGTCCCTGTTTCTTCTCCCTCTTATTTTTAGGGAAAAGTTTTAAGCAACGAGACATACAGAGCAGGTGAGAGAAGCATCTAATGGTTAAATAGCTCAGGTTTCTGTCACCCTGAGCTGATAGAGTGTCTTGGCTGAATTTTTTGCCTTCAGCCATGGGCCTGTACAATTGAAGTGTAACCTTAGCCCATCTTGTTAGGAAGATTCGCAAAGGAGATTCAGAAACTTTCGAAGTGGTGAAACGACATTCAAAGGATACATCTAAAAGGCTGACCATCTCTCTGCAAGTGTTAATGTTGAATCCATCACTTTTAACATCCTTTCCTATACAAAGGGGAAGCACAAGTCCAAGTAAGAAATACTTTTAGACAGATATTTTTCTGCAGACAACTTTGGAGATGTCAGCCACCTTAAAATCTTGGTAGCAAAGTAAATGCTCTGCCATTTCTTCCACTATTTCCCTCCAGTTAATATGGCTCTTTTTCTTCCTTTTTTCTGTTTTGCACAGGAGGAGGGGATGCTATTGGTTTTGGTGGTGCTAAGCCTCTGTCTGTCCACCAAAGTCATACAGCATCCTAATAACATCTCCCAGGGTGGTCCTCCCAAGAAAGTACAGGGAGCATTGTGCCTCAGCAGAACATTTTAGAAGGGGAGCACCAGGTAGCATTCCCTCCATCCCCTCCCCTCTCCCCATATTTAGAGGTTCAACAAGCCAGAAAGAACTAAGCTGGGGGCAGACTCAAACTCATATCCTTAGCTGATAGAGCTGGGGTTTGTTAGCACAGATTCTATTCCTATCTCCATCCAATGGGAACTACATAACATCACTTACTTTTTGCCAAAACCCGGTTTAGGATAGTTTGAAGTTCAATTGCAGTCACTTCACAGTCCTGGGCAGAAAATAAAACATACTTTAAGTATCAACACAAAAATTATTTGAAACAAGCTATATTCATTTGCTGTCAGATGTCCAGAGACTGTTTCCCTTCCATATCTAAGGCATGTAAGCCCTTGAGTTTTTTTCTAGCACTTTGCATTTACCCTCAGATACCACAGGGAGAAGATCTTCAAAAACCATCAATATTTCCTAGATTTTCAAATGGGAATAAGTGGTTTGTTAGGTACTATGGTGACATGACCCAGTAACCAGCAACTTTTTAACAGGTTTGACTGAATAAAGAGGTTCAGGAGATCGTTTGAGATTTTCCAGGCTTATGAAAGCTACAACCAAACAATACTAAAATTGCCCTCTCAAAACTCAGAAAGGTCTTTCTAACTAACTGGATGTTTTCCCTCTCCAGTACCAGTGGCTACTTGTTCATTAAGAGAAAATCTGACGTGACAGCCACAGGCTAGCTCAGCAGGGCTTTGTGGATACTGTTTTTCAAATACAATAAATAGAGAAAATCTCAGCCAACAGTTTTCCGATTCCTGGGGCTAAACAAAAAAGAAAGGAATTGGCCAGCTAGGCAATTGTCAGAACTATACGATAACTCCACAGGTAATTTATTTCACCGTGGGATAATATTTTCACAGACCTCATTTCTATCACCACTAGTTTCAAAGTTATTCCCTGCCCTGCATTACTGAGGGAAAAAAATCACATTTTGCACCAATGGGAGGAACAATGTAGAAAATCTTCTCTATTGTAAAATAAATTGAACTGAAGCTGTGAGTTAATAAAAGGGGAGAAATACTTGGTTTTTTCGAAGACCAGTAAGTAAAAGGAATCGGCACATCAAATATTTGCATAATCAGAGAAATCCCCGTCTTTTTTTGTTCACTTTAATCCACTTACCTCTCCAGAGAGCTTTTGGAACAGAGTCTTGAACTCATCATCTATATCTTTGTTATCAACATGAGGCTGGAGGACAGAGATGACCAAGAGTGTGGTTAATAAGGTGGTTCTAGAAAGTGAGCTGTGGACATTGTAAAGACACTGTACAGGGGTCTATTTGCAGCAACAGCAAATGAGCACTTGCTCTGCAGTCATGGCAAAACAAAGGCACTACTTAAATCATGACCAGCCAGGGGCTGGCTTCATTTTAGTGTAAATACTTCCTAAGGCTGATGAAAAAGTTTTATTCTGCTACCAAGATAGTTTTATAAATTAGCTGCAGTGAAAATGTTTCTGCACTTGGCCACAACAACTCCGCGGTTCTTTGGAAGTCTGCTTTTGCAGTTTCTCTCAGGCTTCAGGAAGACTTTGCTTTTATGGAAAGGATCATTCTGTGCCCTTCCCACCTTCTCCTTCCTGTGCTAGAGGGCAGGACAGTCTAATGTGTTCCAGCCGAGTCTACAAGGGTGCGGTTTCTGTGCCACGTGGCCCAGGTGTATGAAAATGAATGTGAAACTAACATGTGAATATATGTAAAGAATCTCAACAAGCAAAAAATACTTCTCCTGAGCACAAATTCTTACTGCAACCCCAGCTCAGGTAAGAAATAAAAATCTGGCTTCTGTTTTACCACCTATTACAAAGCAAAAGTCTGCTAGGGAAAGAAGAGAGATCTGCCCAGTTAATTCATCTAACCTCATACGGTTTTGCAGACACCACATCACCCATCATCCTAAAGAAAAAAGAAAACAATCAGAAATTGCAAGTCTACTATAAAATCTTGCCTTTAAAATAATTAGCAAAACAAATTCTTTGACTATAGGCTGTTAACAAACGCACAGAACAAGCCCCCAAGTTTCCCTCTTCCCATGCTCTCCAACCCACCTCTGCCTGCCCCAACTCTTTGAAAGTATTTCCTTGGGAATTCCAGCCTTGTTGTTCTTGTCTTGCATTCAGATTCCTGTTTTTTTCATTCAATGTCTGCTATTGATACAACCCTTTTTAAAACCATTTCCTCATCATCATACTTCCAAATCCTGCACTCTTTTATTGTAGTAACTTCTACTTCACAAACCTGAGGGACCTATTTATCACCTGAATGTTTTGTGGAGGCCATCTGAAGAGCCATGACTCTCTGCCATGGATGTGTGTGTCACATATGGTAGACTACATAAGAAAATAGGTCCTAGAAATGGGTTAAGAGCAAAGATGGAGCACATGGGGTGGGTGCAGTGCCCGAACTTTTCCTTTATGCGCCTCCCCAGCAGAAGAGGAGGCTTTAGAGAGAAGGTACCCACTGTGTTTTAGCCCGTTTCTCAGCAAAAACTCGCAGGCAGAACTCTCCATTTTTGTAAGGCTCAAAAGTGGACGGCACAATGAGATACTCCCCGAGGGGCAACGTCATGCGGCAGGAGACTTCCCGTAGGTTGATGTAAGGATCCGTCCGGGCTGTTGGTTGGTGCCTTGCGAAGAACATACGGCTTGCATGAATATCTGTGTTGTTCTCCAGCTGTGGGAAATGTGGTTTTGTTAGAAACTGTTTTGCAATTCCCTGGTAGGCCAGCCAGCCACCCTATTTTGATTTCAATGCTTTAAAGCCATCTTAAGTTCTTCATCACATAACATAATAAATCCATGAGTGATGGCACAAAAGATAACCACCAGGGTTCTGTCATGGGAAACAGGCAGATAATTAGAAGGGACAAGGATCTTTCTTGATAAAGATTATCTTTTCACATGCCTCGTTGCAATCGGTAATACATAATAAATAGAAATAGCATAATGTGTGCTCATATCTGATAAAATTAGTACACTGTAAGTTGTCCACATATGGAGCGGTTTTTGCTTTCATAGGCTGTTCATGGACAAATTTAAATTTCAGAATATTTTTGAGCAATTTATGACACAGAATAAATCTCCTAATTTCACAGGAATGTAGTCTCTGATTTCTTTAAACAGACAGAAAAGGACAGCAAACAGGACAAAGTAGTAGTCATAAGGGTGAGACTTTTGGGACCACATTAGATGATTTACCCAACCTCTATTAGTTTTGTGAAAAACAGTACTTAATTTTCCTTACTACGAATATACTCGTAAGGAAGTAAAACATTGCACAGCTCATAAAGTAAAACAATGACATAAGAAGAAACAGTAGTGTAAGAATAACATCTCTGCTATAAAACTCTCATTTATGACTTTTGCTCCACAAAGATATCTTTCAGAAAGTGTGATTCAAGGACGCAAGAATAGTGCTGTATGGTGCAGGATGGGAAGCATTGCATAGGGATAAAGTTTCTGTCTGTCTAAGACCAGACTGTACAAAGATGTTACCAAGCATTATATAACCATTCAGTTTTTCTACTGTAAACTGTAGAAAAAGATGCAGGTTTGTTCCTCTTTTGTTCTGAAGATAAGACTGAATTTGGTGTTTATTCAACAGCCCCATCCTTTCCCTTTACTCAATATTAAGCTAAGTGGAGCTGCAAAGATTAAGACAGATCCATACCTTTCTCAATATATAAAGTTCATTTTCCCTTTGCATTTGCAAGGCTGCTAAAAGAACACAGTTAATTGCTACATGGCCACACATTCATTTACTGAGAGAAGGAAAGGGTTGAAAAGACAAGGAAAAATTGGCAGCATAGGCTGCTGGACCTCAATAATGAGTATTGGCTATTCCTTCTGCCAGACACCCCTCGGGTCTCTTTCTTCAGCAATGAAAAGTCTCTTTGCTTCAGTATTGACATCTGGGAGGATTAGGGAAGGTTGAGCAGGGTTTGTGCATTACCAGGAGCCCCAGCTCAGAACTGTAAAAGGAATGGATCCACAGAGTTTGATATTTCTTCTAAACAACATTGGCTACATTTTCTCCCTTTTAGAGTGCAGAGACCCTGTTCTACCTTCAGCACCTGAACGAAACAGACAAATTCTGATCTCTGTTATACAAACTTAGTGGAATCTAAATTTCAACAAGTAAAAATGAGGTCAAGATTGGGACTCAGATATCTGTAATAAATCCTTGTGCCACAGTCCCTTGAGATATTGGTCCAGTAAGATGCCGTTAGTAAGGAAGAAGTCTTCCTGGTGGCTAAATTCTCCAGTGCAACAGGAGGTGCTCATCTGGAGGCTAGAAGTCTTCAGCAGGGATTACATACCTCCTGAGGAATCTGAAAGGAAGGGAAAGAGCCAATGTTAATGGGCTGCCTTATATCTGCACCTAAAAGGTGGGGGGGGAGGGAGTTCAGATAAAGCCTCCTTCAGACACCTTTTTTTTTTCATTTTCATTTACAACCACATATTACATCATCAGATATACATGAAGTTCTATTCTTGTTCTAGAGCTGTTCCAAAGGAAAAACAGAATCTTCATCCAGAATCTATAGACTACGTAGTTGCTTTTCTCCTGATACGTTGTTGTGAATTACGCTGTTGTTTGGAAATATTTGAGTAAGTTCAGTCAGGAAGGACAAGTTAGCCCTGCTTTGCTAACCAAAACCAGAGAATTTATTACAGCAGAGCTAAAATCTAAGTCTACCGTTATGGGAATATGATGACAATGTAAGGCTACTGTCATTAGCAAGATCCTGAGGATGATGAGACTGTTGGTGAGGCAATTATAACAAGTAGCAGATTTCAAGATTTGGGCCCTTCTTAAATTAACTCAATTGCTGTGTTAATTTGTACCTCCAAATATAAGGTAGATTTTGAAAGGAATTAGTTGTCATGAGAGCACTGATTCCAGTGGGAGCCAAAGGGAATGTCCTCACAAAACCTGAAAGAGCTTTTAAAAATACCACCCATACAATGACTGTGGAATCTGAGTGACCCCTAGAGACCTCAGATGTTGCTCCCTATAAGCAGCACTCCAGAAAGCAGGAGCTGGGTGACAGGTACACTCACAGTTATTGTCAGTAGGTATTTTGATCTACGTGATTTACAAAAGCTCTGCAGGGCAAGTAGACTTGAACAGGCATCTTTTCGCCTTCTCCAGAGAGATCTGATTTTAGATCATCATCATCCATGCTGCCTTAACCAGACCTCCTAGGCCACAGCATTAGCTGCATACAACAGTGAGTGACCCAAGGAGCTTGGTTCATAGCTCTGTATCTACCTGAGATGACTTAGCAGCCATGGTTTTCAAAAAGAGTCTACATCTTAAGAGTCACTTAAGTGACTTAAGAGTCTGTTATGGATAAGACCTGAGAGGATGCAGGTGGATGGATTCGGTGTAAAGCACAAAAGTTTCTACAGCATTGTACTCAGTGCTACCAGCAGACAGACATCTATAATGTGAAAATTCAGGATGCTGAGGGTGTTTGGCACCATGAAAAGGGCAGCTCCACATGCTCAGTGAGAACCACGTGTGCATACAGACCCTTGGGCACTAGGGAAAATCTTTCTTAGTTTTGAACCATCCTGCACAAGATTTATTAGCAAAAGTCAGCCATTGCCATCTGCTCCAACCCATGCTAGCTAATGATCTTCATCTAGTGGTATCTATACAGCATTTAATTGCTTTTCTCCACACATGATATTGGAAATGATAATACTGGTTGGAAACGTTTATGTTTGCTTCTTTCCCACCACATCATGGAAATTAAAGGTTACACTGTAGATTTTTTTTCCCTACATCATATTTTTAGAGACAGAAGAAACACTGGGAAAATCAGGAAGAAAAGCCCCAAAATTACTGAATCAGAACAATAGTATATGGTAGACAATGAATCAAAAAAAAATTGAAATGCAAGGGACAAATAATAATGAAAAAGAAAGTGACTACTGAGTAGTGACGATAGGCTGCAATCAGAAACACTTATCTGGAATTGCCAGGCACCCTGAGTGTGCCCCCATTTAGATTTTATAAGAGAAGATTCTCAATGAGGCTGTTGCTAAATTATTGGTTCTAGTTTTACATTGCCATCCTGTTAAACGAGGATGAAAACTGAGCCTAAATTTATTTGAATCTTCCCATATTATGTGGGTCAGGAAGAAAGGAGAGAAGGAATTGAATAATTTTGCAAAATCCAGTTCTTATTGAAGTGTAGAGCTGAATGTCAAGATGTAGTACATTGCTAATTTTTTTTTTCCAGCATAACAGAACAGGAAATAAAGCCTTTAAAATCAGGAACAATCTTTACCTGATAGAGCGAATAACCAATACTAAGCAGACCTTCTCCCATTCTCTTCTGCCTCCTGCGATTCTTCTGCATCAAGCCCACCAGCACAGTACAGCACGGCTCATTCAAACTCCCCTCATGGTCGTCATCTGGTTCGTCCAACCGAATTTTAAACTGGGGATTGGTCCAGTATGTTGCTAAAAATTCCCAAGGTGAGACAAAAAGGAGAAGACTCTGCTATCATTGTAGCCAAGATGGCTGTTGCTAGATCTACAGAGAATATCTCTTTGGAAGGACTTTTGCCTGGAGTTTTTCCAGTTCTTTCCACTGAGTTATATGGGTTTATGTTTTCACAGCTATGCTGAGTATCAGTTGGAGCCATGGGAAATCAAAGCACCAAGGTATTTCCTGGGAACGAATGACCAGCAGGGAGGAGCTGATATCGTTAATTCCAGACAGTCATTTATCTCTAGGAAATGTCCTTGGCTGAGGCTGTTACTGTTGCAAGAGGACCAAATGCCAGGCAGCCTCTCCAGAGGTCTAACCTGAAAATGAATGGGAGACAACACTGCCACTGAACTGTGACACTTTCCTGGCCTACCCAACCCTTCAGAGGATTACTCCAGCCAGTAGCAAAAGCCATGTAAGCAGGAAAAGCAGACAGAGAAAAAAAGTAATATAGCCACAAATTACCTGCTTAGTGGGTTGGTAATCCCTGATGAGGATGTAAGTGTGAATCAGATCTTCATTTAGCCTGCCAAGCTTTTGCTTACTGTCTAAACCCTGCAGAAATTGCTGCACCTCCAAGCCACTCCCACCAAAGCCCCCTCCAGCTCACAAGCAGTTATTTTTCAAATGTTTTGCCTGGAATTTCTGTCCATTTGGCTGGGTCTTCACCTTGGTAGTTCTGGCAGCCCCCAGCAGTCGAACCCCGTCTCCACTGCCCATTAAACAGGGTCAGGTCCCATTTATGGACCTCGTTGTTTGTCAGTGTGTCAGGAGTCAAGTTGCAGATCTCAAGTCTGGTGAACTGCCTTTGAAAATCTGAAAATGCCATCCTGGCACACAAAAAGACCAGGGTTAGTCCATCAGCCTGAAACAGATGAGGCAACTTCAACTGGATGCCTCTCCCAACAGTGCAGCAAACATTGGTATTACAGAGCTGCCCAAAGCCGCATTTAATTGAATTCTGAAACTTAGAACTGGCTTTTGGGAAACATAATTACCAGCTCCCTAAAAGAGCTGTATCTTCTGGAGACAGTAGTTTTCAATGGCTGTTACACATCATGGGCTCAGTGATACCATTTTCTGTCATCCCCAATTGTGGGCAATCCCTCATGGATCCTACTTCATAAATAAATTCACTGAAACTGGTGAAACAATATGTGCCCTAAGGAGACTCCATTTGAAGGGAGTAAGACTTGGCCCTTGTGAAAGCATCACTCTACAGGAAAACAGTCTCAGTTTGGTGTTTTGCTTTAGTCCTATCGATGATGTCTGTTTATACCTTTCCTAGTAGGTTTGCATGAGTGACAGACCTTGATTGCTTCATGCTGCAAGCAGAGGTCTGTTCTCATTTCTCAGTGCCTTATGGCCCACATAGCTGATTGCATTGGAAGACAGTGGCCGTTTATCTTTCCAGACTAGGATAGAGTGACACAGGGTCAGTACTGATCCATATAATCAGATAACTGGGATAGGGTAGGCTTTCTATTAGGTCTGAGTAAACAGACTCTTCCCAAGCTGGTAATCTGAACCTTTTCAATAGTGTGTTGCATTTAGGCAAAAAAACAGACCTCAAAAAATAGAGCAGCTGAGGTTCATTCTTGCCACCTCATTAATTTTATTACCATCTGGTCTCTACATTTTGGATAAGCACTGAGTTATGCAAGTTCTAATAAAAGGTAATATTTGAATAGAAAGGGAGATAAATAAGAGGCTAACAATGCATGCATGTCATTATTAACCCCCCTGGTGCTGACAGTTTTTCTCCATCCAACTGAAAGTTCTGCTTAAAGCACATAAAATGCCAAAAAGAATAAGCTAAATGAACAACTCTCACCAAAACTCTCCATCATCGACTTGCTTATCCAGAGCCTGTTTTTGTTTGGGATCAACATAATTCCATTCAGGAGCACTGCAGACAAAGCATAAAAGCAAGCTGTTCAGTTGTTGCATTTTATTTTATGAGATCAGAGTTAGATTCTCTCTTAGGCTGATAAACAAGTATATATTTCTTCAACAAATAGACTTTGTGCCCCTCCAAATAACAGTACACACTACAACCTGACTATGCTGGGCTGGAATCAAACATATTTGCAACAAATAAGTCTTAAATTGAATCATTCCTGCCAGGTGCCAGAATGTACAAACATTGCAGGCTGGCTGGATTAGGAAATTCACAGCCTGAAAGTCAGTCAGAGCTTCTCCACTGTCAGATCTGTTGGGGTGCCTGATATTCTGCCTAGGAAAGTAATACACACTCCATTGCTGGGGTCACAAAAGACCAGGAAAGCAAGAAGGTGGAATTAGAAAATATACTGCAGAACAAAGCATTGCTGTCTTCCCATTCTGATGTTAAAATGCTCAGGATGGATTCTGCTCTGATCTGCTCCCACGTGACAATGCAGTTCTGCACCTGCCTCAGCAGGGTTTTCCCATGGTAAAACAGGTGTGACAAAATCAGGGTATGGCATGTGTGTGTGCCTGAGGCACCTTATCTCGGGGCTGAGAAAAGCAGCTCTGATAAAACCAATTGTAATGTTTATTTTCTGTCCTTAATTGTGATACATCAACATCCAGGCTGCAGTCAGTCAGGACAAGAAACTGAAATCTCAAAGTGTTGCATGAAAAAATACATTGTGGCCCAACTGAAAATAAAATTTACAACATTCTAAGTATAAAAATGAAAGAGATGTTGGCACTGTCATGCTCCTGAGAGGCCAAGATGTTTTGTGAGAGATTTTCAAATTTCCATGTTCTTTGCTTAATCAACCTCCCCATTTTTTTAAGATTCTCAAGTGGATACCAAATACTGGTCTGATTTAGTGCTGAGCAACCTTAGAGTTGAAGCAGAGGCACAGTGGTTTATCCCTGCTGTAAATCCCAGGAACAGGACTGGTTTGTATATTTTACTAAGATCCTGGCACCATCAGTAGGATCAATTAGAGAAAAGTTGTCTTGCAAAACGAGATGGGTATGGCTTGCATTGAGCTGCTCACAATTATAACAAGGGCTGTTCTCTCCTATTAGAAAGCTCCGCCTGAGGCAGGTAATAATGCCCTCTGGACAGAATGGATCAATATCTAACCTTGGTAATAAATTAATAGTGTTTTATTCTAACTGATTTAGTATCTCTCCTAAATGTGCTTTGTGATTGGATTAACTGTATAGTCCCAATTTAATTTTCAATAGATTCCAAAATACACCAAAGAGAGAGAAGCAGGGTCATATAAAAACCTACTTATCACTCCAAGCTCCAGTCCATTCTACTTCACCCCAGGGATTTCTAAGCCTCACTAGTTTCTCTGGCCGTCCTCGGTAATATACCTAAAAGATCCACAACAAACAGAGCCTGAGCACTTCCATTATTCCAATCATCACAGGGCAATTGCTTTTCAGACAGGATAAAACATGATTTGTACTTCAGTGATGCAGTCCATTACAATTTGCAGTAGTTAAAAGACACCTAGATGCCTTCTACCCTTATTTTACATTATCTCATGCCACCAAGTGAGCCATTAGCTGCAGCACTCACCATTTCATATAATGCCAGCAACCTGCAAGGGAAAACATCAGCTACAAAACAGCAGAATACCTACATCCTCAAAAGCAGGAGACATTGCACAACACAGCAAGGTTGGAAAGAGGTTATCTGACATGGACATCTCTGTAATGACTCCAGTTTCAGAGGAGTGGGAATATCTTGGGCCCACTGCAAAGGTGAGACTAACAGCAGAGTTTGTTGAAGAGGCTTTTACTCCTTTCCCATCAGCACTGACTGCAAAGTACTTGCTCCCAAACACGTTATAAACACATGGGCAACAGCTGCCTCTTCTTCTGCTTCTCCTTTCTGTGCTCTCCACTTTGGCAACAGCCTGGCCCACCTTTACATGTTGTACCCCAGCCTGTTGGTACAGTACAAGTGGCAGACTGCACGTCGTACTCCATATAATTATAAGTACAAAGCTTCTGATTTGGCTAAGTATTGCAGGTACTTCCTTTTTTCTCTGTAAGAGGGTGCATAAGATAGCAACATTTTTATTTGCTCAGTCACAGCAAGACATCAGAAAGTTGAAGGCACTGCAGTATTGCAGCCCCAAGCTGGTTTGCATGATGGCCCCAGAGAGGCTGGCTTACCTCCTCTGCTCCAGTGATGGAGTAAGCATGGCCTTTTACCAGCTTCAGACTTGTGATTGCTTCTATTTCTGCTGCAGCAGTTATCTGGGGCAGTAAAAGCATGTACATTTATGACTATATATTTTGTATGAACTCAGCTTTCATAAACCAGTTAATATGGGGGAAGATATCCAAAGTGGTATGCACAATGAATACCAATATTTTTGTTGCAAAGTATATTAAATAAAGGTGAGATCCACAGCAAAACTCATCTCTACAGTTTCATGACCCTTAATATGAAGCCCTAGCACCGAAGAAATTAGAAAATGTACAATGAAATCTGAATCTAAATGCAATTCCCAGCTCAGGTACCACACCCAGTCATTTGCAAAGATATGTTCATATGAACATAGGCCCACCCTGCCTCCGTAGAGATCTTGCATATCAGAATTTGAACTCTGGTAATTCTATATGCCACAAACCAGGATTGCAAAGAAGGTAATGAAACAGGATGTAAAAGGTGTGACATTTCCAAAACATGTTCAAACATCATCTGTAACTTGAGATCATTTGTATTAAAAGTGTCAATAATCTTTAGGACTGAAAACCAATGCCAGAATCAGACTACAGGCCACAACAAAGTGTCTCAACAAGTTTGTCTCTGGCAGTCAAGTGACTGGAGCTGAAATGACACAAAATTTGAACAAGAAAAGATACTCAGAATGAAAAAGGAGTTCAAGAAGACCAGTACAGAAGAGCTGTTCATAGTCCTAGACATTATCCCACACCATCTTGTAAATAGGGAGTCGGTTATTTAGAACTTTGTTCAAAGTTTTTGTTACTGAAATCAATAAAGGTCTCACATTAATTGGGATTTGCTTTTATATCAGACTTTCATACCTATATCTAACATTGGTCTGAGCTTTTATTACAGAATGGGCCAGTGCCCTGAGAAGAAGAGTAAGGAGAGACAAGCTTCATCAGTCTCTTACATCGATAGAGCAGCCGAGCAGTGACCCAGCTCTCAGAGCCTTCTGGATGATTTGGTACAGGTTTGAAGGAGCCCTCCGCAGCTCATAGGATTCAGAGATGCCTCCAGTGAAATCCTCGAAGCCCTCCATAGTGGACCCTCCTGTGAGAGCCTCATAAGAGCCATTCAGCCTGTTGGAGAGATGACAAGAGCTATACAAGGGGCCATCTGCCCCTGTAAGCACAAGGCACCACAGAAAGAAGGGTTTATCATTTAGTATCTCTCGGTCTGGGTGTGACCTGGGACACTAGAATTAAAGCTCCTGGAAACAGACAGTTGGCAACACCCTTTATGGATCTAGAGGGAATTGTAAAATAAATAATGGGTGTAATGGAGGCTAAACTTGAATGAAATGTGCTGTGATTAACATCGCAAAGCCTGGGCCATCCACAGCTGCATCCCGAGGGGTGATGCCTCCTGCTTAGCCACGTACTTGGCATAGGCCTTCTCCAGCAGAGCGCTCCAGAACTCATTGCCTTCCTCCGAGTGCACAAAGACCAGCTTTCCATTCTTGGTGGGCAGCCTGTCATCCACCACGACGTCCACCCACTCCCCGTACTGCCAGAACTGATGAAAAGAAGAAAGGAAAAGATAATGAGGGCTGGTGTGCCCATAGTGGCTCCACACTCTCATCTTCCTACCCCTTCAACTGTCACCAGTCCCCACTGCATAAGTCATTGTAGGGTTTCATTCCCATGATGGATTCCCCTCCTTTGTAACACAGGCAAACTGCTCCCAGCCCTGTGGAGCGTTCAGCAGTTTCCTAATGCTGTATTAAATTTTCTGAAAAGTAATATTAACAGCACATTAAGTAATATAGTTGCACATAACATCAAAAACACTCTCCCTGTGCTCCATGCAGGGCTTCCATGGTGGAGATTCCAGAAAGCTAGCATATATATTCAAAAAGCTCTAAACTATCTTAGAAATAACAAAAAACCCACAATTCTCCTGCAAAGATGCTGCATGGAGAGATCATCTAAAGGGAAAGCACTCAACAGTGCTAACCCCTTCTGGAAATAATGGAAAATGTGTGAAATATTGCTAATGCTAAATTTTGACCTTGAAAGCTAGAATTTGATGCAGTACTGAAAGAAGAGAAGATAATTCACACCGTAACACTCTAAGGTGAGCTGGTAGAAGGGAACCTAAAATCTGTAAAACTTCTGTCCTCACCAGAAGAGCTGCTTTAGCTTTGCAGGGTGAATCTACCCTGCTCACACCTGAGCCTAACCTCTAGTCAATGCAGGCTGGCTAAATCCCAATGCGCCGTGTCCACAGACAAGGAAATATAGGCAAAAGCCCAGGGAGGGGAGGGAAGGGAAGGAGAAAGAACCACATTGGCCTGAATTCATTCTCAACAGTTGGCAGCAACAGAACTTGGTTTGGGCTCACACATCCTGGTGGTTCAGTTCAGTTTACAAAAGCTGTGTAGTTCCTATCAGCTGTGAGGCAGCAGAACCTGGACAGAGAGCAGGTCTCATTTAACTTTATTTAATTCTGTTCTTCTTTTCTTTTTCCATCCTCCATCAATTTCACTTACACATTGTAAGTTTTGATTATTTTGCTTAAAGCAAACAAACAAACAAACAAACAAACAAAGCTGCTTTTACCTAAATACTAGTATTTTCTACTTTTATTTTCAATACCCTGATCATATAGGTACCTGGAAATGGAAGATTCCAGCATAGTCCTTCTGGAAACTCTGATCCTTAGGAACAACACGGTGCAGAACCTCTGGATTCAAAGTGAGAGATGCAATGGCAGCTAGGAGCCAGCAATCACCTAAAACCACACACGTTACAAGGCAGAAATTTTCATTAGTAAATAGGGGTTTGCCAAGATGATCCCTATGCCATTAAGTCACACTCTCATCTAGACTAAAACATCAGCATTAAGAGCTATGCAAGGTCCTGACAGACCCCGTATTAGTTCAGCAATCCATTCTTCTTTTGTTATTTATCTTTTTTGTTCATTTTCCACTCACCCAAACCCCATATGTACCTTGGGGCCTCTGAGGCTCACCATGGTGGTAATTTAAATGGTCTAGTTTGTGCTTTGCTATTTTGATTTTTTAATGAAGCTATGAAAACAAGCTGCTTTATCTAATGCCCTCAGGAGACCAAGAACAAAGCCAGAGAGAGAAGGCATTTGGGGTAGGTGGGTTGCAAAGCATGGCTGGGCAGGACAGAGTTAATGCCCTGTAGTACTTTGACTAGACTCAAGCCAGCACACCTGGGGGAGACAAGGACTTAGAAGATGTCCAGAAGATGGCAAAAACTCTGTGTTGATAGAAAGATGGTGGAACTTCCATTCTTATCTTTTGGAGAATATCCAATGGATAGCAGGAATATTTGAGGGGCTATTCCTTCTTAGCCCATTTCTTTTAAGGTCTGACCTTGAACCAGCACACCAGGGCTATTACTAGAGGTTCACCCAGGAGTCTAGTGGAAGCAGAAGTTTCCAGTGACCCTTGCAAGGAAGTGAGTGCTTTCTCTGGCCCATCCTTTATCCTGGAAAGGCTGAGCATGCCCAGTCCTCTCTGGAGCCTGTGTGTCTCACAGCTGGAACTGTTTGCTTGGTTGGGTGCCTGTTTGTTGTGGATTGGAGGCCAATCCACCAAAGGTGGTGCCCCTGGGAAACTCAGTGACTCATAGGTTTCTTGCAGTGTTTGCATACTGCAAACAGCAGGAGGAACATTTGTGATTCTGTATTATTTCTGAGGTGTGCAGAAAGTCTAGGAAAACAAAACTGCTTTGAAGGTACTAACATTTTCTTTGTT
>JAOXXN010000446.1:16854183-16864595 GCA_026770055.1 Myrmophylax atrothorax | reverse complement strand
ATCTAATTGAGAAACCAAGGAAAGAGATTAATCTGCAGCATGACTGAATATCCTAGAGCAGCAGTTAATTCTTTATACTGACTCAGGCTGTATGATTTAGTGCCATGATAAATAAAACTGTGAGATACGTGGCCTGGGTGCTCTGTGCTGCCTGTACCCCACTGAGAGGTACCAGATGCCTCCTGTGAGCCGAGCAAGAAGCAGATGTTTTGAGTTAGGCAAGCAGTGGCTTGAGAAACACCTGTGAAGAAGTGCCCCAGTGGTATGACTTGTAACCCCCTGAGCTGGCTGACTGTGTTATGGATCCAGCCCAGGTATTTCCACAGAGGAGGGTAAAAACTAATATTAGTATGTGAGATGCCTCTTGAGCCTTCACCCAGGATTGCTCTGTATTATCTTGGCTGCCACATTCAAGAAAGAGCATTCAGGCTGGAAGTGGACAGAAAATGGCTGGATTACCTGTCTGTTCCCAATCCACCTGCATTTCTTATGAGAAAAAGTTAAAAAAAATTGTCCTGCTCACCCTACACAAGTGGCATTTGAAGAAGTGATAGACAGGTTAAATGCTCCTTTCCAGAAAAGCTCTTGGAGGCAAGAGCTCTTAGTTGAAAGATAATATTTCCTTTGCAGAAGAGAAGATAAAATGAAAGGGTTGTGACATGTTTAAAGTGGAAATAGAGAAAGGTTGATGCTGTGCATAAAGAAGAGTGTGGAAGCCTCAGCCTCTAGAACAACTATGAGCAAAAACCTTCTCAAGGTTATCTTCAAACTAATTATTTTACAAACTATTTTTCATTCTGTGGGAAAGGGATCAACTTGTTGGCCTGAAGTTTCCTCCTGTCGTTAGGTACCTATGTATAAAATAAGCAAAATTAGGAGAGCACAAGGTGGGGATAAA
This sequence comes from Myrmophylax atrothorax, assembly GCA_026770055.1. Classification (NCBI taxonomy): domain Eukaryota; kingdom Metazoa; phylum Chordata; class Aves; order Passeriformes; family Thamnophilidae; genus Myrmophylax; species Myrmophylax atrothorax. The sequence goes on along the minus strand of JAOXXN010000446.1, from coordinate 16,863,697 downwards.
AAAAGGGTTTAAGAACCTCCTCTCCCAAGCAAATGTAGATGCAGGAAAAAAATGAGACTAAGAACATTCAGAACTGCTTTGTATTTATTTCCTCAAGGCTTTCCTTGTTACAGGTATATGTCTTATAATTTCTGTTTTCCTTAGAGAGGTAGAAATAATAGTGATAAGTCTGGCAATGGATTTGCAGAGGAGGAAGATGAAAGCCTCATCAAGTTAGAATTTAAATGCTCACTTTCTGAACTACCCCAGGTTTCCTTGCTTCCCTGGATGTTCCTGGTGTGCTGTGAAGTGCAGAAGATTATTTCTGAGAAGGTGGCAACGGGGGGAGTGCATTGTGCCCCTGCTGAGTCCATCCAGCCCCGGGGGAAACCAGAGCCAGCTTGCAGCAGTGACACAATGGTGCTCTCCCAATGTGTAACACCTGGAAGGGTTTCCCCTCCCTGCTCTAGGCCAGGGTTTTAGAGCCAGTGAGCAAGAAACTACTGCAGACTTTGCTGAGGATGGTGTATATTTGATGCACAATTAGGCAGAAGATTCAATGAAATGAGGGGGATTTCCTTAAATATGTTACTTACTTCCTTGACTCAGAACTAAAGAATTTCAGAATCTCAACCCCATAAGATGCCAAATGCAGCGTGAAATCCTTTATGGCTATCTTACAGCATGAATTAACTTCTTATCATCTGGGAGAGTGAGTGATGTGAGTGCTTCCACCTCCCTCAAACACTCCATGCAGTGTAACGTCCCATGGAAGCATTTCGGGGCAAGTCTGCTCAAAGCACGCCTGGAAAGAATTGTGTTGGAAGAATTGAAGTGGTGAACTTGGGCTTAAGAGTAGCTATGCCTGCCTCGAGCAATGCGGAGTCCTGTCTCTAAACCTTACTTTGGGGCCTAATATCTTTAACTAAGCTTGTGCCTGAACAAATATCAACTGTGCCTCACGAAGGGAACCAGCTGGGAATTGGCTGCTGTGCAGTAACTTGATAAAAAGGAAAGTTTGCACGGGGTGTCTGAAAGTAGATGGTTTGGGGGCATCTTTATATAGCAGTGATGCATGACATTCAAGCTCCTGTGATATTTACTTTAGGACAAATTAAAGAGGATATAGGAATCTGTCTGTATCAAGGAACTTCCATGATGGAGCCTAAATTGCACAGTTTGCCTCTTACCTCCTTTTACACAACAATGGGATCCTGGCCTATTAATAAGCCTTCTCAGCCCCACTGGATAATATATAACTGGTTCTAAAAAAGTGCAACTTGACAGTGCTTATTCTTTTTTTCAACGTTCAACTTAATTTTTCAGGCAATACATTTCAGAGTTTTGTTTGCAACTGTGCCAGAAGAACAGTGCAACAGCACAAGTTCCCTGGATAGGCAGCTTACGTAGGACCACTCAAACTTGTCCTGATTCAGCTGAAGGTTATGAGAAATCTTTCAAACAGTAAGGAAATTACTTTATTCCCTTCCTAAAAAGTTATTTGTTTTGAGGGAGAGGAAAAGAGGCCAATTGACCAATTAATTAAACTAATTATTTAGAATGTATTTTCAATAAACTTATAGTCAGAAAAATTACTATCAGAAAGCATTTCTGCTCACTGGATGCGTTTAAAGTTGTAGCCTTTTAGCTTATAAAAATAATTATTTTCTCTTTAAAAGGCTTCTCAACATTAGCCCTGTGAAGCTGTATCACCTACGGGCACATAACTGCTTCTGCTCAGTCTCAGTTCATGAACATAAGTTTCAGACAAGTACCAATTACAGTGTTTACTGCTGCTGCTGAATGTCCTAAAAAGAAGCCAGCTTGATTTCTGTATCTGAAGTAATTTGTAATGGTGGTAAAGTGCAATTTATTTATTCATTTGTTATTAAGCAATTCTGACCTCGAGTTTGTGGTGGAAAGGGTAAACATGAATCCTAGCTGTGCCCAGCTCCTCTGTCTGTGTCCATACAGACAGAACGACTTTGACTGTTAGTGCACTTGAAGTAAAATCTCTTGCTGCTCACAGATGTCCTGAAATGGCTCATGTTCTCAGTGCTACCCAGGCACCTCTGGTTTACAGAGATAATCGAATTGCTGCAGAGAATACTGAATCTTTGGTGACCTGGGAGCTGAGCGACTCCTCTGTATTGATGATGTTTACCCAAGCATGCTGCACTTGCAGAGGCCATAAAATAAATGAGAAATTTGATTAGTTTCAGTTGCTACAGAGCTGGGCTCAGTTTCTGTTTAGCTGCTACTGAAGTGTCTAGATGCAGAGCATCTAAACTCTTCTTTGACCTAGAGAGAGTGAGTTTCAGCTGAAAGTCCCAGTGTCTGCTTCCAAGATTTAACTGGACAGCACGGGGGCATTTCTCTCCCGACTGCATTCTAACTTGTTGCTAATTCAGTGATGTCTGGTGTTCAGAAGGAATGCAAATACAATGCTGTGGGGTTTGCTTCCAGGATTGTCAAGCAGCTTTGACTCTCAGCTTTCGTCTCTGCTGGAAGCCCTTCTTCAGAGCTCATAGTACCTAGGGCATCATACAAGACATCAAGGAAGCACTGACCCACTGGCTTATAATTTATGGCAGTGCAGGCTGCCTCTGCTTTGAGATTTCTAAAGGCTTGCTGGGTTTTCTATGGAAATGAATTATACTCTGCATCTGTGTACAGAAAGGCAAAGGAGTACCCAGCAAAGGAACCAGCTTTCTTCTCTTTGGGGGTCTCAGAGTTATCAGTGAATGTATTTTTTGACATCTACAAGATATATCTGCTAGAACTCCAATATCCCTGAGCCATGGGATTGAATGTGAGAAGGGCCATGCATTAATGTCTAATAGCAAAATAAGTGAACAAACCCTGTATTATTAAGTACTGTCCTGCCTACAGCTGCTTCAAAGGCTCCCTCAACAGGTATCAGCTCCATCTCTGAGCTGTCAGGCTTTGGATTGTTCTGTACCTGTAATCTCCTCAAATCTGCCTGTAGGACAAGACATGCACAAAGCATGCACGGGGCCAGCTCTTCAGCTGGTGTGAACTGGTGCATCTGCCTTGGCTTCAGGGGACTCCTCCAGCTGACAGCCCAGGCCAAAGGAGCTGCAGTGCCTGGAGTAGCCTCCTAGCGCTCAGAACAAAAGGCAGCTCATGAATATAAATAGTGTGGATCTGGAAAGCTAATATTAAACCAAGGGGTTTTCAGTATGTTTTATATTATTTAAATTAAATTTATGCCACTTACTTCTTAAGAACTTATGCAAACAGTTCTCGGGTTAACTTATTCATATAGCTGCAAGAAAACTTCATAAGTCACCTTTAATAACTGAGATTATGTGACTGCATTTCAAGTTGTTACTAGGCTATCAAAAAGATACGGTTCAAAGAATGTTTAAAACATTTCAAGTCTTTCAAGTTCCCATCAAACTTCCCAAGCTGATACTCATCTATCTTACGCTGTTGTCAAAGAACTAAGTTTAATGGAGTGAGACCAACTCCAAGTTTTCTTGTTCCTTTTGTTCATATAAACCCAGACCTGCAGTGCTATTTTTAAAAGAAAAGAAACATGTCAGAAAAGATTATTAAAAATAGGCTCTATTTCCCTCAGAGGCTTGTTAACCGGTCACATACGTGGCTTATGTAAATATGTAATCAGGGTCTGTTTCAAGGAAGTGTTTTACATGAGGGTTTCAGTAATAAGGACTTTGATATTCAAGGTATTGGATCAAATACCAAAAAAAGCTTAGTATGCCTCAGAGATGTAAAGCAAATACCTGAACACTGGAAGGGAAGTCCCATGCCTGAAGTTTACTTTTGTGAAGGGTCAGTGTGTGTAGAAGAAATTGTAAGCAGCCTTGCAGAAACAAACTGGATAATCTTTATTTATTTTTTTCCTTTTTTTTTTTTTTTTCCTTTCTGTGAGAGAGCAAGAGAGAGAAAAGCAAGCTTCTAATAAAAGCTAAATCAGATTTCAGGGCTTTTCTTCTAGGTTTGGGGTAGCTTTAAGGACTAGCACTTGGGGTACTGCCCACCAAAAGCTGGCCTCAGGAAACCTAGAGCCAGACTCTATCCCCAGATTCCCAGGAGGCTTTTGGGTCCAGTTCTGTTGTTACCACTATTTGATGGATTTTGGCACCAGTCTCTAATGAAAGGCCATTTAGCACAGAGAACCGGCACTCCACAGAGACATTCAGCAGGTGACAAACAGAAAAGAGCTCAGAATATTTGTATTCAGTTTCTAGGCTAAACACAAATAACACATTGACCTCTTCTAGTTTAAGAACAGGTAATTTTCTTTGGTTCTATTGCTTGCAAACTGTCAAGGAAAATGAGGGTTTACTTCAGGCATATGATCTTTTTTTTATGCTCTAATAGAAACTTCCCAAATAGGAGGTGACAAGAAATGTCTCTTTTATTACTTATCTGAACCATTCTCCTAAAATATAGTAAGTGATTTCCCCATACTCTGTTCCAGCATCCACCAAATAAATATCCTGGAGCAAGTATATGATTGGGCATCTTATTTTTAGCATTTGGAGTATAAGCCTACACACCAGGGAATTTTTTAGCAATTGCTTTAATGGTGCTGTGTTTACAAGACCAGCATTGGTATTATTTATTGCCAATGACTTGCAGAAATTGTTTGAATCTCATTTGCACAATGGATGGGCTGGAAGACTGGTGAGGTCAGGAGTACTGCAGTTAGCAGCACAGGAGGGAGAAAGGCTGATTTCTCTGTGTCTAATCTATCAAATTCTCATTACAAGAGTTTCAGCCTTCTCGCCTCTATATGTAGTCAGTAGAGGTTGCTGCTGCTGCTGTCTTCTGCAGCTGGATCTTATCAGAGAGGCAGGCAGGGAAGGCAGCTGCTGCTGCAGCAGCTATTTGAAGGGGAAATCAAGTCCCTTTATAGCTCCCTTCTGGCTGCTTGCATAGCAGCTCTGTTTAGCCAACAGCAAGCACTGGAGAAAAATGTGTAAGAAAGGGTTTTTATGATGGCTCTCCAGGACTGGATGAGTGCTGCCTGCAAGACATCTCCTCTGCTTCAGGCCTTAATTTGGGAAGCTGAGCAGCACTGCCTTTTCTGTCTGTGCTTGCACAGTGTGGCTGGTGCCTGATTGCTCCCGTCCTTGCTCACAGCTCTATGCCAAGTGCTGTACAAGCAGGAGGAGCATTCACCATGAAGGGCTTGGAATATTTTGCTTGTGGATCATATGACAAAGTTTGTGTGCTCTGTTCATTTTTTATGATGTGGTCTTTCTAACTCCTGCCTGGACCATCCTGCTTGGCACGAAATGGCACGTCATACACCCAACCTCTCCATTAAACAAGTTCCTGCTCTGTTCCATTATGGTTGTTGTGTGTTTGTTTTGTGTGAAACTGAGGCTGAAATTTGCTCTGCCTCCTAAATAATCCCCAGGGACTAGGTTACAGGGGAAAATTTCCCTGGTTTCCCTTATCCCCTGAGTCTTTGAAGCTGCTCTTGCTGGGATGGGCACAAAGCCAACTGTCTTGTGTCAGAGCAAGTGCTCTTATGATTAGGTTGGTGTCCAAATCTGTCTTAAGATGTCAAGAGCAAGCAAGTCTTCTGCTCCCCACAATTAGTTTCCCACCTCCAGGAGACTCTTTGGTGTCTTCCAAGTTTGACATAGCTCTTACAAGCCCCGTCTCAGGCAGCAATGCTGCTGTGTAAATCCCATTCTTGAGTATCTGCCTCTCTCCATACTGTATCTGGGAGACATCCAATAAAATGGTCTGTGTATGAGGAGTTTCTAAATGAAGCTTCCTTTTTCTTCTTCTTCCACAACAAAATTCAGAAGCACTGTACATACCCAGCTCTCCTTGGCAGACATCTGTTCGGGTAGCTCCTCCAATTATAAACTGAGGGTTGGCACATAGTTCCTGAAAAGACACAATGTCAAAGTTTGCATCACCTTTCTGGTCTGAAAAGTTCCCTTTTCTTGTTCCTTGTTTCAATAGTCAAAAAAATATTAAACACTTCCAACATTTCTTAAAAAATACATCCTTTCTCTTGTCCCAGGTCAATATTTCCTTATTAAAATGAGGACAGCATATAGTTTTTTGAGGCAAATTCTGATGCCCTTTGCTACTTGAGACTATTAGTGATATTAGTGAGAATTTTTGCTACTATGCAGACAGGTGAAAATTCAGCCTTAGTGTTTATAGTTTACTTTATCTTGCTGAGATTTCAGTTCAAGCAGCAGAAATGAGTTTGTGACTGTTGCTGCTCCCTGTGCCACTGGAGCTCTGCTGAGTTTCTCCTGCCAGCAGTGTGGGTGATGTTCCCCAAGCCTGACCCCTGTTACTGGGAGGCCAACCACGCAAGTGCTTTTATTAGCAACAACCCTCCTTTCTTCCTGCTCCTTTGGGGCCAGCCAAGTAGGTTATGGCAATGACTGTCACTCCTGTCCCAACTCTGAGCTCTCCAACAAATCATGGCCTATATTAGGAAGTTAACATTGTCTCTCTAGGGACAAAAGCCTCCTCTGTTTTTCTGAGCTTTTTCCACAATCTTCTGGATGGCAGCAAGGGGCAGTTTACAGGAAGCCTGACTTGGCAAGCAGGGTTGAGGACAGTTTAGGCAGTCACTGGCTCTCCCAGAGAGTGGCAGTTGAGCATCCTGTTAAGAGCCAGGGGCAACCCAGGACTTCTTGTGTGCGTGTGTGTGATGAAGAGCCACTCTCCTCTTGCAATAGGTGTCATCTCAGCTACATCTGTTTTGCTTCTGTCCAGTGGATAGGAGTCAAGAGTAGGTTACCCACTACAAAGAGAATGCTTTTGTGTAGGTTTTTCTCTCCACCCTCTAGAAGTGGTGCACTTTGTGTCAGTCAGCTGCATATGACTTATTACTCAGCTAGACACCTGTCCTTTCTGAGCCACTCCCAAGTGCCACATAAATACTTCACACAGCTGAGTTTCCATCTTTTCTCTAAAACTATAAACCCACTGTTGAAATCAGAAGATAAGTCTTTGATGGCAGTGCCTAACACTTGCTGTCCACAAAATCAGCAGTTGTAGTGTGATAGGGGTTGATATTAGCAGGGGATATGATTTTGCAGGAGGCATTTCTTCAGCAGGTTTCCTTCTGATTACCCACTGGTTCTGTTTCAGATACAAGCAGGGAAGTGAATGGTGATCCTGTCAGCCTGCAATTGCAGGCAGAGTTTGCAGATGGAAACCTGTTGGCCAGCTGAAAAACTCCAAGAAATGAGCAGCATGTGGCTTCCAACAGGGGTCATCCCCAATACATAAAAGTAGATCATATCCAGGTCCCTCCCAAGAGAGGAAAGAGAGGGCTTGTGTCACCTTGCAGCAGGGTTGGGCTCTGCCCTCTGCATATGGATAAGCCACTGAGTCCTGGCACTTGTGGATTAAGTGCCCATAAATTGCTTGTGTCTCTGCTGAGTGCCAGGAGAGCAGGTCTCTGGCTGGTAGGGCTGGGACATGTAACCCTGTGGGATTTCAAGAACTCAGTTTTTCCTTATCCTGGTATGTTTTTGAGTGTGTCTCTGCCTGCAGCAGCCTCAGTATTGAAGCGCAAGTCTAATTTGACAGGTTTCCTACAGCTGGTCTTCTCCAAGGATAGGCAAAGCCAAGAGAATCAACCATGCTCCCTGTTGACGTAATATCCAGGTGCCAAAGTAAGGTGCTTATGGACAAATGGGGTTGCCAGGGTTGTTAGACCTGGAGTTATTAAACTTGGAAATTTCTGTTTCTCACTTTTCAGGTGAAAACAACAATAAAAATAGAAGCCTTGAAATTTTTGTTCTTCTGCTTTTCCTTCCCACTTCCAGAGGGAAATAAGTAATTGGCAGATTTTTTCTTCCTTCCTCAGTTTTTTAATATTTCTTGATGGTGCAAGAAGGAACAAAATGGCAAAGGAGGAGCAAAGTAGGGATAGAAACAAATGACTGAAAAATGAAAGTGCAGAAAAATCTCTGAAGCCCTGATTTTGTGGTTTAAAAAAGTAATGAATTTTCTAATCTTTCCTGAGGAAAACTACTTTCTTAAAAACAAAGGCCTTTCGTAGAATATTTGTATTTAAATAATGGCAATTCCAGCCGCTATTTAATTGCTACAGGTAGCTTGAAGTGAGGCAGAGGATTTTATTTAAGTATTAGCCTGATTTCGTGAGGTGCACAGTGGCAAGCCCTTGGTGTGGGTACTGTTACAATTGACAGTGGATGGCTTCTGGGGTGCCCCACGATCTGTCTGGATACATATGGAGCTTTTCAATCCACCTCTGGATTGCACCCTGAACTTGTAGCTCTGAGGATCTGGGATGGACAGGGAGAAAGCAAGTTCCCGTAAAGCAGATTCCCATGGATTCCTTGCTTTATAACAGGCTTAGAAGACGATGATTTCTTTTTTCCCACCCCCTTTCCAAGCTTGCTTCTGCCATCCATGGAGGTAAAGCAAGATAGAATTTAAGAACACAACACACAGGAATAGTGGATATTCAGCTCACCACTGATTTAGCATGGATGTTCAAGTGGGCTTTCATTAGATTTGAACCCAGAACAATAGGCAGTTATAAAGCACTCTTACCGTGGGGCGCTTCCAGGTTATCCCTCGCGTTTTGAAGGAGTATGGTCCCAGGTCCTGGTAGCCCAGAGCAGAAGGACAGGCTGGGAACTCCTCATCCTTGAACAGCGTGCCAGTCTGCAGGCACTGCTGCTTCAGGGCTTCATAGTCCTGCTTCAAATACTTGATGGCATTCCTGTTGGATCCAAGCCCATCTGCTGCTGCTCTTTCCTGGCACAGCCTCGTCGCGACCCTGGACATGCCTGCCCACCCTCCCAGTGTGTGGTATAGCTCTGCCTTTTCCTCCTGGGCAAGAGGAGGTGAGTACAGGCAGGTAGCAGGCTCGGGTGGAGCCAAGGACTGCCCTAAGTGCTCCAGCAGCCTTGGAGGGAGGCGGCACCGCAAGTGCAAATATGTACCTGACAGACACAGGCGGAAGCCGGCGGGAGCCACAGCCAGCACGGCTGGGATTGTGGGCACTGCCTGGTACTACTTCCATGCTATTTGCTTTTCTTGCTGTCCCTTTTTAAAATACTCTTTTAACAAGGAGTAAGGGAAAACAGAGCTTTTGCAGACACACCTGTTTACACATGGAAAGTGTGTGTGTTCAGTGTGCTGGAAGTCAGGTTTGAGGATCAGTGCTTTAAAAATCCTGGTGAAGGTGGTTTAAAACTCCTTTCCTCCTTCTGAGATTTGGCTCTGTGCGGTAGGAGGGGTTTGCAGCTACAAAATCTGGAGCTGGATATCCATTGCTACAGCTTCCATGGCTATGGAGATGCCATGGAGCTTTAAAGCCAGGGAAAAGTTGAACCCACTTTTGGCAGTCAGCTCCCAGGCAGTCAGCAATAGGACAAGGGGGCATAGACTCAAGCTCTGCCAGGGGAAATTTAAGTTGGAGATCAGAAAAAAATTCTTTACAGAGAGAGTGCTCAGGCATTGGAATGGGCTGCCCAGAGAGGGGGTGGATTCACCATCCCTGGAGGTTTTTAAACTG
>JAOXXN010000446.1:16833637-16845751 GCA_026770055.1 Myrmophylax atrothorax | reverse complement strand
TGGCGGCGGCGGTGGCGAAGGAGCGGGCGGTGGCAGCGGGCGCGGGGCGGCACGGCCACGCCGTCCCCTACCTGAGGCAGCATTTCGGGGCGCTGCGGCAGGAGTGCCTGGAGGAGGGGCGGCTCTTCCAGGACCCCTCCTTCCCCGCTGGCCCCGCCGCCCTCGGCTACCAAGAGCTGGGACCCCGCTCCGCCAAGACGCAGGGCGTCGTCTGGCGCAGACCCACGGTAGGGAGGCGGAGGGTGTGGGGATCCCTGGAACATCATTCCGCGGCACCGCCGTGTCACCCGATTTTTCTTCCTCCCTCGCCCCGTAAATTTGATTGGATTTAATCGTGTGGGGGCGGCGGGTCGGGGCGCGGCTGCTGAGCGCGGTGCGGGCGGTCCTGCACTGAGACCCCCTCCCGCAGCCTCCCGGGCTGCAGAATCCCAGCGCGCCCGCTTTGAGAAGCTGCGGATGCTCAAAGCACCGGAGGCTTCCCTTTGCCTCGGGTCCAGGCTAGCAGGGTGACGTGCTCTGTCTGGAAAACAAAGCAGGAGAGCCGTTTTCCTCTCCATCCTAAACCTCTCAGTGTGGACAAACCACTTGCCTTCAGCAGCGCTCGGGGCTGTCGCTCCGGGTAACTCTTTGCTTTAGCAGAGTGTTGGGCTGACCACCGTGGGGTTTCCTTTCGAAGCAGCCCTGTCAGCCACGGGAGCCATGGGGTCAGGTGGACGCTGGGTACCTGGACGTTTCTGAAAGACCTTGACATAGTGGTGGGGAGGTAATAGCGAGATGGTTGTGTGCACGTGTGTGAAAACGCAGTGGACCCCCTGGCATACACTGTGAAGTGAGATGGCTGCCCACAAGCTTTGGTCACCAGCTCTCATTCTCACTGTGCTTGGTGTGTCTGATGCCTGCGCTCATTCCTGACCTGCTCCATCTCTGTGGTGTTCATCTGCTGAGGTCAATGGCTTGTTTAGTTTGCTGCAGGCGGGTCCTTGTTCCCTCCCTTACTTGTGGTTGTATGTAACAGAGGCTTGTTTTGTTCCCAGGAGCTGTGTTCCAGCCCCCAGTTCATAGCCGGTGGAGCCACTCGCACTGACATCTGCCAAGGGGCCTTAGGTAAGGTGGAGGCAGAAAGCTGAGTTTTTCATGCAGGTGCTGCCCCAGGACACCATGGTTTATATACCAGGTTGTAACTCCCTTTGTAGATACATCCTTTTGCATCCTACCACTTCTCTGCCCATCAAAACAGAGCTTTCTCACCTTTCCTTGGCATTTGCAGGTTAGGACCGTGTGCATTTGGCCACTGAGCGCAGCCTTTCTGCATGCACCAAGCAGGGATGACACAGACTAGTTTTCTGATGGCTTTTCTTATCATGACCAGTTCCTTTCACATTCACATCCATGTGCCTGAAAGCAGATTGACTAATTTCTGCCTTTAACAATCTGCTTAGAAGAGCAGTAGTGGGGCATTTCTTTCCCCAGCGGAGAGAGTGCGGCTGAGCAGGGGGGACTCCCTGAAACCTGTCTGAAACTAAATGCAGTACAGAGAAAAATTGTATGGGGCATTCCCTGCTGGTCACTAGCTCTCAAGGAAAACAGAAACAGAGTGTTTTGGGAGAGATGGGCCAGCCTGTGAGCCCTCTGCTTTTGCTGTGGCTTCTGCTCAGTTTGTTCAATGGCACCCTGCCAGCCAGGCTCTTTTGGAGAAGCCCTGGGAGCTGTGGGCAAGCCCCAGGGGACAGCTGGGAGTGAGTAACTTAGCCTGGCTGTTGGTGCTCAGCTATCCTGCCCTGGTAGCCTCTCTCCTGCCTTGCCTGCCAGAGGGGGTTTTGGGTAACTGCCAGATTGCCTGCCCACCCAAAAAGCAGTGTGGAGGCTGGCAAGGAGGATGTCTGCATAAATATGAGAAGCAATAAAGTGAAGTGAAAGCAGTAGGCTCCTACTTATTCCATAGCTGTAGTGAGAGGGTTTTAGATTAGACAGCGTGGTTGAGGGAAAGCTCTTGGTGTAGGGAAACATGACTAATATGTGCTGTGTTGTTCTGTTTGTTTGCTTGCAAGCAGCATAATATTAGCTACATTGTGGCTTCTTAGTTTCTAGTCCCACTGCTGCTATTTGTGTTTTCATGTCCAAAAATATAACAGACAAAGAAGCTTATACTTTGTGCTTATGTTTTTATTCAGAAGTTTTTAAGTGAGTGCTTTGACAACTACATACAGTTTGTGTGAAAAGCCCTGACACTAAAAATTCTTAGATTATTAACTTAGTTCTCCTTATGCCCCAATGCTATCTGTGCTGTGGCTTAGGCTCTGTTGTGTCATGGGTTACTGGCATGTCACCAGCTTACTTCCCGTGTTCTCTCTGCCCAGTATCATGTCTCCCACCGTGACTGTTTTGGCATAAAGCGTGTCCCAGCACCTAACACATGTGCCAGATGTCTGTCATCTCTTTTTATTGTGAAACCATACAGCTACAGAGTTCTTCAGCTTGAATGAGAGTTTATTGTAATGCCATTTCAACATCTGGCATTTTGTAGAGATGCTGGTTTCTGAAGGCACTTAGTTGCTTTCTGCCTTCTGCAGGTTTCCAGCTTTTCTATCCAGGTGCTGTGGCAGCAACAGCATGGGAATGAAAGATTTGTAACTTCATTTTCAAGTTGTGAAGTTACTGTTGTTAATGCCAAACTGTGTTTTAAACTGTTAAAAACATTCGTTTCAAGTCTTTGGACCAGTCAGGTATTCTCTTATATGTTATCACCAAAGGATGTGAACTGGCTCACAGCTGGTATTATTTTTCCTCCTCAAACTATATTTTAGTTGAAGGTTGTTAGTGCTCTTGTTTGTCTTAATGTTTTCACCATGACTAAATACTGTGATGACTTGCCCCACTATCTTTCCGTGAATCTGGGCAGGATTTTGGTATTGTGTGAGACAGTCCCATGGTTGGTCAAAAAATAGATGCTGTTGATCTTATCTCTGTGTAGCCATTGAGCTACTAAGAGCCTGTATGGAAACTCTAATGGAATCTCTGCTTTTTATACGATGAGTCTAGCAGATGTGCTGTACAAATGCCTTTTTTTTAATAAGTTTTTGTCATTGCCTCATCTGACATCAGCATTGATATTGATACATCTGTTTAACCTTCTATTTACTTGAATTTTATGTGCTGACACACACATTTTATGTGATGTCCCATAACATTTTAGTATGTTACAGAGAAGATAATACTGGAAGATGGCAGGTGCTTTTGAAAACCTGTACTTTTTATTGTGCTGCTTTTTTTACATAGGGAGCTTTTGTAGCCTTATTTATGTCCCAAAGCAACAGACCTGTACCCATGTGGAGCTTCACTGCTGTTGCTAAGACCTTCATCTGGGAGCACTGCAGGGATAGATGAGGCATCCAAACACATGTACTCATCACTGCTGCAACAGGCTTCTTGGCAGGGGATGCCTAACCGAACAGCTCAGCTAACCTTTTAGCCCAGAAGTCTTTAATCTATGGGCCAGGTGTGTAAATTTGTGTCATGGTTTTTAACCTGGACTATGTGACACTGTGGTGCACAGAAGGCAGAGCTGATCATCAGTGCAGAAAAGGTTTTGGATTTTGGTTGGTTTGTTGGTTGTTTTTTTTCTTGTTAGATGAAACTTTTAAAGGCGAGTGTTTAAAGTCAGTTTTGCAGTATGAAATCTAAAGTCAGTGATGGTTTTTGGCTCCAAATGGCAGCACATGGGATGTGGTGACTCATTACAGCAGAGGGGAGGATCCAAAGGCAGAGAAAGCTTGTTCACTCTTAACCGCCATTTTTTTGGCAGGGATGTCACCATGGTAGCACAACACTGGAGCGTAAACAACACATGTCTCTCGACTGCTGTTTAGATGCAGGTGTCTCCTCCTTACATAAAATTATGTGAAAAAATAACTAAGTGAATACCATGAATTTAGGAAATTAGATCCGTGGTTTTCTCATCCTGACAGCCTGTCAGTGCGTTGCCACAACCTTGTGTTTCTAATCAGAAAACTTCCTGAAGTTCCATGGTATTAATATAAATACATTCAGTAGCTGTTAATCTATAACTATAAATGTTCTAAAATAATGAATAGTCTGTGATTGGCAGAATATACATTAGAATGGACATGTTTCCTTTGACCTCATATTTTTAGGTGGGCTGTGCAGTGACCAGAGGAGCTGACTTTAGTTTACAGCCTTTCAGGCACTTCATGGGTGTGTTTTGCCTGTCTTTTCTTTCCAGAATGGCCAATTTTAAGCCCTTAAGGCTATTTATGCATGCATTGCAATTACATTTTTTTCTAACATTCTGGTTATAGCTAGGGATTAGGTAAATGTAGAAATAGGTATGTAGAAATAAGAAGTAAAACACTGAAAGCAGCAAAAAGGAAGCATGAAAGGAAAAAAAAAAGCTGTACTTCTTGTTAATATGAATGTGTTATAAACACGAATTGATAATATTCTGATAGCCTTGTTCTACCTATTGTTCATTTATAAAAATTCTCTGTGATTAACCTGGCCTTGCTAACACTCCTTTCAAATTCTTTTTATAAGTAACCTGTTAGCCTCCTCTTGGACTTTCCTTCTCTGTCAAAGGAAAGTCACTGTCAAGAACCTTACAGAAGTAGCAGTTCTGATAGTTTAGACTATTTGGTAAATACTCTGTTCATTCTTACTTAGTGCAGGCTAAAACTCTAGATCTGTTCTCATCCAGGCTTTGAATTATCAGGTTTACTTTTTGTGATGGCTGCTCAGAAAAAAAGAGATGATATCTTGACTGATGAGCACTTTTAAATGTGAAACCCAGAGGCTAGGCTGTCTCCCATATATGCTGCATCTGCCTTTAAACCTCCAGAAGACCTTGCCCAGAGCTGTCCGAGTTAAGATCTATGTTTGTGTGACTCTCAACTGAGAGATTTTGCAAGAGTCTCCTGTAGGAGCATGGCTTGAAAGCTCTGGCCATGGCATCCTAGCAGAAGCCTGTCTGCACAACCCCCTGCTTATTGCTAACAGGCTGACCAAGGACACGGCATCCTTGAAGGGGTATGATGGTTAGACAAACAACCATGAAGTTGGGGCAGACCGGTCCTCAACGATCTCAGTTCCTCGTGGCTGCTCGCGTGGTTGCCACTCTCCACCCAATCAGCATCACCGCTTGGGCGCGTGGACAGTTATAGCTGGCCAATCGCCAGTTGTTATTGTGTGCATGATCAGTTCGAGAAAGTATATTAGCCCTGTTCGTTTCTTGATAAAGTTCAAAGCATTGATCATATCTCTATGAGAAATAACTTCGACTTCTGCGCCGGACCCGGGGTTCGTAGGGGCTGCTCGTGGGGCTAGGAACGATCCCAGGAAGAGGCTTCCCCCGTCTACAGTCTCCTATTTCAATCTGCCGTGATGAAACAGCTAGAAAGTAAAGAACATTCTTTATAAACTCTACTTATGGGTGTAGAAGTCCTCTGGGGGGTGTTTCTCCTTGAATTCCTGTGCTTCTTACCTGCAGGGGAAATATGACTCCAAGATGTGTTATATCATTAAAGGGTGTATGCTCTTAATCTAGATGTCTGATCAGTTTCTTCACCCACACTTCCTGAGCTACTGTGGTCATGTTGAATTGTTCATTTATTCTTTCTGTATTGCCCTCTGGCTGCTCCTGCCTTGTGTATGGAATAGAAATGCTAATATTTCTTGGATAGAATGGTGGGACAGTTGCCTCTGAGCCAGACTTGCTACTAATTTAAATCAGCACAGTTTTTCTGAGGTTAATTACACCAGTGTCAGACACTCTGGATTTCTCTTGAAGCAATTGAGTTTGCCTAGTCAGGTAAGGCTGAGCAAAGTAAACTCTAGTTTGTGCTGCAGGTTGAGGATTTGAGAGGAAAAGCATCTCCATAGAGACCCAACCGGGGGCATAGGACATTCCTCGAGCTGTTTCCATGCTCCTGATAAAGCCTGTGCAAAGTGCCTTCAGCTCTGCCTGCAGCTTTGCCATAGAGGCCAAGAGCTGCATGGTTTTCCCAGCTGTGCCTTAGGACTGGCACAGTTGCTCTCTTTCTGGATTTACCTAGTGTGAGTGAGAGTATGGATCTGCCTAACCATGTGAAGGCATTCCAGGAGCCTAGGTAAGCATACCTGTACTGGTTTTAGTCTAGCTAGCACAGGTCTGAGAAGACAGAGACTTGCTTTGCCTCCCAGTTGCGCCTATCTGTGGAGTGTGGGGTGTGTGCTGGGGTTGTTCAGCTGCTCAAACAGGCACCTCTCTGTGGGGTATTAGTTATTTGGCATATGTGCTGAGATGAGACAGGTTAACCTATCAGTTTTTATATTTGTGACTTGTCTCAGGCTTTATGGGTTCCCAGCTTGAGATACTCTGTGAGAACTGCTGTGAAGGATAGCTGCTAAATCCCTTGCATGACTGGAGGAGAGAGAATGCATAATGGTAGATTAGTCCATCTCAAAATGTCTCTTAATGTCTCCTGACCCCAGTCTTTTTCCCAGCAAGCAGCTTTGCAGTATGTGGCAGTACCTCTGGATGCACTACAGCACCAGAGAAAGTGCAGCTCCCAGGGAAGAGGGTCTCAGCACCTTGAAGGAGGCTGTAAGAGGAGTTGCCATTTTGCAGAGTGAGATGAATGTGCTGTCACAGAGGAGGGAGGGGAACGCCCTCTTTGCTTCGTAATCTGTCACAGGAGAATACCAAGGTGACTTTCCTGTTGGAAAACTTCTCTGACATAATGATTTTTCCATTGCAGTACAAGCAGCCAGAGGCAGGGCTTAAAGGGAAGTTTTATGTCCGGTTCTACCCCTCTAGGTTATGAAACAGTAAAAGCATCTCAAGTTTTGAAGTTATTCTGCAATTTCACATCTTCCACCTTTCATGAGATGTGACAAAGGCCATGTGATGGATGTCATTCATACACCTGCTGCTGGGGGTCAGCTGTGAAAAGCAAGGGGCAGCCTGGAGGGAGCTGCAGCTTGCCTGTGTTCCTGCTAGTGCTGTCTGAGCAGTGATGGATTTGAGCCTGAGGGTGGACCTTGAAGGCTGCTTTAGAGTTAACTCACTCAGAGACTTTCTCCAGTTTGGATCCCAACTTCTCACCTGTAAGCTTTTGATCCTTTTCCTGTGGGAGAGAGAAGACTGTATAGGGACTGCTGCTTTGCTGACCTCTGGCTTGCTAGCAGCTGGTTCATGCTTCTTCAACATCCTGTCCTCCAGGATCTTTCTGTGGGACCTGATGTGTAATACCAACTACCATCTGTTCACAAAGCAAGGGAACAGTGGATCTGGTAATGTTAACAAGGAGTTTTGTGTTGGGCAGTAGCAGTCAGCATCATCTGGCTCTAAATCTCTGCCTGCCTTGCTAATGGGCTGCAGGAGGCCCATGGCTGCGTAGAAAGGTAACTGCTCTGTTAAAGTGACACTGGGTTCTGATAATAATTACAGAAAACAGAGGTGTAATGTTTATAGAGCTGTGGTGGCTTCCTCCCTCTGTGTGGCAGGAGATGGTGTGGAAAAACACTGTCCAGGCAGCCTGGAGCTGTGGAGTGCAGGCTTGGTGTATGTTGGCTCCATCCCAGGCAGAGTGAGGAGGTGTGTGGGACTGGGAAACAGTGCCTGCCTTCAGGCCTTTCCTGACTCCGGTGACTAGTGCCATAGATGAGATGTGGGAGTAGACAGAGAGGCCTCGAGCAAGAGTCTCTGGAGATGTGTAAGGTGAAAGGAGCTTCTGTTTGGAGGGAGGCTGGCAAGAGACCTTAAAGAGAGCTTGTCCACAGCACAGCTCTAGATGGCAAGGCAACAGGCATATATTAAACATGAAGAAGGGAAGGAAATGCAGCTCTATGCTTGAGAAAACACTGTCTTTTTTGAGGAGAAACTGCACCCCTAAGTACCTGCATGTGCCCACAGGCTCTTCACCTTTTCCCCGTGCTGCTTCCTAACATGTACGCACTCCTTTGAGTATTAAATTTTCTTTCAAATAATCCCAGAATGGGTGATAACTGTGGTGGTAGATCAGAAAAAGACTTGATTTTTTTTTAATGACTTAAGTCTTCAGGAATCACTTACCTGCAGCTGGAGAGTATTTGTGTCCATACATTTGATCTGTCTTAGAGGTAAGGTGATGGGAAAGATCATCCTATCCCAGCTGAGGGATTATTGGTTATAATGCACAACCTCTATGCAATACAAAAAATACAGAATAAAGTTTGAAGATTTAACTTAATTTTGTTTCTTTCCTTTTCTTTTTGCAGGGGACTGTTGGCTCTTGGCTGCCATTGCTTCTCTCACCCTGAATGAAGAAATTCTGGCCCGTGTTGTTCCCAAAGACCAGAGCTTCCAGGACAAATATGCAGGAATTTTCCATTTCCAGGTATCTGGAAAACAGCCTTCTTCCCCCAGTGCTGTTGGCCAGGAGCCAGTTGGCTGGCTGTATCTGTGTGTGGGGATTCCTGGAACATCAGAGAGCCAGACAGAAAAAGGGAGACATCTAAGAAGGGTGATGGTGGTGGAGTGGTGGAAGGAACAAGAGCATTAACCAAAGAGCTGGGAGCAGGGACAGCCTTTGTGGTCCTGCCTCCATCAGCAGAGCCAGCTGAGTCCCTGAACAGGGTGGATGAAGCTGGCTGTGAGGCAGCTGCTTTTCCTCTAGGAAATCAGTGCTAGCAGATAAATGTCCTGGTGACGAGAGTGTACAGCGTGACATGGTGACAAGGTACTCATGCTCTCTTTCCAGTTCTGGCAGTACGGGGAGTGGGTGGATGTGGTGGTGGATGACAGGCTGCCCACCAAGAACGGGGAGCTGCTCTTCGTGCACTCTGCAGAGGGCAGCGAGTTCTGGAGCGCGCTGCTGGAGAAGGCCTACGCCAAGTGAGTAGAGACCAGGCTTCACCCCACGCAGATCGCTGCTTCCCCATAGCATCCTCAAGTGTATGAACACTATGCATTTAAAGTGTCAGCCTAATTATTAGCCTTTACAGCTTCTGGGGTGTCCCACGATGGCTCCTTTAGGACAGCTTTTTTGATAGGTGCCTAAGACAAGTGGACAAAGTATTGACTTTGTTGCTAGCCAGGAAAAGTAGCTCTTGCATCTCATGGAGAGGCTGTTCATAGAGTGGTCTCCTGTCACCAGGGCCTGAGAAACTCCCTTTCACATGCTCTATACATCTGGGAGGGCTTGCAGCTGTAGTGCTTCAGTGTGCAAAGCACATCAGTCCATGTGCCCAGGTCTGTGTTCAAGTCAAAGACGCTCATATCTGAATCTCTGGGTTTGGGTTGACCAGAGAGTTCTTCCCTCTGATGTTACTATTTTGAATTTACATAAGAAATTTAGATCAGCTGAAAATGAGACCAGAGATTAAAAGACTGTGGAACTTAGGAGGCAAATTGCTGGGTCTTAATATTTTTATTAAATAATAATAAAAATATTAATATTTTATCTTCAAATAATGTTCATTATTTTTGTCAGCTGAACCTGCAACCTGTATGCATGATTATATAAGCTTTTATGCTGGGCTTTCCAAGTACACAGGCCTAAGAAGCAAAGCTGAACGGAGGGCACATTCAAATTTATAGCTGCTGTAGTACTGCTGAGAGCAGAAATATTGTCACAGTTGGAACACTGAGTGCCTCTGCTAAAGCGAACAGGAAAACAGGGAACATGATGGTTGTATGTGTGAGAAGAGGAAAACAAGGAGTATGATGGGTGTGTGTTTATTCTCCATTTCATGCAGGCTGAATGGATCATATGAGTCTCTTTCTGGTGGCACCACCACCGAAGGCTTCGAGGACTTCACCGGTGGAATTGCAGAATGGTATGAGCTGCGGAAGGCACCACCCAACCTCTTCAAAATCATTCAGAAGGCACTCCAGAAAGGCTCTCTCCTTGGCTGCTCCATTGATGTGAGTTGGCAGACTTGTTGCAGGCAGCTGGAGGAGGGGGGGACCATCCACAGGAACTGCACACAGGATGCAGGTCCCCTCTACCTATGGTTCTCTGCTCTGCCTTGTGCCTGGAAAGTTTCACCCACAATGTGACCCAGGCACATGCTCTTCATGGCCATTAGGTTGAAATGCAGATTTTATTAGTAAAAGCTCTTTGCCTCCTTTGTGTTTTTTTCTTCAGACCTAGAGCTTTTGCTGCTTCATAGGTTTGTGGTAATGACTCATACAGGGAACTCTTTAGAGGTCTTCAGGTACATCTTTGTTCCTAAAAATGGTTGTGGCTTGGCAGCAGGGTGGTATGGGGTGAGTAGATTTGGACAGAAAGATGCTGCTAATGGCTCCTTCAGATGCTCAGATGCAACCTCCATCCTTGCTGTAGCCTTTTTTTTTGTACAAGTTGCAGCTCAAATGTTCCCAAAAAATCTGGACTCTGTTCCTAAATCAGAGAGGCTCAGACTGTTGCCAAGTCTTTAAAAGGATTTATGAGAAAACAAGTTGTCAAAAGCTGGACCTGCATGAGAACGAGAAGAGGAGCTTTGGCCTTGCCTACAAGGATTCAGTATCGCTTTCAGCCTTACTGAAATTACTCTAAGTATTGTGGTAATCACCCTCCTCCCAAATGAGATTATGTCTTAGTTATGTCTGAAGGGAAGGTAAATTGTTTACAAGAACTCTATTCATAATACAAATGTAAATGTTTCCTCCCATTTTTCAAGTTAAATCAGAGTCCCAGGAGAGGGAAGCTTCACAGCAGGAAAGGTACTTGGTTAATATCAGTGTTTGACTTCATCTTACTTTCAAGGCCTGTTTTACTTGTTTGCATTTAGATAAAAATCTGACAACTGGATTTTTGCCCCAGAATACAAATCTCTTTTGTTGGGAGTGGGGGAGAATAAATACATTGTGTTATTGATAAGTACTGGCAATTTCTGTAGTGCAAATTTTTTGTTATTGAGATTAACCTTTGAAAAAATCTTGTAAAATCTTTCCTTCTTTTCTGTGAGAGAAATAGGGCCGCAGAAATTAAGCATTACATGGAGAATGTGCTGCGGGGCAGTAATAGGGTGTGATTGACAGCAAGAATCCTGCCTGCTCAATCCCATCCTCTCTGGGTTTTTAAGCTTCAAATATGCTTGTTTAGCGATCACACACTTTGTGAAATAGTGGGAAGACAATAATAGCCATATGTTTCACAGGTGGTTAAATATTCACTGTCCAGCAAGGAGTGACTTTGCTCTGCAATGTTTAAAGGTCAGACTGCCCAAGTATTCTAACGGCCATAAAAAAGTGAGAGGGTGATGTGCCTTCGGGTACCAATGACATCCAAAGCTCAGTCTCTTCCCTTGCAGCCCTGTATGGCACATCCCAGGGTGGCAGTGCTAGGGGAAGAAATGGGAACCTTCCACCCTGCTGTGGAGCTGAAGGGTGTGTTTTAACCCCAAAGCAAAGCACTGGGGCTTGCTGGACCTGGGTGTGATCCCTGGTGGTACCTAGGTAGCCTCAGGCCAGTCACTCCCTGTTTATTTCCTGGCCACCTTGAGAATTTGGAGTTTATTCTGTGTATCCCCTTTGGAGATGCACAAGAGGGGATGCACCACACCAAGTGTTTTGGAGCCGAGAGGGAGCTTTCCTGGGGGGCAGAGCTTCTGGTGTGCACTCCTTGCCATGAGCATGGCCCCTGGAGCTCCAGCACCACCACATGTGCTCCTATTCCCTCTCTCCATTCTGTCATGCTGTTCCCTCTTGTTGCCTCTGTGCAGCAGCTAAACCACCCCTGCATCCTGCCAGCAAGACTAAAGCTCTGTTGGAGGGGGAAGCCTTGCTTTGTTGGATCTCCTGCACATGCGAAGCTCACCAAAGTTGTTTGCTCTTCCAGATCACCAGTGCAGCAGAGACAGAGGCAGTCACTTCCCAGAAGCTGGTGAAAGGACACGCATACTCTGTCACTGGGGCAGAGGAGGTAGGTGTGCCACCCCAAAGGGCCTTTGTGTGTGGCAGCCACAAATCCATCTTCGACACTGCAAATTCTTGAGTGTCACTCATTTTGCTGAATCATGTTTTGAGTCTTTTCTTTATGAAGGAATGCTGAATGAGTTGGTGTGTTTTGGATAAACACAAATTTGTCTTCTGGTGGTCTGACTGAAAAAACCCCCTATTTTTCTGTAAACATTGCT
>JAOXXN010000446.1:16809124-16833537 GCA_026770055.1 Myrmophylax atrothorax | reverse complement strand
AAAACCCCCTATTTTTCCGTAAACATTGCTTTTTTTTCCAGGGAGTAGGACAGTGGGCAGCTCTGTGCAGAGGGCACACTACCCTCTGCTGGTGACCAGGCCCTTCAGCTCAGTTCTGCATAACAGGCAGCAGTGTACCTTAAATGTACAAGACATGAGATGTGTACCAAGCAAGAAAAATAAATATCATTCTCCTTTAAGTGCCTGCCAAACAGCATTTTTTGGCAGGGCATGGTATTTGAATGCAGGGTGCCTGCTGAAAAGTGGGTGATTGGTGAGGGTAAGGCAAGTGAAAACAAAGGAATCACATTGTAGTGTTCTTCCATATGTCTAATGAGTTTTTTGGGGTTACTTCACCAATAATTGGTTCTGAAATAATTTCTGAAACTTGAGGGAGGCGTAGAGAGCCGCTGGCATGCTGTGCTGAGGTGGACGCTGCTAACATGTGGGTTTCTGGGTGTGCTTTTGGTCCTCTTCTCACAGCAAAAACAGCTAAGAGGGGGTTTGACTTTAATTCAAAAACAGGCATGACTAGGCCAGGCTGTTCTTTGGGAGATCTGTGCTGACTTTGTAAGGATAGTTCATCTTGGGATGTCATCTCTGGACTCTGCATTGCTGTTGCTCTGCAGTTTTCTGGCTTCAGGCTCTAGAGGTTTCCCAGCTCCTTCCTCAAATGAGTGTTATGTGTTCCCCAGAAACAGGGGGTGTTTCCACTAGAACTAGCACAGCTGTGCTTGGCCTGCCCTCTGTGTGTGCAGAGACCAGCAGGTGACAAGCCATGGCCCTGGCGCAGTGCGAGCAGTGGCTGATGCTGCTGCATCACAGGACATTAGTGTGGTCAGAGGGGTTGTGGCCACTCTGAGTGTCCCATCTCTTGTAACAGGCTCATCATATATATAAGATTGGGGATAAAGGCATTTGAATGTAAAAAGGCAGTTTATGCATAAATGATGACTTAGAGAAACATCTTTGTACTGGCTTTTTGGCAGTCCTGTAGCAGTTTTACATTTCCTTTGCTTGAAATCTTATCAGAGGTAAGTTTTTAGCAGCATAAAACAGACATTTTGGTCATCATGAGTTTTGGTTTGCGCATGTTATAAAATTTCTTTGGGCGAGTGTTTTGGTTTAGCTTGGCAAAATGCCACCTGCCCAACAGTCTGTCAGAGTCCCACCCCCAGGGATAGGGAGGGAGGAGGGGAAAAAGAAACTGAAGAAGAAGAAAAAAACAAAACCTGAAATGGCAAGCTTCGTATATTTATACAAAAGAGAGACAATTTAAAACAGAATATGGTATAACACATATATATACAAATGTGGAAAAAACCAACAACTACAACCACCCAGTCACCCATCCAAACAACACAGACCTCCACCACCTCAGCCCACAAAAACATGTCAACAAACTCCCCTCAAAGGATACTCGACAAGAGAGGAGAAAACCAAGACCAAAAAAAAAAAGTACTTTGCAAACCAAACAGCTGTGAAGTGGTGACGAGGCCAAACACCCCCACCAGAAGTGATAGCAGATCCGCTCAGCACCCAGCCATGAAGGGGAAAGAGAGCAAGGCACCTCCTACACCTTTTATACTTGATTTGACATCAAAATGATATGAAATATCTCTTTGGTTGCTTAAGTCAGGTGATGCTTGTCCCCTTCAATACACATCACTCTCTCTGGGCCTGCTAAACTGAGGCCCAGCTAAAACTAAAGCCAAAACTACCACAGCAAGCTGGGTGCATGAAGCACATTCAGAATCAGTCTAACTTGTGTCTTTTGGACCAGATGTGTCCATGTTTGTGTGTATTCTTTGTCATGCAGAACCCCTACATACTTGCTCTGTCATGTTTAATTACTGTAGGTGTGGGAGGGAGCATGGTGCTGTGTCCCTGGGTCACTCCCCATGCACTTCTGATCGCATCAGGTGAACTTCCGAGGGACAGTGCAGAAGCTGATCAGAATCCGAAATCCCTGGGGGGAAGTGGAGTGGACTGGGAAATGGAATGACAAGTGAGTCGATGGCTTACGTGCTGCCAATAGGCTTTTACTGCAGGGGTGCACTCATGTTTCTGCTTCACTTGTCTTTTCTTTACCTCAAATTCCTCTCTAAGTCATGTCTGGATGTGATGTTCATCCTGAACTGTCTCAGAGAGAAGCATCCCATCACTGTAATCTTCCTTGTGGCCACCACAGTATCTGATGCCTTTCATGCAAACACCTGCCTTCATCTAAGATGCAGTGATTTGGTTGGTGATTCCTAGAAACCTCACTGTAGTTTCTGCTTATTTAACAGCCTGTATTCAGTGGTGACCTTCCAAAAACTTACTTTCTAAAAGGGCTTTAAAAATCCATTTCTATTGTTAGCAATGAAAGCTGAAGTTTACTCACTTGTATGACTGGGCAGTCTTTATTCTGAGTCTTTCTTTTTCTAATATTGAGCTCTGCCTCAGTCAAGGCATTAGCAATTTTTGAAAATAAAACTCTGCTTCTCATCTTTACCTTGGATATTTGAGAATTGAGATCTTATGTGCCAGGTCCATCTATTTTTAGTTCTGCAGTGGTCTGAGAGTTCTGGAGCTACTGTCAGTTAGATCTTGAGGAGTATTGCAATCATGGAAAGTGAAATAATTGTGCTAGAACAGGCAAATGGTTTAATATGTACCATGTGCTGGAGTTGATGTGGGATTCTCTTTCAGCTGCCCAAACTGGAGTGGGGTAGACCCTGCGGTGCGGGAGCGGCTGACCAGGAGACATGAAGATGGAGAATTTTGGTAATTATCACTAGGTTTCCATTTTGACAGAAAGGAATGTCACCTGCTCTGCCTTTTTTTTCACACAAAGTAACCTCTCCAAGATGAGTATACAAAATCACCCCAAATCCTAGTGTTAAATCACAGTGAGAGAGAGAGGATAGGCAAGTTGATTGTAGAGAAAACCTGCCCATCCTGAGGAGACGTGTCCAGTGGCATTGCCTCCCACAGGATGGCGTTCAACGACTTCTTGAGGCATTACTCCCGCCTGGAGATCTGCAACCTGACTCCAGACACCCTGACAAGTGACAGGTACAAGAAGTGGAGTCTGCTGAAGCTGGATGGGAACTGGAGGCGAGGAGCCACTGCAGGGGGCTGCAGGAATTACCCAGGTAAGAAAAACTGGAGGAACATTCTACTTGTCCACTTGGTACTTTCTGTGGGAGCTTCTGGGAGATGGTTTGGGGTGGCTTGTGGAAGAGGACAATGTACTTGGGATATCTAGGACTAATGTCCAAAAAGTGCAGGTATTTGGGAAATGTGGCTCCCTGTTGAGGGTAAAGTTGTGGTTGTAAAGGCTGGGCATTAGTTTTTCCTTCTCACAGCTGATTTTGTATGTCAGAGCCACGCCAGCTGACATGTATTTATCAACAGTTGCTTTCAAGAAAGCCTCTGAGCAGTTTGCATAAATCCATTTCCCAGACACTTTCTGGACAAATCCTCAGTACTTAATCAAGCTGGAGGAAGAAGATGAGGATCCCGATGATCCTGAGGGGGGCTGCACTTTCCTCATTGGGCTGATTCAGAAGCACCGGCGGAAGCAGAGGAAGATGGGAGAGGACATGCACACCATTGGCTTTGCGATTTATGAGGCAAGTAAGGCTGTACAGGCACGTGGGAGGAAAAAGAAAAGTAACTATAAATGTGATAGTGCAGTTCTCAGACTGGGCTTTCTATCAAAACTCAAATGGGATGGGAAAAATCCACTTAGATATTTAGAAAATCATCGTCCACAAAAACAGTGGTCAAACACAGGGACAGGTACCCAGAGAGACAATAGAATCTATGACCCTGGAGATATTCAAACCCAGGCTGGAAAAGGTCCTGAGTAAATTCATTAACTTTGATATCAGCCTTGCTTTGAGTAGAGGTTTGGACCAGATGACCTACAGAGGCCACTTCCCACCTGTAATATTTTGTACTTCTAAATGGAAGAGCAGAATAACCATTTAAAAAAAAAAAAAATCCAGTTTCCCTGTGGTGAACAGCAGCAGAATGGAAGCAGCTGTGGTAGGGATGTGACTGTAGCTGGGACACCTGTGGTACCCGAGGGAGTGTGAAACCAACATCAGAACCAGCCAGAACACCTGTACAGCTCCTTCTGCTGCATGAAGTGTCTAAGATAGCTCCTGAAGCAGGACAGAGCTGCAAAGCAGTGGTGCTTAACTGGCAGTGAAAGTAGGAATGATGGTCTTGTCTGTAGGTTGCTCTGTAACCATAGACAGTATGTGCAACTGCTTGTTTTATCGGTGTCCCAGCTTTGAAAAGCTTACTAAAGGATCTGGTCCCCATAGAATAATAACATTTAAAGCAAAGCTACATCTCCTGAAGCCATAAAGAAATAGAAAGTTCATTATTGCCTTGCTCAGTCCCTGCCTCCTGTCCTGATGGTGGAGAGGTCAGAGGGGCAGGAAGGTGAAAGAGGAGGTGGGAAGAAACAGTAGAGAAATTGAGCCTAGAAAAAAATAGCACGGTTGGCTGCAGGGAGGAGATTCAGCTGGAAGCCAGGAGCAGCCTGTCTGTTCCAGGCTGTGCCCGTGCTGCCCCAGGTGAGCCTTACCTACCTCCAGGATGGAGCTGGGAGCTGAGCCAGCACTCATGATTGGGTGGCTGGGCTCAACCTTCACCTTCCCCTCAAGCCAAGTGCTGCTGTTTTTTTCAAATTTGGATGTACCTGATAACAAACTATGAAAAGAAGTAGCCCTGGAGCTGCCATTCAACAAGCAAATAACACTTTCCTTTTCTCCTTGCAGGTGCCCCCAGAGGTATGTAGCAGGTGTTGGTGGTCAAGGTGCAGAGTTCGGGATGAATGGCTTGTGGGAAGAAATGGTTCAGAAGATCCTCCTTCCCTGCAGCACAACATGACTGCACAGAGTCTAAAGTTAGAGGCCATTTATTCTGGAAGAGGTCTTGAGCCCACATAGCATTTTCAGAGTGTCTTGGCTGGGGATAAGTGTGCTCTGTACTGCAGAAACTCACCAAACCAGCTCTCCCATGGCTCTTATGCCAGCTCTCCCATGGCTCTTATGCCAGCCCAGACCCACACTGGCTCCCCCAGAGCACTGCTGCTTTTCCCAGCTTTGCACAAAATTCATGTTTGACACATGAGTAATATTGCAAGGAGGTGTTTATATTCATTTCCCTAAGCACCAACTTTATTAGTTTCTCTCTGTTTCTACCTGCAGGTAGCTAATAGTATGCCCTGGGGGTCAGGGAGGGATGGCAATGCAGCACTGCCTATGCAATACGAGGAGGGCTGCACGCACCTCTGAGCTGTTGCTGCTCAGAGGAATGACTGAAGTTGAGCAAAAACTGGGGTGACCCCATCACTGGGCTTGCTGTACCTGTGAGTGTGCAAGTGAAGCAGTTGGGGCACCCCATCGTGCCTGAGGCTGTGCTTAAACCAGCAGCTTTTGTGTAAAATGTGGTTTCATCCAGTTAATTAAGTTTCATATGTACCTTTTCAGTACCTTAGCAGTACTCTGTCAGCCACTCAGCTCTCACCCTAGTGGTCAAGAAATCTCATTTCTTTAAAAAAAGAGATTCCAGCTACCGCAGTGGGTCTGACAGGTTTTGCATTCTTAGAAATCTGGGAGGACAGGAAAGAGGAGTTTTCTGAAACATGCACATTCCTGGTGTTGGCTTCTGGAGGTGAAATAGCCCACCTGTAAGACCCTGCACAGAAGAGTTTTACCTGGAAGATGATAGAGTCGCAGAATGGTTTGAGTTGAAAGGCACTGTATGGATCATCCAGTTCCAGCCTCCCTGCCATTGGCAGGGACACTTTTCACTAGAGGTTACACTCAAATATTTTATTTTATTCTTGAAGCCCTCCATAAGAGCTCTCTGCCTTAAGGCAGCCTGACCTCAGAGACAGATCCGAGCTGCAGTCTCCAGGTGGCAGCAGCTCCAGGGACCAGAGGGACACGGTTCATTAGCTAATTGACATATCTATTATATATTTAATTTGTAAGAGCTAATCATGCAGACTGTGGGTTTTTTCCTCTTTCTTTGCTTTTCATAAGTTTTCTGGCCAGACAAATATTCATCTGAGCAAAAACTTTTTCCTGACCAACAAAGCAAGAGAAAAATCAAACACCTTCATCAACCTCCGAGAGGTGCTGAACAGGTTCAAGCTCCCTGCAGGGGAATACATCGTTGTGCCCTCGACCTTTGAACCCAACAAGAATGGGGATTTCTGTCTGCGGGTCTTCTCTGAGAAAAGTGCAAACTCCACGTAGGTACCTTTTTGTATGAGAGTGGGATGAGCATGTGGGTGATCTCTGGTCCCTCTCGTAGGCATGGAAGGATGGAACAGCCCAGGAATGGGGTACATCTGCTTCCTGGGAGAGAAGGGGGGATGCACAATGGCCCTGTACAGATAGGATCACAGCAGCTCTTGTTTGTCCCTAGTTTCCTTTTTGGCAACTGAACAAAGTTTGAGTCAACTTAGCAGGTAGGAATGGTGGAAGAAAAATAATAATATATAGTACAATTTATTATTATCGTTGTTGGGTTTGCTTTTATCCCTGGCTGAGCAGGCATTTGTAGTTATGGGGCCTTGGGCAGCTGGGTGATACAGCAGAGTTAGGTCTGTGGAGAGGTGAAAGTCCCAGGGAGTGGCAGGTTGGGCACTTTGCTTGGGAGACAGAAATGCCTGTGCTTTCAGCTGCCTGGGAGCACACTGATCACTAATTTGATCTCACACCATTGAGATCAGGCTGGAAAAAATTCAAGATGCTTGCTCAACCAAATGATACTTTTGATAAAGTTAAAATGGGTTTTAATGGAACTGGCTCAAACCAAACTTAGCTCTAAAACCATGAAAAAATTTTGATGTCACATCCTTAAGAGCAGCTGGTCTAAAGCCTCAGGAAGGGATGTGGGATCTTGTGTATTAAGTTTTGTGATTCAAAGCAAGCAGAATCCTTTATCCTGCAGTATTTTGTTGCACGTTTCTGCTGCGGTGAGAAAACTGGGATGTCTGTTTCTGAGGACACATTCAGCTTTGAATGGGCCCTTAGCAGTGCTTAGGTAGGTGTGGTGCTCCCAGAGGACCTGGGGGACAGCATAAAACACATCAGAATTTCACTTTTTACACAAAATCTCGCTTTTTGCTGTTTTAAATGAAAAGGAAAGGAGAGAAAATTGACCAGATAGAGTTTGATCTGCAGCCAAGAGCCTGGTCCTGGGCTAAGGTCTGTAGGCAGTGACATCAAGTGACCCGAAATCCTGTCTGTGGCTCTGCAGGCCATTGCACAGTTTGCAATGTGTTGCCATAGCTGGCAAAATACTGCTTTCCTGTGATATGCAGTGTCTGCCACTGATTAATCCAGTAACTTTGAATACTCATTTCTGTATTTTAAAGACTATCTCTTTAATTGAAGCTTGAAGGAAAAGCATCATAAAAGTGACTTGATTTTAATATTGATTTTTTATCTTTCTAGGGTGATAGATGATGAAATTGAGGCCAATTTTGAAGAGGTATATCAACCTAAATGTTTTAAATTGAAACAGTTTTGTGGTAAAGAAGTGGAGGTTGGAGTGCCTGTTCCCTGTGCAGGGCAGTGTTTTTCAGTAGGCATTATCAAGAACTTTGGGAAAAGATTTTTCAATATCCATAACTGAATATCAAGCAAGTGGAAATATCATAAACAGTGTAATGGAAACATGTGTTGTCCTTTATCCAGAGCTTGGACTTCCTAGGTAGAGGAGATCAGGTACACTCTGAAGAGTTAACTGGTGCCACAGGAAATTCGCTTTGCTCTCCAGGAATCCAAGACTGCAGCTTTAGGCCCCAGGGGTGTTTTTGCATGTGATGTTGTTTCCATGAGTAACTATGGCTCACCGTATCCTGTTGGAGCTGGGGATGTTTTGCCTGCTAATGCATGTACCCCAGTGAGATTTCCCCCACCCCCTTCACTTGCAATGCCAGCATTTTGAGGTGCCCCTGAAAATAAAACTGATTAAAATCACAGCAAAAGCACTCTACCTTCAACTTTGCCATCTAAATCATGTTTTACTAGGGGCAAGGAAATGTATGAAGTCTTTCTCAGGCAGAAAATCTCTCCTTTCCACATTCTCTGTTTCTGTCTTTTAGACTGAGGTCGGTGAAGATGACATTGAACCCAACTTTAAAAGGCTTTTTGGACAGCTAGCAGGAAGTGTGAGTATTTTTCCGGTCATATCTTAATGGCATCATGGATGAGTGGGTAAAAGAGGTGTCTCCCCCAGGACAGAGTTTAGTTCTTGTACCGAGTCAGATCTCAAGTTCATGCATAATTGTGCATGCCAAAATCTGTGTACTTCCCCATCTGCTTATACAATGGATGTGAGTGCTCCTGGTGAACAATCTTTGCTCTCTTTGAACTGCAGGCTCGACTTTTATCTCTGCAGGGCCCTAATTCTGTCCTTGGGCAGAGCACATGATGCAGGCACAGAGGGCCCTGGAGGGCTGGGTGATGCCTTCTTCCCAGGCTGTTCTGGGCTGTCTGGGGATTTGGGCACACCTTGCAGCTGGGTGTGCTAATGCCTGGGAATTGGTGATGTTCCTGGGAATGGGAGGTGGGGAGAGCTTACTGCTTGCAGATGGTGTCTGCAGTTCACAGTGAAAAATGTGTTTTCCTCCTTTTCCACAGGATGCAGAGATCTCAGCCTTTGAACTGCGTGCCATCTTGAATAAAATCATGGCTAAACGTAAGGACCTTCTTCCAACAGCAGCTTCAGTTGGCCATCAACAGGTTTTCAGCGTGGCTGTGGGAGCACAGAGTGCCCCACTGACCTGGGCAGAGCTAAAGCACAGAGCTGTCTCCCAGACCTGCCCTTGGCTCTCCATATAGCCATGGCAACATGCTCTCTGCTGCTTCAGGGGGCTGCAGAAATGCTGAGGCTGTGCCAGCCCAAAGGTGTTTCACAGGAGGTGTGCTTTGGCAGGATACATATGGGTGTCTTTTATCCTGGCATCTGCCACTGGGAATTGGCAACCAGGAAGATGGACAGATTTGATTAGTGCTTGATAATAATCAAGAGAGGTATTGCTGCTACTTTAGTACTGAACCACTCCTGAGTGGTTTCAAACAGCAGCCCAGCCAATAGTCTGGGGTATCCCTAAGGAGGAGGAGAAACTTTGAAGCTCTGGACTTCTTTTTCTGTGAAGTGATTTTCTGCAATATTTTCCCTGCTATTAAACAGTGCTCAAGAAATACGTGCTTGGTGAAATAACTGTCTCTCTAATTTCCAAAGTGAAATCTTATCCAGATGGTCAGGACTGTGTTGTATATCTGTGTGCACCAGCCAGTTAGCAGTGTGGTACTGCTAGTTACCAAGCTTGAGTTGATACTCAGCCCTTGCATGAAGCTACTGACCACTGACCTGCCATAAGTTAAAAGTGCACATGGTCCATGGAAGTCCACCCTTGTCTTTGCAGGCAGACAGTAAGGGCAGGAAAGCTTTTATCTCTGACTCTTGCTTCTGTAGCACACCTACAAACTAAACTGGCCTGTTTGCTTGGGGAAACATCCCAGCTGACTTTCACCCAAAGCCTCTTCATCAGCTGCAGAGGAAGCCAGCAATGGGATGGCAGCAAATAAGGGCTAGTGTGTCCACACCAGTTAGAGAGCTCATGAGCTATTTAAGAGGGTGCTGTGGTACAGCATGCAATGATAATCCTGTCTTTTGCTCTTCTTTTACAGGCCAAGATATTAAAACTGATGGCTTTAGTGTTGAGACATGCAAAATAATGGTTGACCTGTTAGATGTATCCTTTCAGGCCGTTCCTAGATGATATTCCTCTCCCTGTGCTGAAGTAGGTGAGCTGCCTTTGCTCCCTGATGGGTCCATCCTGATGTACTAATGCCTCCTGAGGTAGAGAGGCTGGTTTTACCCTGGTTCCCCTGAAAAAGCAGGCCAGTGCTGTTCCTGCTCACCATGACACATGCATTCTCTCAGGCAGCAGGGACAATCCGTTATCAGACATTAGGATCTGCTTTGAAGTTTTCCCAGCTGTTGTGTGTTCTGGTTTAGCTGGGCACAAAGTGATGTTTGTGCTGGGAAAAGGCACCTGGCTCTCAGCATGGTCTGCATGGCCTTGGCTGTGGAGTTATAAGTGCACATCTGGGTGCACTTCACCTCTCTCTTATCTGGCTGCAGTTGGTAACAGCATCATAAAGCCATGAGGACCTAACAAATGGAAAAGGAGAGAACCAAATACAGGAAGCAAAGAGTACACAGGATTTTAGGAGCTTTTACTCCTAAGAATATGAGAAAAAGTGTAGGATGAAGGTTCAATTCTAAGAATAGTTGTGTTCAGCCTCTCAGTGCAGTGGGAGTTGAATTGCAGAGTTAGAAATAGGGAAAATTACCAACACAAGGCAATGCTCTGCTATAATTTGGTGTAAAATATGGCAGTCCATAGGGACTCCTTAGCAGATTTTGGGAGCGATGCCATGACCAGGTTCCTCTGTTAGCTGTTTGCGCAAGAACTTCCCTTCTCCAAATAGCAGGCTTGGTTGTGGCTTTTGCTGTTTATAATCCACACTTAGGACTTAGGCTCCTGTAACTGCAGGTGTTGAACCAACTACATAGAACAAAATGGCATCATCTCAGCTCTTTTAGACTTGTAGAGAAAAGATAGAGCTGCAAAGGGGGAGCAGAAAGATCTTGTGAACTGGTCACAGTTTAAATTAGTCATATTATTGCATTAGACAGACATCTTGGACAACAACTATGTATTCAACATGCAGAGAGGACAAGTCCTTCAGAGAAGACTTGGGTCCTTTTTCTTACAATTTTTTTTAAAAAATCAAAACTGCCTATGTAAGCAAACATGGCACAGGGAGAGAAAAACCCTCTTTCTTCCCTTCAAAGAAATTCTCTTAACTGAGAGCTCTAAGAATGACGGGAGTGGTAAACTGGGACTGAAGGAATTCCACACCCTCTGGACAAAGATTCAGAAATACCAGGTAAGATGCAACCTCTTTGGGAGAGCATGCAATGACACAGAGAGGTGGCTTTAGACTGATTTGCCTCACACAGTGTGCACACATTTCCCAAAGCAGGGAGTGTGTCCTCTGTCGCTCAAGTTATGTCCCTTGGAGTCCAAGGGTTTGAGTGCTTGTCCTTTGGGTGCTGGAGTGAAAGGCTGAAGGAGAAGCTGCCTCTCTTCCTGCCTTATTCTGGGAGGCATTTCTGTTTTAACTCTCTTCCAAATATTTAACTTTTCTACTTAGCAGTGTAGGTTTGGTGTCAGTATTTCCACTTTGGTAGTGATAGTGCCATTTTGTATGGTTGTTCAAGGAGTTCTCCAGAGTAAAGGGCTTTAGCTGCTCTTAGATGAAATTGGCATAAGTACCAGGTCCTTCAGGCTAATGTTGCAAATGCTCCTCAGTTCCATACAGGCTGCATTTCAAAATTTTTCACTCCTGGCAAAAGCCAAACCATTCTGTGAATTATCATCAAGGTTTGCCTTTGGGTTTTGTGTTTTGCAGAAAATATACAGGGAAATTGATGTGGATCGATCTGGTACCATGAACTCATACGAGATGAGGAGGGCCCTGGAAGCAGCAGGTATTTATATTGATTTGTTTCTTAATAGGATTATATCAATCTCAAGATGGGCTGATAGATGCTTACTGGTCTCCTGTAAGCTGAAAAATCCTGTGCTCCCAGACCTGAAGGCCTCCATGTGATTTAGATGCTCAGCTTGGGCTCTTGTCTTGCCACATGGGCACTCTAAAAGGACCTCAGAGGAGTGCCAGGTTTGCAGTTATTTTCTTTATTGACCAGCTTTTGGAGAAGCACGAATAACTGCAACAATCTGGTCTTGTAACAACATACTGTTGACTTTCAATGAGTCTCTCTGGGTATATGTGGGTTTGGCATAAGACAGCAGAACTGGGATACTGTGACCCAGGGAATGGAAGGGGTCTTGAGCAAGGGGTGATGCTCACTGGAGTTTGAGTCAGTTGGCTACTGCAACCACTGAAAAGCAAATCTGAGTTATGACAGTGAGGGAGATGTCACAGAGCTATACAATTCCAAATTAACTTACTGATCACCTGGGGCCACTTTAATGTCCACTTCTGGGCACTCTGGAACTTTCTCCTTTTGTCACCATGTAAGGTGAGGCAGCATTTCAGTTTATACCAATTTTAGACAGTCTTTGGAAAGAGAGACCCATTTGCCCACAGAAGGCCACTACTTCATCTCAGGTCTCAGTAGGCTGAGTCTGGAACCACCTCATCACACAGGAAAGGACCATGAGCAGGAGCAATTGGCCATGTTCCCTGGGAAACAGCAGTACAGGTGTGGGAACACACATAGCACAAAGAACACATGTGACCTAGTCACAGCTCTCTAAATCACTCCAAGTACAGAAGAGGTTGTTGAGATAAATACTCTTAAAATTTGTAAATTTAACCAAAAGTAGATAATTGAATTTCTGGTAGTGTGTAAGCTTGGGGTTTTTTGTTGTTGGTTGGAGGTTTTTGCAATTTTTTTCTTTCCTTTTTAAAATCCTTGACATTGTATTTTTAGGGTTCAAACTGAACTGCCAGTTACATCAGATCATTGTGGCTCGTTTTGCTGACGAGGACCTCATTATTGACTTTGATAACTTTGTCCGGTGCTTGATTCGGCTTGAAACCTTGTTCAGTGAGTATGGGACAGAATCTGTTGCTTTGTGTTTTCAGGATAACTGACCAGAAGTCCAAGATAAGGTATTAAGACAAACTCAAAACTGAGATACAAATCTGGCAACCCAGTTTGCATGCTTTTACATCTAGGAATCAGCCTTTTAGGCCAGGCTGCTGAAGCACAGTCAGTCTGCCAACAAAACAACTCCATGTGGATTAAAGAATACTACAGCTATCAAAGATGTTTAGTCTTGTTCCTGCACAATGGTGTTAGATTGGCCCTTTTTTGGTTTGGGGTGTAGGCCACTGTCAAGTTTTAGATTCTGGGACTAAATTCCTTTTCGATCCTGAAGCACAAGGAAGAGGAAGGCTTTCCAGTTAGTTCCTACATTCATCCTTGTCTGTCATCTTTTTCCCACCACAGAAATGTTTAAAAAACTGGATACTGAGAAAACTGGAACAATAGAGTTGAACCTTGTTAATGTAAGTTCATTTAGCTCTAAAACATTTGTTTTCATATTTCAGGGGAAGGGAGGGAGGGATATAAACAGTCTGATTGATAATGGCTGGTTATATGTATTCACATAAATGCTGGATTCACCCAGCTTGTCTATTCATAAGCAGCCTTAAGAAAGGTTACCTTTTAAAAGTGTACCTACATCTCAACATACTCTCTCACAGACAGACAAGGTTACTTGCACCAGAAGCATCTTATCCCTGTACTGGCAGTAATTTTGACTGATAGAAAAAGCAGGGAAGAAGCCTGACTATCATCAGGGTAAAATGCAGGTGCACTAGTGACTCACAGTCTTGTCCATCTCTGCCCTGTAGAAAGAACTAAGTTTGGAGAAAAGTACCCTCCTGCATGGGTTTGACTTGCTTATGACCTGAACATAACTTATTTCAGGACCTAAAGGAGGAATGTGCAAATCATCCCCAAACTCTTTCAACCTAAAGGAGATACAAATTTAAATCATTCAGAAAAAATCCTAAAATTACTTCTGTAACAACAGGCTGACTTTATTCTGTAAATGGGAATATGCACACTTGCTACATGTCTTTTTACTGAATTTAACCTTGGGCCCTTTTCCTCTTGTTACAGTGGCTGTGCTTTACCGTCATTTGAGCCACTGGCATCAGCTTGAGATCTCAAAAACAGCATGATCATATGAAGACAATTAAGCTTCATACAAGTAATGTCCTAACATGAATGTGCCTTAATTTACACATAGCATATTTTGCCCGCTATTGCACAACAGAAAGCATTCTACTTCAACAGAAGAATTTGTAACCTCATTTTTAAGGGCCTGACAGTCTTTACTATTATATATCCTCTGGACAAAGGCTTTAATTTTGTATTAATCCTCAGTGCAACTTCTGAAAATACTGCTTTGCTAATATCTTTTTGTTTTAAGGTGTTTTACAGGACTCCTGGAAGAAAGCTCATCATAACTTGACAGTCTGGTTTAATAAGTGCTCTTTGAATAACAGTTCCACTCCATCCTCCATATCTGAAATTAGAAAAGGGATGGTGTTGGATATCTTACCTAAACACCTGTACTCAGAGAGAGGGGGTCCCCTTGTATGCTTTCTGTCAAGCCCTAGCATTATTCTAGCTAAATATTTGAAGAATTTGAATAGCAAGTACAGGTTTTACCAAAAGGAAGGACAAGTATTTCCCTCCTGACCATTGATGTGCCTGGAGAAGGAGCCCGTTGGCAAAAAGATTCTTCCAAGGCAAAGCCCATCCTCTCAGGTGGAATCTTGAGTTCCTGTATCTTATTTATCTTCCTTTGAAATACAAAAATGTATTTAAATAAAAAGAGTAGAAATAAAGTTTACAAGGCTGTTATTTCTGCTGCAGCTAAGCACATTTTTTTCCTTATAGAGAGACCATTACAGCACCTATGCAGAGCTTCAGCTTTCAGGAACAGAACTTGCTTGTTGCCTTTTAAAGGTGAAAAATAACATTCTGGAGCTTGAAAAGCTAAAGGTTTCTAAGATAGGTGATTGATCCTATATGCCCCACACCCAACCTATTAACATCACGAGGTGCAGAGATTGCTGCTGTTTTAAGTTTGCCCTGAGGAATTGTGTCCTCCTTATAAACCATTTCTTGTACTTAACAGGCACCTTTTCAGAAAGCAGTAAGAGCTTACCTAGTAGGAAAACACGAGGCTTCAGGGTGAGGCACATCATAAATACCCTTAAGAAAATATCTGATCCTTTGTTTAACAGTGTTTATTATTGAATTATTCCCAAATAGAGAGA
This sequence comes from Myrmophylax atrothorax, assembly GCA_026770055.1. Classification (NCBI taxonomy): domain Eukaryota; kingdom Metazoa; phylum Chordata; class Aves; order Passeriformes; family Thamnophilidae; genus Myrmophylax; species Myrmophylax atrothorax. Next base: position 16,818,607 of record JAOXXN010000446.1, on the reverse strand, counting down.
TAAAAAGGATAGTTCCAGAGGAAAGGCTTTATTTGGAAAATACCTGTACCAAATTTTTTTCTTAAGTCCCTTAGTTTAGGTTAACAAAGTTTATGTGCAACTAACAGATTCAGCTTAATTTTAAATGCAAAAGACTATCTGAATAGATGGGGGAGGAGGGACTCAGTTTAATACAGGAAGTAGCTGAATATTAGTGTAATGTAGAACAGGACTGTGTTGTACTGGTAACATTTTCAGATGGTTCTAATAAAATAATTACCATTAAAATACCCAGAGTTAAAGCTGAAGAGGAGACAAAAGTTTAATGGTATCACAGTGGAGTAAAAACAAGTAAGTTGTCAAGGACTACAGAAAGTTCTACATTTAGTCTTCAGAGTACAAAATACAATAAATACATGAGACTCTTTGTAAAAAGAGGAATCTAAAACTACATTGTCTGTTACAGCACATAATATTTTGAATACATAGAATTTCTAGGATGCTACAGCTTTTTTAAAAGTTATTGCTTAATGGATCGGCCAGGCCAAGTGGTTGTCACTGTTCAGGTGCACTCCAGTTCAACTTCTTTAACAAACATTCTGCTTCCAGCAACAAGCAGCTGGGGGCTGTGCACATACTTTAATTTCTCCCATCTGGAAAAAGGCTTGGGATAAATTTAGACAAAACCACATTGTCTGTTTCATGATGATTCCTTCAATGGTGAATTAAAAAGGTCCATGTACTTAATACAGAAAAATGTGAAATTCTCTTCTGCCATTTTTGAAGAAATCCAAGTGGGTACTTGAACATAATGGCTTGCTTCGACCCAAGACAGCAGAATTTCATTTGCTTGTAAGCATTATTTCATCTTGTACAATGCCCTCATCCATTTGCTAATGCATCAATCCTTCATTTGTTTTCAAAGCACATTCTTCATAGCTTTCAAACTACATTGTCATTGAAATAAGTCTCATGATATTGGAACCAACACAAAATGAATTTTTTTTCCATAGGTCATCCATGATTAGTACTTCAAGAATCTGGCTTCTGTACTACTTCATGCCAAGCTTCTTTGTCGAGGTTTAATCCTCGGATACAGCTGAGGGTAAAACAGAAATGAGGTTTAAAATTTTATTTCTTTAAAAGGTTACTTTTTTAAAAGAAAAAATAAAGGAATAACCAAAAAATTTCCCTTTGCTGCTACAATGCTAATGTAATCTGTAGTAGCAAAAGCATGGTTCTAAAAACACCCAGATCACTAACAAACAAATTCAGCATTCATAGGCAAACTTAAAACAATGCCAACCGTGTCAGTTCAAAAAGGAAGGTACTGAACAGCACACAATTCAGCACCTTCGGCTTTAAGCAGGGGGGTGGGCCTGGAAAAGCACATGGCAGTGTAAGTCAAGAGACTTGTGTTCAGTGAACTGTAGCATCGTTCCCTGTTTTATAAGTGGGACTAGAGAAGTATTAAAGTCTGGTTTTCTTTCTCTCAACACCTATCAACTTTTACACATATGTATATTTGGGCAAGCTGGAAACACCTGGCTACAGAAGGACCATGGAACTGGAGGAGCTGTGCTTTAGTGAACAGAGAGTGGGGTGCCAGTTCAATTAATTGAACTGCCCAGCCATAAGTTGGTCCCTGCCACCCTGTGACCCCTGAACAACATGCTGTTCACACGTTCTGGCCACATACACGGGTACAGGGTGACAATTCACGGGACACAGCTTGAGACAGCACACAGCTGTGCCCAGATGCTTGGGAAGCTCTTGGCTTCCTTTTGCAACAGCTTTGGGAACAACTACTCTTCTGAAAAGCATGGCTACTGGCATATGAAAATGGAATGACACACTTCATACACTTAGGAGAAATGAATCCTCCATGCTCTAAATGGCAAGTGCATGTCTACATTACATCTTGGGTTCTTCCATTTAAAGTTCTCCTTAAAGATGCCCTCTTCTCCCTTCAACCAGACTCTGGCTTGCTTTGTTTTTCATAGTCAGCTACGGATTAAGAGAAAGCAAACAGCTTTACCCACAAGGTCTTCTCAGCCTGCTATGATTTCAGCACTAGCAGAGATGAAGTCAGTCAGCTACAACATCATAACACCTGACTGTGTTCAAAAGATTTTATTTGACAGTATTATCTTATTAGCTTAGGGAGCTAGGGCAGCACAGGGTAGAGTGCAGATGCAGGTAACTTAATCCTTGTTTTTATTCAGTACACCTAACTGCAAAAGGATAAAACAACTATGATAAAAATACAACTTAAGAATAGATTAAACTACCAACCACTTTCCTCTGTGCTGCACATCATAGCCTGGATTTCAGCTGCTGTATTAAGAGTCCAGTAATTACTTTTGAGAATAACCACAGAAAATTTCAGTGGCAGTACTAGAACAACTGAACAGACACAAGAGTGTAGCAGTTAAAGCTGTGCTTGGGTAGTTCCCAAAGATTCTGTTCAGATTATGTTGTGCTTACAAGGATGAGTTGTGACACCAAGATTCAGTTCTGTTGCCTTGTGCTTTTTTTTGTTTTTAACAGAAGCACAGATGCTCCTTGTGTTTTTACACACCTGTGCTCAGCCTGAGGGCACAAGCTTAAGAACAAGTAGCACATGCACAATGCACGCTGGGCAAGGCAAAAAATAAAAAAGCTGCTATTTCAACCTTACTGTGCAGGGCTGATGGCTGCTCCCAATTTAGAAGGGTTTACTTTGGAAAGGAAAACACTGAGCAGAACTACTATGTTAGGGAGACTTTTACAGTACATTGTGGGTAGGCGTGACCTGAGAGTGATACAGAAATGAAAACTGGTTTTGCATTAGATGCAGTCACTCTGCAAAACCTAACCAGTTTAAGAGTAAGGATTATCTGCATGAAGAAGGACGTTCAGCCTCTTTCAAGCATCATAAATCAATCAGTTAAAATTCACAGTGGTTAATCTTGGAGAACCTTTTATCTTCAGCAGCAGGGCAACTGGATACGTAGAAAAAAGCTTAGTGGAATTTTTATACATTTGTCCATCTGCCATAGTTTTCTAGCAACTCAGCCATGAGGAGAAATGTGGGGACATAATTGAAACTATCTTATTTGTACACAGTTGTTTTTAATGAAAGAGGCAGTACAGAAGATGATGAGAAAAGGAGAGGCCATTCATTTATATATTAGCTATATATATGTTAAATATTACTTTTAAAGCATACGAGAAAACAAAGATCTGCCTTTTCTTGACAATGTAATTTCTTCTTCAGCACTAGAAAAAAACATAACCTAGGATTTTGTAGTGTTTATATCTGTGAAACCATCCTCAGATCACAAGGTGCACTGTATATACCCAGGCAGGGAAGGACTCATGACTCACTGTTCACACAAGCTTCAGTTCTTAAAGCTCTTTATGGCAGTACATCACTTTTTGAAGGATGGGAAAACCAGTTCTGTTCACAAAGAATATCCTGAGTTGTAAGGAACCCACAAGGATCATTGAGTCCAACTTCTGGCCTTTCAAAGGACAGGCCCAAATATCACACTGTGTGCCTGAGAACATGCTCAACAAAACCTCATGCACACCTCATGTTTGAATAAAAGGGGTTTTTTTCTCAAAGATGGTGAGACAAGGTTATTATGAGAGCCTGCTATGTATAGCAGTGTAATGACATTGTTCTTATTTTATGCACCCATTAATATAATCTGTGTTAGGTATCTTAAACAGAGGGTTTTAACCCATTCTGCTCCCCAAATGAATAAATGGAGAATGTCAACTCCTTCCTCTTGACCTTTAAAATGGCACCTAACTTGGATGCAGGAGACACAGTGAAAATACAGTGCTGTGTATACTCCATGTATTGGGGTGGGGTTCTTTGGACTCTGGAAGTGTCAAGGACTCACCCCCAGCAGGTTGCGTGGAACGTAGCCTTCCTTGTCATTGAGCCGTGCCCACCACCACTCGATCTCATCTTCATCTTCCCGGCGCAGGATTGTCATGCAGTCTCCTTCCTTCATCGAGAGCTCGTCATCATTCTGAGCCTCATAATCCCAGAGTCCATAAATCACTCCTTTGTTCATTATGCCCATTTTCTCCTGCACTCCTGCAACATTGAAAACACAGAGCAGCTAAATTAAAAAAAAAAAAGACAACAGGTGGAAAGACTTTACTCTTATGTAAGAGCAGTCCAGGAAAAACCCAAACATCAATTCCTATCACACTTGGCACCTTGTTGTCATCAGCCTACTCAAAGTCAGTCCAGGAAGAGGTGACATTGTGGAGATAGTCCTCACACACAGCAGACAGATTCCTTCATTTCTTAACTATGTTCAAAAAATATGAGGTAAATGGGGAGAGCAGCACTGACTGATAAAAGGTTATGGGTTTGTGTTCACACTTTCTAGACATAAGCGATGAGCAAAAAGCACTTGTTTGTACTCTTAGTCCATTGGTAATGTCTTTCTGACAAAGGCAGATACCAAGACCCACTCGGGTTGACCACCGTTGTCATTTTGATGCTTGTGGTGTCATTTGCCACCCATGTCACTTTATTTCAGAACTTTAAAACAAGGTGCATCCCAGACCTGTACCTGAAAAATTTGTCTACTACCCTCCAGCTGCTTTTGGTTAACTCAAACATTTCTCTTATTTTTTGACTCTATTTTGATTATATGTTGTTTTTAAACAGCAACTTCAGAAACACAGTTCTGGTAAATTACTTCTGGACCAAGATGTTTTGGAGTACACAGATAGGCCCAGCAGAAGTTACTTAAAACTTGCTCATTTTACAGCTATAGCGAAAAATGAGATCCTATGCTTTCTGTATGCATTCCTCAGCATCCAAGCAGCAAACAGGAAAAGGTATTTCAATCAACTGTTACACAAACTTTCTCTTAGGTAATTATTTTATTTCAAAATACTGAATCCTACTGGGTTTGTTCAGCTTTGGTATTTCCAAGAACAAAGAGTACTGCACACTGTATCAACAAAACTTGCCATTTCCCTTTTCATCACTTACCCATTACAACCTATTGTACAGGATATTTACCTACATCTGCTAAAGGAAGCATCTGCTTAAATCAAGGTCTTTATTTCTGCATACCAGATCATCATGTAAAATTACAATTCCTTCCACTGCATGATAAGCTCTGCTCAGAGAAACTCTCCTCTTGCTTTGTATTTGGTATAATTGCATGTTTGGCACAAGTTGCCCTCTGCATCCACATGGAAGGTAAGACTGAGCACTGAACATCAAAGCAGACAGACAGAACAGTCACACAATGGATCTGGTCTCCCAAGGAGGTATTAAGAATCACAGGAGGCCAGCAGGGTAAACATGTTCTTAGAGACAGCACAGGCATTACACCTTAGAAAGTGAAAAATTCCATACTTAAGCAGCATTAGACTTGTCATTCAATCATTACTAAAGGATTAATGGTTTTATTTAAATCTACCTGTACTTTCTGACGTTATTCAATACTGGGCATAATTTACAAGAAAAAGTATTAAGTGAATCAATGCATTACAGCAAGGTTTCTCACCTTACAAATGAGTTTAGAGGGCCAGGTTTTCATGTGGTTATCTGTTCTGGAAATAGACATACAGATTTCCAAACCGCTTTTTTACAGCAAGAAACAGATTTAGCTAGTGAATTAATTTCTTACTATAACTATAGGCAACCAGAACCAGTCTCAGCAATAGGATTAATTCCTAATGGAACAATATGGAACTCTGACAGTTGAAAATCAAGAGATAGCTTAGTTTCAGTGGTTTCAATTTGGAAAACCTGGCAATAGGCCCAAGCCTTACAGTCCTTTCAGGACCCACTGAAAAGTATCTCGTAACACCAAAAAAAATCCCAAACCCACCAAAAAACAGAGTATCAAGTGAAATCAACCAATCCTGGTGGGCTCAGGAAAAAAACCACAAACAAAAAGAATGCATTTCTTCATGCTATATATAATGAAGCCATGGACCTCCTTTCCACAGGATGCCGTGGGCTGTTTACCTGAATTCAAGAATAGACAAATTTCTGAAAGAAATCCCTCAAGGGCTGTTCAGCACAAAGATATCATCTCAGAACTCATATCAGAGTTAATGCCAGTACAAAATATTGCACAAGTATTATTTTTTTTTTTATCTAGTCTGACAATCTTCCTTGGATATTTGCTCTCAATGACCACCCTTGGAGTCTAGATACAAAACTAAATGTAATTTTGCTTCACCCACAGATACTGGTGCTGGTTAAAAACACTTCCTCTCTTCAGAGTGAAAACTATATTTGGCACTGAGAGATACAGTTTTCAAGCTTAGTGAGGACAGCTGGACAGACTGTTTTGAAATCTGCTGGCTGAGCAGCTTATACAAACTCAGATCTCTCCTGTTCCACAAAATCAGAAAGGCAGTATTACAGCTTTTTACGCTGTGTTACATTGCTGTTACTCTAACCTCTTACAGAGAGATGACACACCAGCTGGTACGTGCCTAGGGGACAAGAACTACATACAAAACAGAGAAAAGTAATTTAAAACCCCATTACACACAAAACATGCACTAAAGTAATTTAAAACCTCATTGACTAATACTCATCACACCCTAGGGGGAATTCATTCTCTCCATTGAAAGATAGCATCTCTGTAGTCTTATTATTTGAATAAGATCTAAATTTAATAGGGCATTTCTTTTTAAATGCAAGTGAAGAAAAAAAAGCCAGAAAGGTAAAGTCAAATCAGTGCTTACTAATCTCCATCTAGGCAGAAACTTGGCAATACATTTCTTGGTTCTAAAGTGCACATTAGGAAATACTCCTCATTTAAAGACACTAGACAACAGGTATGAACTGCCTACTGAGACATCCATACCACTTTTGTTTTTATGTAAAATAAGTACTTTTGTGGCATGATTCACCTAATTGCCACCTCGACCTAGTGTATCTGGTAATGCACATACTTAAAGTTTTTAATGTAGGGAAACCGTTTGTTACTCAGAACTCCTCCATAGGCTGAATGTTATGAAGTTAGTCCTGATGGAACTCGTTCTGTGACAGGAAGCTGGCTGAAACCTCACTCTTTCCAAGAGGAACCCAATGCGCGGGCACACAACCTGAGTGTGCAACTCACCCCTCCTCATGCAAAAATGTACTCAAAGTGCCAGGTGAGCCCCTACCACACTGCAAAACTCAGTGATGGCACTGACCATATAAGAACTGGGAGCACTGTGTGTAGCCTTCCTCCATCTCCTCACACTTGTCAGCAGCCGTCTGCATGTCACTGTAGGTCATGGCAAACACAGCTGCCCCCGACTCCACCAGGAACTTGCACACCTGCACATTGTTGCAAGATGCTGCACAGTGCAATGGGGTCCTGCAAGGCAAGAAGAGAAGGTGACACTTTGCTTATACTGCTCATGGCAGCGCTCAGAGACCCCTGGGAGCAAACCACTTTCATGCATGACCTCCAGCAATCGGTACTGCAGCAGCGAGGGCTTCCCACCAAAGCACTTAGCCCAGGATGTCAAGAGCAATTGCTTTTCACAGATCACAGGCGCCATCAAGAGCTGCTCGGGACCTAAAGCTGTGTTTCCATACAGATCTCTAGTTATGTTACCTTTTAAAATCCATTAACATTTTAAGTTCATTGAGGCAATAACAATTAAAAAATTAATCAATACTAGAAAACTCTGACATTGTGCCTCTTAAAATCTAGACAATTACTTCAAGATTTGACTTTGTGACAAGTGCAGGTAATAAGGATAACCACTGAGGTTGAATAAAGACAGTCACTCAGTCTTAGGCCTCAGACACTTGTTATATGCAGAAATAGTAAAATCACTGCCTCCTCCACCAGCCTTTTGTAAATAATCTCCTCAGCTGCCTGTAAGAAGGTTTTGAAGCCCATTATAAGTTGCAAGCATAGTTTGCAGGCTGTGGTTTTCCACTTTTTGTTTTTAAGTTGTCTGAAATATTGGACAAAGAACTGAGAAGAGCCTGCAGGTTTAGATTCCACCCAGAGCATATGTAAGTTACAGGCTGTCTCACAGAGAGGACCATTGGAAATTTCATCGTAAGGCTCACTATGCGTAACCTGTCTTAAATATCTCACAGAATCAGAGCAGTTTCCTTAACAACTGTATCCACCCTACCGGGCCTCAGACAGGTTTTTCATGTAGGGAATACTAGCATAATTTCCCTGTTTTCCCCACTGTGCAGTCTCATGTGATGCCCCACAGAAAACTGCTGTTGATCTACGGCAGAAAAGTAATTTCCAGCTCTATAGGAGCAAAATTAAGGACATTTTGAGGGACCCACAGCAGCCCCCAAGCCATGGCTCTCTTGTGGGGAGCATCTATAAGGAGCCACTTGAAGAAATCCTTACCATCCATCGCTGTCTGCAGCATTCACGTTCACCCCAAACTGCACGAGGAACTTCACGATTTCCGTGTGCCCAGCACACACAGCGTTGTGCAGCGCAGTAATCCCTTCATCATTTGGCATGCTGGGATCCTCAACCTATTCAGCCAGAAAGGAACCAGTCACATTCTAGTGAAACTCTCTAGGATAAACATCTCTTCACAAATTCTTGTTTCAGAACAACTGATTTTTATACGAGACATTTCTACGAAGCACACGAGCAACAGGCAGAAGACTACAACATCCTCCAGTTTTGCAACAAGACTCATATAAATTTGCAGTATCCTTCTAACAGTGAAAACCTAGTCATTCAGTGAAAGAGTATCTTAATAACTTAGAAAAAGTACTTGTAACAAATTTCTTAAATTTGCCTATTAAACTGTGAGCAAAGTTCACAGAACAAGTGGATTTTGCTTATCAAGTTATGTGATAACACGCAAGATGAGGATGAAACACTACATAAGAAATGAGAAAAAAGTTGTTCTGCAAATTTATAGTATTGATGCTAACTCTCCACTGTGGATTTAACACACTACAATTAGCCTCCAAGTATGATCACTTATGACCTATTAGAGCATATCTCCTCAAGGACAGATCTAGGTCATGCACTACTCTTTTAGCTTCCCTAGTCCAGGAAAGCTGCAACTTCCTAGAATAAGGATTGCTATTTCTTGTCTTGCAAGTTAGCATTTGTACCTCATAAATTATTCTCTGCACAAGGTCAAACTCCCCCTCCAAAGATGAATCCAGAAGCAATGCAAGGGGATTGAATTTCACTCTCATTCCATGCCCAATCCTCTCAGAGCCAGTCTTGCGCAAGTTAGTCCTCTTCCCCTGTGAAAAGGTAACACAAGTTACAGGCATTTTTTTCCTGCAAAGAACAAGAATACAAAACTGCTTATTGGGGAATGACAGCAGAAATGATCAACTCAAGCACACCAATTCCCCAAATCATTATGAACATATCAGATTAGGCACGCTATGAAAGAGCTCTGCCTTTATCTCTGGACAAGGTCACCGTTCAACTCACCTTGATCTAGCATCAACAAAACAATAAAACTCCAAAATACCTGAAGATCAGTGGGGGAAAAATGCCTTTTTTTTTT
>JAOXXN010000446.1:16785254-16808744 GCA_026770055.1 Myrmophylax atrothorax | reverse complement strand
AGTTTTAACTCTCACAGCTGTGACACAAACCAAGTAGCACAGTCGATGAAGTATCCTACTGTAAGCATTGATGTGACGTTCCTAACATTTTTTTAAGTTTAGGAGAGGCTGGCAGGAGCAAGCAGTTAGGGAAAATGGTTTGGGAAAGAATGTAGAACCAAGTGTAGAAATGCTTTAGATGCTCCCATTCATTCTGGAAACCAAGGATTTCTATAGCTTAGTTTGTACTCTTTCCATCAGAGAACATGCACCCAGTATTAGCTCAGCGCTCGCCCCAGCTGGCTGTGCAGCAGCAATAAACACTATTCATGAGGGTATGTAAATTTCTGACAGATGTCCAGGCAAAGATGAATAGAAATGACTCATATTTTGCAAGAGCAAACATGTGAAGATAAGATATATAACAAGAGATTCCCAGAAAATACTCTTCTGCCTGTTGATTTACACATAATATCAAAAGTACAGGCTTTTTTAAAGGAAGAGCCTGTCAGCACAACCCAAGTATTTAAATATGAAATTAAGAAGTTGGGCTGGTTTCTTCTCATCCTTGCAGAATTATTATAAAGCCAACCAGAAATGAGTTCTTACAATTTAGGAAATCCTACCACTCAAGTTTCCCCATAAAAGGGAGCAAGAACAAAACCTTTAAAGCATGAAAACATGCCATATCTATTCTATGCAGAAATTACAAGGTTAAAAAGCACATTTAAAGCTTTTAAGTCCCCTGCACTGAAGTGATAGAGGAAAAAAACCTCTTCCATGCATCGAGTTACTAAAATTGTATTCGTGATAGATTTTTAAAGAAAGTCTTTGAGAAACCAAAAACATTACACATTTCTGTTCTACAAGAGTGAGATAACATCATACCACACACACAGATACAAACTTCCAAAATAAGAAAGATAGTAAAAACGCTGCACACTCTTAGCCCCAAGAGACTCCATTTTGATGCAACTTGGAAAAAAAGATTCATGTTAAAACAGGTTTCAAAGAAATTCAGAAAGCATTAAATAGAAGACATGCAAACAGCTGATGTCTACAAATGAGCTTTTAAAGCAGAAACTAAAGAAGTCTGTTTCTCCGTATTTTTCAAGCAAGGCACTTTTCAGATAAACAAATGCAATTGAGGATTAAGATACTTAGTTTCCAGCTCTTAGAAATAATGGGAAACGCCTGTGAAATCTGTGCCTTAAGAAAAAAAATCAACTTTGATTTCTCTTAAAAATAACATAAAATTTGGGTGTAGTCGGCAGATTTCTCTAAGGAATGTTCTTTACACTGATTTAAACTCTTCAGAGCTGTATCAGATTCCACTTGAAACTTTTCATTATGTCCTTGATTCTAGAGACAGAAACTTTTCATTACTGTCATTGTTTGGAAATAAGACTATCACACAAATAGAAGAGATACCCACAGAGAGACTTCTGCACCATTTGAGTGACTGTTCTCCCACATCTGCTTAAGCCCTACAACACAATGCACAGAGTTTATGGCAGAGCTTAAAATCATTTATTGACAGGGCACCCGAGTTGTAAGCTAGCTAATACTTACAGGAGGCAAGGAAAACTGTCCAGTAACTTCAGGAGGCCTCATACTGAATGAGTCCTCTCCCAGACTCTCTGGTTCCCCTGATGGATAGGGAGGTGGTGGGTATGGAGGATATTCTTCCATGTACACCTCCAGTGGCAGTGGAGCTTCTAGGCTTGGTTCTTCTGTTTTCGGCTGCATGAGTTCCTCACTATCTGATACAGCCTCGGGTACCGTGTCCAAAGCTACAGAGGGAAGAACAGCTTCACTCTGATCTGATGGTGTGTTTTCTGTTTCCTCAGCAATAGCTGGTTCTGGCATAGAAGCAGCTGTTTCTTTTTCTGATTCTGTGCTTAGATAAGGATTTGGGATTTCTGCTGGGCTTTCAGGACTGGCAGCTGATGCTGTCTGTTTGGAGGGATGTGATGGAGCTGAGATAGTCTCCATTGCAGCCAGAGTGGTCCTCTGATACAACAGCTTCTGAATGTTGGGGCCATTAGGTCCCTCTGGCTCAGTAATAGAGCTACGTTTCTTCAGTGGTCTGGGTGCATTGGACAGCTTTTTCCGTAGTGCTTCCAGATCAGCGTCGCTCTGGTTGCGATATGGATTGGAAAGGAAAGGCAGCAATTTGGTGGGGCTCAGAGGACGGGGTATCCGCTCTGTTTCGTGATTCTCATGAGCAGAGGCTGCTGTTTCCGTCTCGGGCTCTGGGCTGCCTGGTTTGCCTTGGAGGTTTGAGTAGACATTCTCTGTCTGTGGCAGCTGACTCTGTACACCAGCTCCTGCCATCACAGGCTTGCCATACACTGTGGAGCAGTTCAGAGAGGGGTCAGAGGGGAAAAAGAAGTTTGAATATTTGATTAGCAAGAAAAGAACAGCAAAGAAAGGTGAATCAGGTTGTGTATTCTTTATGCAGGGCAAAGAAGCAAAATAATACAATCAACTGAACAGAATTAATCTGGCAATCAGGTTTACCATTAGTTATCTTGCAAATGCACGGCAGATAATCTGCACTTTTTGCTAATACATGCAGCATGGAAGATCCACTAAAGATTCTTACAGCTGCACTCACCTGCTTAATTCCCCTGAGGAAGAGCTTTATACCCACAGACCAGGTGGAAAGTACCTCTATCTGAGGTTTATCAGAGAGAAGAGAGGTAGAGAGCCACATGCTTACCACTTGAGAAGTGCGGTCCTCTGGTCTGCGCCCTTGTCAGCGCACTCTGCACTGCCTGCTGGAAGTTCTTGCCAGGGGTCTGCTGTTGTGTGTACATGCTGTAAATTGAACTTGCAGCCACAGTTTGAGGCTTTCGAAATGGTGGCTGTGAAGTCTCTTTGGCTGGCTGAGGAGTAAAAGGCCTCACAGCTGCTGCTGGGGGGCTCTCCTGCTTGGAGGAAGGAAGAATTTGATCCTGGCTAGAGGAAGAAGCTGCAGGAGGTACCGAAATTCTTTGCTGTATCTGCTGGGAAGGATGGGAAGACTGCTGTGCCACTGGTTTTTGCTTGTTCCCCATAGCTACAATGGCCAAAGGCAGCTTCTGCACGTTTCCATCCAGCTTCGTATCAGAAGGTTGCAAATGACTCGTTTGACCAAAGTAAGGCAAGTTTATCTGTTTTGGTTTAGTGGGGACAGGTGGTGGCACCTTTGTTACATTTTTACTGGTTGTCTGAAAGACAAAACAGCAAAACACGGTTTAGGAGTTCTGCTGGCAAGGACCAAAGAGCCTCAGAGAACAATATAGTATCAAGTATTTTACTGCTGCAGCAACGCTGTTTACAACATCATTGGAAACACAAAGAGACTGCTTGAAACATTTTATCATCATTGTTGCTTACATAAAACTTTGAACTCATTCTCTTTAATACTTTTTGTAACACCTATGTTTTCAAACACCAAGCAAGGGCAGGGCTCAGTAATTTCTCTCTAGACATACCAGAGACACTTAGCAGCATCGGTAGGCAAGAGGTTGTTTTCCAACAAAGCACTTGTCATTCCCAGTTCTGTTACTTCACCTCTACCTGATAGAATTGTGCCCTTGTGCCAAAATTTAGGTGGGAAGCCTTGCTGTAATCAAACATTTGAAGGACATTGTTGCATTAAGTAGTGAAACAAGTGTGTAAATGATTTTAAAAAAAACAATGTAAATGCCTCTGCAAGTAAAGTCTTTGGGGAAAAGAATACACACATGCACTCTAGTACAAGTAATTCAGCCACTTTTATGTACTAAGCCAAAATGTAGATTTTCATCACAGTGACTGTAGAGAATGATTTTGAATTACCAACTGCCATTAAAAGTCTATAAGACTTCTTTTCCTTACAAGTAGTCTTTTAAATGGTGACCTAAGTACTTTTCTGACAGCACCATTGGAAAAGTTGTGTAATCCCTGTGGGATGCACTGCCTGAGTTTCCTGCATACCTGTGCTTCCCGCAGGAGATCTTCGCTGCTCTGGTTTTTCCTCAGGGTGCCGAGCCCAGCAGACTGGTCCACGGAATCAAACATTGAGAACGGACGCACTTTCTTCTCTTTGTCTCGCAAAAAAGTTTCTCCTTCAGCTGTTATTACAGAGGAGACAACTTTCAAAAGGGATGGCACAATTGTAGGTACAAGAGTCCTGCTCTGGGCAATATTCACCCCAGCATATGTAAGGGATGCTTTCTGCATCCATCCTTCCCCTGCACCAAGAGTTCCTCAGCCTGCCAAATGCTGTATCATGCAAATTGAACAGGAGCATGAAAGAAGGCATTAGTATCTACTTTGCCATCTGAAGTAAGTGGTGGATTCGATTTTTTTCTTTTAAAAATCCGTGCAACACCAGACTGAAGCTTGTATGGCAATATTTTTTTTGTGTATGTGTGTGTGTGCCTCCAAATGAATTCTCAATATTTACTGAAGCATTTAGAAAAGACAGATATCATCAACTAGATTTTTTAAGATTAGCCAAGCACATAAGGACATACCTTGTCCTTCATTAGTCACAATTCCTTTTCCTGAAGTCAAGGCTGACACTTGACTACTATGATTGTCTACATTTGAACTACTCCAGTCAGGGGCAGATGGGGATGGTTTTGCACTGGGGACCACAGAACCTAGGAGAGAACAAGTGGAACAGATTAAGTTAAATAATAATTTTTATTCACTTCTTTAATGTAGGTAGTGATTTTTTTTCTAAGTGTCGGGTCTAGACAGTGTGCAAGTATCACATACAGGTTAACTGGCTATAAATCTTACCACTATAGATTTTCATTCATTGGTTGGTTTGTTTTAAAGAGAATGCAAACCAAGTTCAGAAACAACTATCAAAGCAGCAGCACACACCTGCATGTAGAGGTGTGTAAAGAAATTTCTCTCAACTGCCTTCTTTTCAGTTAGTACAAAACTTTTGAATATTTTCAGTAAGTTAAAAGTGACATGATGCTAACAAAGAATGAAAAACATATACTGTGCAAAGAAAATCATGATGTTTTAAAGCACATACAGACGCTGCCAGTGACATCCGAAACAACAGAACAATCATCTGTGTATTTAATGCGCGTACAGGTACTGCATTAAAGCTGATCTTTACATTCACTGGAGTAGATGTGTGGATCTGCAAAAATCACTGAGGAAATGCTTGCAACTTGCTATTAAATACTTCACCAAATCCCCTCTATTAAATTTTAAATAACATAATACAAACAAGTAATGTTAAATTCAAACAGAAATGATAAGCATCAGCTAAAAAGTTTCACTCTGACAAAGTATCAAAACCTCTAAGAATGCAGTCATTTTTTCCAAATGTTAAAAAATAAGAAGTGATGTTTTAGTTGAAACAGCTCACCACCACCATGCATTCCTCTAGCAAAAAACAAATTTTGTATGGTCGAGAGCTCAAATTCCACTCCAGTAGTTTTAGGATCAGCAAACCAGATAAAACAAAACAATCCATCATTCTCCAATACAACAAGAGACACTTGGAGTGCTTTGGGGCAATGGTTACTTTCATAATATCTATCAGAACTGGAAACACAGGCAGGAAGAAAAAAAATAAACAGAACTATTCTCTATTTTGTCCTTTTAGGAAAATCAGAGTTTCTCTTCTTTTCCAGGTCTTCTCCCGAAATAGCACAGAGGAGATATTTGAAACTCTCCAGTTTCTCCACACTTCTCTCATGGACCTGAACTGTGTCTCATAGGAGGAACCCACAGAGAGAAGCCAAGTAAATCTCCATTAACTATCCAAGTAGGAGAGGCCAAGCCTCACATCACCAGCAAGTCAATAACTTTATTGCTATTTCTTTGCTACAATCAGCTGTCTACTTTGTAATATTTATTGTAATGCTGATTAATCTTTTCATGAGTCATTTCCAAAACTCATGATCAGAAAACTTGGCTTTGCTAGTTTTTAAATCCGGACACCAGGGTGTTACCAGATATGTCCTAAAGCTGCCTCAGTGTATAGTCTTTAGGAGAACCTTAAAATTAATAAAAAAGGATTTAGCTCACAGAAAAATCCTCCTACATTCCACACTGTTAAACAATTCAAATTGCTAACAGAGGATTACTTAATTTATAACATTGAATCACATAATCTCAGTGCCTGTAAAATGTATTTACTGGTGCAAAACCAAGTTGCAAGTAGTAAGACTGACATCTCAAACAACACTGTTTAAAAAAAAACCCCAAAACAAAAAACAACACAACACAAAACACCAAAACAGAACTGTTAGGTAAAACAAAACATATCTGGATAAGAACTATTTATCATAAGCTATTACCTGCAGGAGCTTTAGCTTGTGAACTGTTCCCAGCTCTCATGTTGGGCAGAGTTTGTGTTTTTAGTGGACCATCAGGTACCTGCAAAGCTTGTGTCCCATCTGAAAATGCTGGTTTCACCAAAAGCTCAGGTCTGGAAGCAATACGTGGCATAGTAGAGGACTGGATATAAGGACCTACTGCTGCCACTCGACTTGGAGCAGAAGCCACTGGCTGTGACAAATTCCCATCTGAAGAAACCTTTGGGGGGAGAAAAAAGAAGAAAACGTAAAGAATTTTATGCTGCAGTATTCATCCATCAGAGCTTGAAACAGAAATCAAAAAGGTTAGAACAAGTAGCAAATGATACTCCAACATTAAAAATGCTTTTTTTGAAAAAGCTTTTAAGAATTATAAACCTGAGGTAGTAATAGCAAAAAAAAACCCCAAAACAACAACAAAATAAAAAATCTAAAAAAAAAAAAAATCCACGAAAGCATAAGATTTCTTGTCTGTAAAGAGTAAGTAGGTTAACACTAATGTACCATGAAAAGGACTTTAATAATACAAGACTTCCTCTACATATGGATAAAGACAACAAGTCTAGCATCTGAACAGCCCTCTCCACAAGCAAGTTCTTACTTCAGACTGTACAGACAACAAATAAAGTAAATGTTTTTGTTATTATACATCCCACACTTACTGGTACATTCTCTTTCTGCTGCAGAGCTGCCTTTTTCTTCCACAGACGCTCTCGCAGCTCATTAACACGCTTATCCATGACTGCCACCTCCAAGTTGCGCTTGTTCAAACACTCCCTCTGTTGCTGCAGCTTGGCATTCTGCTCCTGGTTCAGTTTGTTCCTCAACTGAATAAATTCACAAAGCAGGGGGGGAGGAGGGGAAAACAACAAAAATAAAAACAAATTAACTTTCAGGATAGGAGACAGGAACCAGTTACAAAGAGAAAAGCCTTTTAAAAAGTAAAGTCATGTCTTGTCTCTAGAGAAAATGTTGGTTAGTCTCCAAATCTGCAGAATGCAAAGGTATACACATAGTGTGCTCCTTCCTCTCTTTGCCCTGGACTCAGCACAACTAACCCTCCATCCTCAGCACGCAGCCACACAGGTCTGTCAGGAACAGGAGCAATGGCATTTCTCTCCAACAAGGTAAGAAACAACCCAAGCAACTCTTAAGCCCTTAAGGGTTGTGGGTCACAAGCTGGCTTTGCATTACCTGCAGCTCCTTGTACAGGCGGTCGAGCTCAGCTACAGCCGACTGGTTGTCGTGGTAACCATCAATTCGGCCGTTCTTCAGCATCTCCAGTTGCCTGGTGAGTTCCTCTACTTTTGACACAGCCAGCACCAGCTCGCGCTGCTTTTGCTGGAACAGGCTGTTCATCTGTTCAATCTCCTCCACTGGAAAGAACGAGAGAGCACAATAGCTGCCCTGAGAAACAGCCGAGCGTGGGCTGCTTCCAAGGCAGCAGTTAAGGGGACAGCGAGCGCCCTGCCAGCCTCCAGAGCGGGGCTGAACGGAGCCAAACCAGCTCTTCCTCCAAGCATTTGCAAAAGAAAACTCACTAGCACAGTTATGTAAATTTGGTCTACTTAGAGCACTGACGGGGAGGGAAAGAGAACGCTTTTTTAACTTTCTGAAATATGGAAACAAACAAAACCACACTAGCAGGCTGCATTCATCTGTAGAAGCCTAAATTCACAGAATGCTGAATCCAGCAAGAAGACACTCATTCAACCACAAGGCATATTTATGATATTTAAAATTCTGAATTTAAGTCGTAAGAAGTCAGTGACAAAACACTCAAGCTGTTTTATTAAACAAAGACTCAGAGGGCTTTTTAGGGTCTATTACAAAAATCTGTCATCAGCTGCTTCCACTGCCAAAACTGTTCTATTATAGAACAAAGTTTAAGAAATCAGTAAGAATTCAAGCAAGTACCAAGACCAGACCTGTTGGGGATGGTGCAGGGAAACAGATTCACATGCTCCAAGATCTTGTATTACTCTACCATCCTTCTATGCCTTTAAACTGATGTTTACTTTGTGCAACAGAATCCAAACAGAAAAGGGACTCTCCCCATAGAAAACCATTTTTGCTTTCTCTGTAAACCACAATGCTTTCTACTAAAACAACGTATTTATATTTTACCCTAATAAACCAATATATTTTGCATTTGAGTCAGGCTGGAAATAACAAGTTCTGCACAATACACATGTTCAAAAGAATGAAAAGGTAGGCAGAAGAATATGTGTAAATATTAAGTCTGAAATAAATAGTTAATGTTGCATCAACATGCTGAACTACAAGCACCCAACTAGTACTGTAGCAAGCCAGGCCCTGGTCAGATTTGCACAATTAAAAAGGAAATAGGCTGCCAGGCAACCTGGGTATCAGGCTAAGCTTTGTTATAGGCCAAGAAAATAACACTCTAAGTGCGTAAGGTACTGACATCAAGAACCAAAAAAGTTACTGTGGTACACAAAGGTATTCAAGTAAGGGAAAAAAATAACTACACTGTAATTAAAGAGTAGACATGCTGGGCTCAAAATATAGGGTGCACTTACAGGATATTTTAAAATATAGTAAGGAAACATATTTTGTTTTAAGTCATTCAGGTGTTCTCTTGGTAAATACAAGATGTGAAATTGTTAAGATTAGCATTTCCTGGGATGCTGTAAATAACTCGTCTGAATCGTTGAAATCCCAAGAAATTTTAGAGTTCCAAGAACCGCATTTCATGAAAAACCACAGGCTACTTTCAGCAAGCAGCAACTCACCTAATTTCCCATTGCTGAGTCTTTTCTGCTCCACGTGGCCTTTCAGTGCTCTCACTTTCTTTAGTTTGGCTTCTTGATTCTCAGCTATTTCCTTTAATCGCTTCAGTTTTTCCTGCTCAGCAGCTTGCTGCTGCTGTCGCTGATCTTGCTGCTTCAGGAATTTCAGACGTTGTTCCTGCAGCCAAGACAAGGATTTTTTAATTTATTTTTTAAAATGAACTTAAGGCAAGGTACTGACAGAAACAATCACCACAGCAGTTCAGATCAGCTTCAGCCCAGGATGATTTCCCAGAGTATCAAGCAAAGCCTGAGAGAATGGAGCAAACATGACCCAATTCACAAACTGAACACCAATATGTCCCAATATAGTCCTCTAGCTGTAACTGTTCTGTTGGACAAGAACCTATTGAAACAGAGGTGGTATCCACGTCTAACAGCCCCCAGTAATTCTTTCATCCATGAAATTGCTCACAACCCTTTGAGGCCTAAGAAAAATTTTAGTATTCACATTCCATGACATTTGCAAATTCATTTAATCACTACTTGGCTCTTGAGTTCCAAGAGCTCATGACTATTTTCCCTCTACCTTCATGCTGCTGGTACTTTACAGATCTCTAAAATGTGTCACATTTTAAAAAACCAAGCCATGTTGGAGAATATTAGACATTCTTTATACAGAAGGTATTGCATAAATTATTGATATTTTCATCACTATTTGTACTTTTACTAGTTCTGCTAAAACCTCCTTGACATGGGGGATGACTGCACACCAAAGCCCTAAAATTATACTGCCCCCTGATAATGATCAGCACTATCACAACACAGATAATTCAAGACATGGGAAAAATCTTCACAGTGACTTGGCCCCATTTACACAACAGATACCATCTTAGTGGAGAGGATCATTTTGCCTCTCCAAGAGTCTAAGAGTAAAATGTTGTGTTATCAGTTTCTACATAAACATGTGTCTAATGTAGACCTAAAAGAAAGCATTAGACCACCTGACCACCTATAGAGAATTCCTTTAAATCACTGGACATTATTCATGGCCTCCAGTTCTGGAGATATGTTCTTCCAGGACAGTAGAACTATTAAGACTTTCCCAAGCATCCCCTGACAGTCAAGACTATCACTGCTTACTAATATTAGAACTCCACACTTCCTCAAAAAAAGAAAAAAAAATCACCACAAAATAATCTGTCATATTTAGAAAACAGGGACTCTTCTGCACTTTGAATAAAAAAGGCAGAGCAAAAAGTGAGCTTGCCTTCCAGAGAAAACCAGGCAGCACCTTCAGTGTATGTTCTACTTTAGAGTCACTCCCACGCAGGAAAATGTCAAAAAAAAGGGATATTACAGCTTGCATCTAAAAAGTGTATTTTTCCTCCCTCGGGATCTATTTTTAATATTGCATCTGATTTCAGAAAGCGAAAGAGGCAATGGAAAGTCTCTCTGCAAAGGCGTCTAGGAAAGCAGGTTTGTTCCAGAGCAGGACATTAAATGAAAAATTCTACCACTGGGACACCCACAAGGCTACTCTTCTTCAAACCACAGGCAGCAGACATCTACCTGACTCAAAATTCACCTTTTTTTTAAATATTGTACAACTCTCCTTACAGTAAATATACATAATTTTCCTCCTATTTCTTGTTTCATATATATAGTGACTAAGTGATATTTGCAAGACCAAGGTGTATTGTCGTCACCTGTGAGTGAAACAGAGAGTTGGGAAAGTTTAGGTTCTCCTATATTCAATACATCTCAGCTGGCACTGAGAAAAGGGCAACATTCTGCATTGGCAAATTAAACAAGGCAGAACACGTATTAACTGTGCTGCAAGATTTCAGGTGCAAACTCAAATTATTTGGTTGATTGACCAATTTCTTATATTACAGTTGCACCTTCTTCATACATGTTCTTATCATAAAGCAGAAATAAACTTTTATTGGCTACTTTGGCAGGCCATAATATTACTTAATATGTGCTGCAGAACCATTAGAAAGCCATGGTTTGAAGCACTTCCCCGAGATACAATTATTGAAGGCCAAGGGAACTGAACAATATAAAGACTGAGGCACACACAGAGCTGATCTCTAAAGGAGAGGGAGATGGGGTGTGTGACAGAGGAAGAAGAGTGAGACCAGAGCCTCAAAGCAGCCTTCTTCCCCAGTAAAGCACATTCTGAAACCCACCCAGACAGATGAGCCTCTTCAAGAAAGGCTCACACTGAACAATTCTCTGCCAAAAGCAGCATTTTCTGTTATATTTTCAAGAGCAGTGTATACCAACAACACTTAAGACAAATATGAACTCTATGCCACCACTTTGCAGATGCATTCAGAGTATTTTTTCCTCTAAATGATTCAGGAGCACTCTGTGTGCTTTCATTAGCTTTTATGTTATTGTTCTGCAAGCATTTCATAAATCACTGTCCTAGTTACTTTTATCATATACATGCCATCTTTCCCCGACAGCTGCCCCAGGAAACCAGGCACACTGAACTCTATCAGGGGAAGGCCAGATATCATTACAGGACAGCATTATATCCTGAGACAAAAGCTTTGTTCAGTGATCAAACTGGTAAATTGCTGATCACCACATGGAGCACAAATAGAGCTGACAGAGCCTCCAGGATCAACAAAAATATATTCATGTTATGTGCTCTATCCTATTAGTAAGTTATATGGTCACCTCTATCACTGGCATTATTTGAATGTTTTACTGCAGGATATTTGCATAGATTGACTGCCAAATTTAAAAACATGCAGCCAAAGAAAGGGCTCAGTTTATAAGAAGTAAAAAACCCTAAATCCCCAACTTTCTTTCTACCTCATGTGGCTCTTACTATCGTTGTTCCTGGCTGTAAAGAATCTAATTCCAAACTCACCTTGTTGGCCAGCATTTGCTGTTGAGCCTCAATTTGTTGCTGCTGGCGGGATGCCATTTCCTGAAGTTCAGCCAGTGTCATGTCCATCCTTGGAGCACTCACCTATCAAAGAAAACCCAAAGCATGTTAAGTCTAGAATTTTTCATTTGGCCAGCATGTAACTCATTCGAGCTACTGCAGAAAAGTATGGTAAAAGTCTTTTAAAAATAACAACTATTGAATATCCAATAAAACAATTAGAAACGGCAACTTTTCATGGTAAAAGAATAAATAGTTGTAAGCTTATATGCATAGACCAATTCAGCAGCTCACATAAGATGACATCTCTTGGAACACTAATACTTCTAGCAAAATCCCAGTAGCATTTTAAGAGACATTTCAGAGCCCTTTATAATTAAGCTCAGCATGAATCAGTTTTGACTGGCTGAGCCCAGAGTGCTCAGCACATGGCAGGATAGATCTGTGGTCGTAGGTGGATCACTGCAATTCAAAGCACTTCAACGTAAGTCAAAGAAAATGGAAAGTTTAAATATAGCTGGGCAGGGGGGAAACACCACTCTAAGACAGAACTATTATTAGTTATCTGTTCACATGTTTTCTGAATTAAGATTCAATCTCATATCCATAATTGTATCTTTTGGAGCAAGAATAAATGTCAGACAAGGAATTCAAAGCTGAAACACTAACTGGTCATCTTGAAATCTGGAACTAGGAATCTCTGACACAAAACTGAGAGGAAAAAAACGTTAAACTCAAGTAATGTGAGAGAAAATTTTGATGGGAATAGAGAAGGGAAAGTATGCTGAATTTGCTGCTCTGAGATCACCTGTACAAGCACAGATATGGCAGCCAACAAAACTCAGTGACATCTTAAAAACAGAAAGCCAGAATGATAATTGCTAGAGGCTTTTTGCCTGTTTCACAGCAGTCATTAGAACCGTTCCCAAAACAGTCTCTTAATTTCCGTGGTAGGACTGACACCAGTATCTCCAAAGAGGGGAACCTCCAGTTTCACTATAGTGGCCACTGCATCAAGCACTTACTCCATTCTCTATTCTTCGATCACCAGGCACTTTCACACCATTTCTTTTGAAGGCTGGATCTTGAGACCTCTGTCCAGTCCCTAGATAGAAATAGTCATAGATGGTAAGGTATTTTCAGATTTTTCTTATCCTCTTAGACATGGCATTCAATGTAAAAGGAGAACAAATACAATCATCATGGTTTAGAATCTGAGCAACTATTCTTCTCATGTGTTTACCCCAAGATAAACTTAACTGATGGCGCAACACTTTTTTTTTTTTTTTGAAAGGTTGCTGTTAGATGACAGCTTTTATTTTAAAGTATAGTTCTGTTCAAAAAAAACAGACAAAGAAAAACAGCTTAACGAACAGTAGGCTATTTCAGTACTTATCCTGGGGTCAACAGGCAGTTAGTCTGTAAGTTTGTATTATACATACATAGTTTAAAAGTACAATTATTTTTTTCTGGCAGTCATTGTGTCAGTAAAGATGCTGCTGAACTAGAATCCTACTTTAATGTTTCCATCAGATTACATACAAATGGTGTTCAGATGCCAAAGACCAAGCTCATTAATCCCACTGTAGGACATATATGACTACAGGACAAAGCCAAGTCAAGAACCTTCTTGCCCATTTGACATCTATTTAAGGACCTTATTTCTGTGAAACTAACTCCAGTGCTCAAATATATTGCTTAGCAATGCTAGGGCAAATAAAATGACAATAATCCTACTACTACAGGAACCCTGGACTTGAAAAAATACATCTTGACAATCCAATCAAACTGCTCTGTAAGATCCTTAGTGGGTAGAAATGGCTGAGCTTTAGCTTTTCATGCACTCATTCTATCACCAGTACACATTTCAAACAAGATAAGTTTAGTCATTTAAAATACGCTGGAGACAAAGCCACTTAACACAAATAAAGTATTGCCAGCACTGAGGAAGATTACCAAGGATGAAAACAGAAAAAGAGGAGGAAGAAGAATCCAGCAGACTGTTTAAAAGTCTTACAGATTCTAATGACGAGATGGATGTGGGACGCACAGAAAACTCTTGAAAAGCAGAAAGTAATTTCCCTTACAGGTTTCACATTTAAATTTGCAATTCACAGATATTACATTCTCAGAGAACTTGACCAGGCAGTTCATTTAATGCTATTCCTGAAACTAATAGAAATCTGTAGATTGTAGGAGAAACTTTGAAGAATTTAGAACTCTATCATTCAACAAGTATGCTAAGTTTATCACCCTGGTAAAGTATTATCCAGATGAAACATCCTGAGCCCAAATTACAGATTACATTACGAGACAACAGTTTGGTAAATTTAAAAGAAGAGACTATCACACATGTCTAGATATTTTGCTGCAGAATATATATTTAACAGAGGATGCCCTTGGATGCTTTGGCAATAATCAGCTCTAGAAAACTTGCAGAAATTACAATTTAATTTAATATTCCCAGATCTGGCAAAGGGGATGAATTATTTACAGAAATCAGTCAGTTTTCTGTTGCAAGCCTTCTCAGTTCCTATAAAAATAACAGCCAGACAAAAAGGGCTGCAATGCCATATAGACTATGAATGTTAATAAATAACATAAACAAGCTGTCTCCCTAACCTTGAAGAATGAAATGAAACTTGAACAAGTGAACCAGCTTACATCAACACGTACCTGGTTCCCGGCAGGGAGGACGTTCATGCCGAAGAAAGAAACGGACCTCGCTCCTCTGCATCCCAAAGCGCTGCAACACATCCAGCATCCGCTCATTGTCGGCTATGGGACGTTCTAGGAAGGTGGAAAACAGTTGACTGCTACATCCCATCACAGCCTGAGCACATACCAAACCAAAATTATCTGTCCATCATCTTTCACTTGAACATCTGTTAGTACACAGGTGCAGTGTGTGCACATAATCCTTGCCCTCACCCAAGGCTTTCTACTTTTCCCTTAAGAAGTCACTCTATCACTCCTTGCTTCTGAAACTAAACCAGCACCTCTGAAAAGCAGCCCTTCAACCACCCCTGAGGGAAAAGGCTGAGCCACCTTTGCAGCCTGAGGGGAAACAAGCAGGGAATTCAGAGCTTTCTGCTCTAATGCCTTTGTTTTGCATTGGCAAATCATCTTGCCCACTCACCACTGCAGGAAATGTGCTGGTGTACCTTTGCTCTCCCTTCTGCAGTACTTCAGACAAACTTATTTCTCAGGCATTCCCACCCCCTCCTCAAGGGCACTGCTGCTCCAGTTCCTACAGGGACTCCTTTACTTCCTAAATCCAACAAGAATTAAGAGAGATGCAAAAACAAACTCTCCGGGAAGGGGGAATTCTTCCTTGAACTAGCTAAGGATTGCAATCCAACGCTGGATGGCAGCCCTTGCGTTCAGGCTCCGGTAGCAGCACTCAATACCACGGAGAGGCTCCCAGGCAGTTCCCAAGGGGCCTGATCCTCAGCATGCCAGCACAGCTCCTGTCACTTCAAGTGTTCTCCCAAAGCTCCTGTCAGACACAGATCTGGCTCATTCTCTTGGACAGCAAATTTCATGAAGTTCAGATTAGATTCATTTTGAAAGCTCTATTTCTGATAAACCTGAAAGGCTGAACTACTTTGGATTCACAGCTCAAAGTAAAAAAATGATCTGACAGTGAAAAGCAAGGCTAATCAATAAGAACTTGCCATTTTCTTTCAGACAATTGAGATGGAAGTTACATGCACAAGTTCCACTGAATATCTTTTCCTGTTCTTAATCCCAAGTTCAGGATTCAGTCATATATCTGATTTTTAAGCTTTACTCATTGCCTTTCGATAATACAAAAATCCAGTGTGAGTCTACATCTACCAATTTCATTTACCAGTACTCCTGTGTTACTGTTCTTTTAAATTTACATACTTCATAGCCAGACATTCACAGACAGTGTATAATTAGAATTACCTACTGGCCTCCAAATCTTTACATAAAAGCAATTTCTTTTGTTATTCTGGACATTTTACCGTATTTTTTTTCTGCCTATTTGAAATGTGATGGTGACGGTGTAGTCAACATATCATAGTAGTGACCTTTACATAGACAAGATACTGTCGTAATAGCTTCTAACACCATTGGGGCTCATGATCAGGTTAGACCCATTTGTGCTGGATGTTAGATAAGCAGCAGATACTGTTCCTGGCCTGAGAAATAAGACAAGCAGACAAAGAATGAAATTGAGTATCATCATTTTTGCACTAGTTTCATTTTTCCTGACATAGTTTTTGTTCCATGTTTCCTTTCATTATTTATGCAAGGGGAGAGGGGAAAAAAAAAAGAAACCAGAGAGTTGTTCATTCACATTCAATGGAGTCTTTCAAAGTCACTATCTAAATATGAAATAATCTTTTCAGCAGGAAAAATTGTTGGCATTAAGTATAAATGTTTTCAGTTTCATTAAAAAAAAAAAAAAAATGATCCACTAACATGTTTCCAGCATGTGAAAAGCTCTTTTTCAACATAAAAGTGTTTCTTTAAATGAAAATGCTGCAGCTGCGCTCAAGCAATCTAGGAAGGAAAATTTCTGGAGTCACTGTCAAAAGAGATTAGCTTTACAGAATAAGCAAGTAGGTCACTGTTACAGAAAAAGCAGTCTCTTGGCAGTTACTTGTCTAGACAGCTAAAAAAGCTCTTCATTTGCTAAACCTTAATTCAAGAAAAAAAAAGGCAAAAACAAAACAAAAATTAAAAAAAAAATCAACAGTACCACTGTCAGATTTCCATCTTAAAGGATGTACAGCAGGCTTATGAGACAGATTTCCAGCAGCTCAGCAATACTTCAACTGAAACTCTATAATCAAGGGAGATGCCCTTTACACAAGGATTCTGTCAATACCACTCACTGACTTCAAAGGGAGGTCAAATAGATTTTCAAATGCCAAACAAACGTACATTTGGAAAGCTCAAAAAGAAAGAACAATCAGTTTTCTTTTTTTCATTCCCTATCTGTCTCAAAGAAAAAGAAATTTGTACACGCACACACCTTTTGACTGCTTTCCACAGCGGATAAGATAGTTGCCTAACAGAATTCTGACAATAATAGGAAGGTCAAGAAATTTTGCCCTGATATTCTTCAATTTTCAAGTAAAACTAGGAGGACACGGAGAATAGTAAACTTGCCCCCTTCAGGAAGCAGAATGCCTCAAGTACACTTGCAGCAACCTTTCAAAAGATACTTAATAAGGTCTGACAACAGAAGCTAAAACTCCTGAGCAAGCATCAGATAAAGAGAGACACATAATGTAAGAAAGATCTCAGTAATCCGAAATCTGAGAAGTCATTTTCTAATATAAATCTTTTGTTTCTTCCAAAGGGTTAGCCATCCTGCACCATGTTTGTTTTAAAGCAGTTTCATTTGTTCAGTGTAATATGCAAACAAAACAGAAGTCATGGCTTATCTTGGCAAAACAAGATAGTGAACTTCACTGACATGTAAAACGAGATTAGCAAAAAGCTAAAAGTATTTCTCTCTCTGGCTGCCCCCTCCCCCCACCCAATATCCAATATATACATGAAAACATATCTTGCAAATGGTTGTTACCAAATGTTACAGAGATGCTTAAGAAAAGATATATTTTATCCAAAACAACATGCATGTATCGAGTATTCAAGTCTTTTAATGTTACTGATTTGAGACTACTGCATTTTTTGTTAACAAGTACAATTTGAAACTGTATTTGAAACTTCAGTGAAAGGCCAAGTGCTGAGTCCTGCACTTCAGCCACAACCACCACACACAGCACTACAGGCTGGGGGCAGAATGTCTGGAAAGTGGCCAGCAGAAAATGACCTGGGGGGTGCTGGTCGACAGTGGCTGAACATGAGCCAGCGTGTGCCCAGGTGGCCAAGAAGGCCAATGGCATCCTGGCCTGGTCAGCAATACCATGGCCAGCAGGGCCAGGGCAGTGATTGTCCCCCTGTACTTAGCACTAGTGAGGCCACACCTTAAATCCTTTGTTCAGTTCTGGGCCCTGCAATGCAAGAAAGACATTGAGGTGCTGGAGCACATCCAGGGAGGGGCAACAGAGCAGGTGAAGGGTCTAGAGAGTAAGTCCTGTTAGAAGCAGATGAAGGAGTTGGGGTGTTCAGCCTGGAGAAGAGAAGGCTCAAGGGTGAGCTTTTTAACACGGCATAAGCACTAAGGCTAACTATAAATTCAGTAGTTTTACCTAAACCTTTATTTTACTTATCTTTCACTGTAGACTTTGGTATTGTGTTGATTTAGAGAAAGATGTACAATAAAAATACATTCCTAGAAGACATCTTTCCATGCTGAATTGATGCTTTATTTTACCATTATTTATGAAGAAAAGATACACTATTTTCTACGGAGAAGAAAAAAAAATCTGTTCCATTTTTGAAGCTTAGAAGTATCAAAACTTCTCTGTCAGAAGCAGCTAAATAACAACAGACAACTCAGGTATCTCATTCTACTAAACCACGATCCATCTCACCAAAGACTTCTTTGAACAGATGTGGGCCCGAGCCAGCAGCAGAGCAAGACAGGAATATGAGCCCTTAACATCTGATTCTTTTACAATCTTGTTGAAGTATCTCAAAAAAGTTGGCTCAAACACGGTTATTTTTCATTATTTAAAACCCTGTCCAGGATTCACCCAGCTTATGCCTCTGGATGGCTACCAGTGTCTAATGAGTACCATGGAGACAGGAGATAGTCCAGAGTCCTTTCCCATTGAAGCCATCAGACATTAGCCATTCTTTTAATTTCTCTGTGGGCATGTTCTCCAGTTCCAATGCAGCAGTGCAAGCTAGGGAGATTTGAACTTCCATGACAAAAATCATCAAGAACACAGGAAAAATTAAAAAAGCCACAACAGACCAAACACACAACCCACTTCTTCACAGGCCTAAAAGGACTGGGGTCAGTCAAAAGTAGCTCCTATGCCCTCCCTGCCAGCCACTTCCTTAGAGCACTTCAACATCAGGTTACTTCAACCACTTCTGCTAATACACTCTTCCCATCCAAACTCAATTAACACAACTGGTAACAATGAAGGCGTAATCTGAAAAAGGAAGTTTTCTTTTGTCACTGTGAGTTGAAGAAACGATTTTGAACTGGCCACAGAACTACTGATACTTAGTACTTCAAAACCCCCACACAGTCCACTGGGATCCCACTGTGGGGAGAAGAAGGAAGAGAAAAAACACTCCCTCACACTCTTCAGAGACTCATTTGAGTCAGAAAAGGGTTGCATGGACAGAAACAACTGCATGCTTGAGCCCTCTCCTTTTGCTTTTAACTCATTTTTGTAAAATGAATCTTTCTGCTGGTGCATTACCATACAGCTGGTCTGACGAAGAAGTTAACAAAATGGTAATGCAGAAACCCTCTGGGGCAGAATCACATCTGCCAGGTCTCTGTGTGCTACCTTATCGGAAGCAGTGAATGCCCAGTGACTCACAAAGAGCCAGCTGACCTACCTGAGCCACACCACACCTCATCCAGGTGGCACTCGCTCTCGCCGGGCTCCTTGCACAGCTCCACCACATCTCTGCAGGTTGTTTCGGGGGTGACCGGCACCTCTGTGAAGTGCTGCTCATTGTTACTGAGGTACACGGTCAGAAACATCTGGAAAAGACAAAGGCAACAGCACAAGGTTACTTTATGAGACAAAGGACCTTGGAGTCACAACCCTCTCATTAAACACATTCTTTCCAACACCATTATATAATCTATCAAACTAACACGCGTAGCGATTTCGAAACAAAACCAAATTTTTTTTTAAGGTATAAGCAAAAGACATTAAAGAAGTAATCCCCAGCTCAACAAAATTACATTGCTGGAGGATTGTGCGGTTTTAAATCTGGACCTACTGCTCCTTGCTTCTCTCAAGGTGAGGTGTTGGAACTCCTCCCACCCTACTTTATGTATATACCACACCCATTTGACGCAGCAGGAGAAACAGTCATCTAGACTTCAGAAGTACTCTTTATAGTGAAAAACAATTGTAATTATGTCTGATACAAAAAAAAAAAACACAAACCAAAACCAAAAACAAAGATCAGAGCTCACTACATAGGCAGTGAAGTGGAAACATAATTTGCATTTCCATAACACATTTCATCAGGTTTCTTAGAAACACAAGTTGAGTTGTTATTTCCTTAGTCTTAGTCTGAACACAAGTTCCCTCCTCAAACACCATTCACAGGAAAGCAAGGATATTTCACTTGGCTTTCTCTTCACAGCTGTAGAAGAATCCTTGATTTCTGGTTATTCTGTTTAAACATATCATACAGCTAGATGTTACTCTTGCTCATGTATTTCCTGTCACAACTTCAAAACAACCACTCTAAAATATTTGTTGCCATACTTGATAGAAAACACTGATGACTACTGCCTCTGAACACCATCCCACTATGTGCTATTAATATTAAACTGCAATCAAACTTCAGCTGCTACCTAAAAGTGCATGTCAGTTCTCTTCTGAGACCTATTCTCAACTTCAGTATCAACTGGCTGCTGGTCACATGAATTCCAGCAACACAAAAATCAGCCATTTATCTCCACAAAGCAATTAGTCCCCTAAGCATCTCAAGCAATAGAAACCTACACAATTCATCTTTTTCATACAGCTGGAAAAGATGTTTTCTCAGGAAAAGATACAAATCTTTGTCAGTCCTCATTACAAACAACTGTCCAAAGGTCAAAAGAGGAAAAAGAAAGTCCATTCAATCAAGGCAAGAGAGGCCTAAATAAGTTTAAATAATAAAGAGCCCCAAAACCAAACTAGAAGCATTATTTCTATAATTTTGTGTAAATACACTGAGGTGAGTACTCTGTATGCTACTGTAAGGTGAAATTTAGCCCCACCTTATTCACCAGAACTCACTCTGGGGGATACCTCCAGAAAACAACCATGCACACACATTCCTGATGCCTCCAAAGCCTTTCCAGGGGTCTTTTGAGTGCCAAGATCCCCTCCACCCCAATGAGAGAAGCTGTCTTTACTTTCAAAAACCTCTATGAAAACACTCCACACTCAGCATGTCTTGTTACCCAGAGTGCAAGTATTTGGCCCACTTGTGCCAGTATAAATACCTGCAGTGTTTCAGGCCCTGGCACTGCATCAGACTCAGCACCAAGAACACGCAGAGTTTTGGACCTCTGTTTTTGCCCAGCTCCCCAAGACAAGGGTTTCTGATAAATTCCCAAACATCTTCTACAAATACAGAGAGGAAAAAGCCTGCTAAAAGTGAGCTCAGAACTGCCTACAATCCTTACGAAACTGGCTAAGTTCCCCTCAGCCATTTCCCTGTCACACTGGGGGCGGCGGGACACCAAAAAAACAACAAAGAAAAAACAAAATTAGAGATTGTAAGTAGGGAAATTAGCTGAGAGAATGTGGAAAATGCAAAGGCAGCAACAAAATTCTGGTGACTGCCCGCTGATGGAAGCCAGTGAGCCCTGTGGAGAGCAGGCAGGCAGATGGAGTGGGACACCCAGTGCTGGAGGATTTGTAGCTTGAACCAAGGCTGCTGCTCTCTGCACAGTCCCACTCTTGGAGGGGAGCATCCTGCCCGCCAGCAGGGTCACAGCTGCTCTCCCAGGGCAGCAGGGAATTTGTTTGAGTGCTGCTCCCCTCTCCGGTATGCTTTGTGTGGGCCAGAGCTCTGGCAGGCAGGCAGGTAGGATCAGTTTACCACACACTTATTATATAGTAAAGACAGGCACAACTGTTCTGCTGCTTACAGCACAACGAGGTACTGACCTAAATTAAGACACAAAGCTTTCCAAGCAGGAACTCTGACACTTGGCTTTAATTTTCTGTCACTGAACACACAACCTTTTAGATGCAGCATTTCTAGAGGAGGCTGACAGCGAAGGATGCGAGGTGCAGCCAGGTAAGAATATCTCTTAATCACAAAAACTAGGGCAGAAGAGTATAAAACAAAAAAAAGCTCCCAAATAGCTTTAGAGCAGGCTTATAGAGGTGTGTAAAACACATTAACCCTTCACATTTAATGCTTTACAACCTCTAAACACCACCAAATCATGCAGGCCGTGTCTCTGCAATAACATTTGTTAGTTTTAAAAGATGAGCTCACAGATGGGAATTAAGAGCAAATTATAAAAACCATGGCATTATACACAAAGCAGACCTAATTTGACCCTAGCACGGCTGTTCACTCTTCAGTGTGCCTGTCTGTATCCAGTTGTTAATCCTCAGGATTTAGCAATACAGACAACTACACAGGAAGGATCACGAGTTGCCATTTCCATCCACAATGCTCAGGATAATTACTAATACATTAAGCCAAGAGCACTCAAACCTGCTGTGTGGGGGCCATTTCTGGGACTTGGTAGTGTCTGCATTACCTCTATCCCACATATTCTAGGAACTGAGAGGAAAAAAAAAGCAACCAAACCCTGCAAATTCCCTAAAAACACACCTCAGAGCCCTTAGAGGCTAAAGTAAATACAAGGTTATGCTATTGTTACCTCATTCTGCTTCCCTTTAGCTCCAGGGACAATGCTGAGGTGATTAAGCTCTCTAAGTAGTTGTGCTCCTCCTCTCATACCGAAATGGTGGTCACATTTATCACCACTGCCCGAACATCTGCTCCCCACCCGGCCACAACGGAGCCGGAGGCAAGCCCTGACCGGGGAATATCCATCACAGAGATGCGTCTCCCCAGAGAGGAGCAGAAAAGGTGAAGAAACTGATGTGAACCAAAAGCCTACTGTGGCCTCTCAGTGCTGCTCATCACCCTTGGTGGCTGCCGTGGCTGGCACCACTTCACACTGGAATCCCAAGAACTCATCCTCCTCCTGGGAATGGTGCAACTGTGATGTTCATTAACCACCTTACCAGATAGTTTATTTTGCTGTTTTATTGCTGTGGGCAACAAAAACCAAAAGAAACAACAATGCTCTCATGACACCCTGTTCAGAAGTTGGAATCCTGCAAATTGCATCACGCTGGAGCACAAAGCAGTCTCCAGCTCCTCCCTGAAACCAAAGATGTTAGGACAGTTACATACAGCCATTCAGGAATTCAGAAGGAAAAAACCTGCAACATGCAAAAAGTTCAGTTTCAAGGTGGGCATAAACAAAGGGCTTGATAAAAAACAGGAGAGGAAGACAAATCACAGTCAAACCTTGGACTTCTTTTAACGACAGCATCAAGGCAAATACTGAAATATCTGACAATTCCATATAACCTTGGAT
This sequence comes from Myrmophylax atrothorax, assembly GCA_026770055.1. Lineage (NCBI taxonomy): Eukaryota > Metazoa > Chordata > Aves > Passeriformes > Thamnophilidae > Myrmophylax > Myrmophylax atrothorax. The sequence goes on along the minus strand of JAOXXN010000446.1, from coordinate 16,785,566 downwards.
CAGGGTTTTTTTCCTCTATAGACTTTTGAAGAATGAGTTTTAGGAATGCCCAGTATACAGACTGAGCATTTTTAAGCCACACTCAGGTCCCTAAGTAAATTCTAAACTAATGTTTTTCCCCTTATTTCCTGCCTCAAAGACATACTCATTATTTATAGGTACTGAAAAGCTTGAAAATGTAAAAGCACTGCAATACTGTGGAGTACTTGGGAGAAACACGGGATGTGTTGAGCACCTATGTCCTAGGTCAGCAGATGGGACCAGTTATCTCTGTGTATGGGTGATCAAAGCCATGTATTCTACCCCCTCTAT
>JAOXXN010000446.1:16769153-16780502 GCA_026770055.1 Myrmophylax atrothorax | reverse complement strand
TTTCAAACAAACACGCTTTTAAAGCCACCTTTATATAGGTACTTTTATAGATACTTTTAGATACTTTTATAGATACTTTTGCAAGTATCTATTGCATCATTAGCTTAGCATTTAGTAGGAAAAAAAATTATCTAAAAGATACAAACCAAACAAACCGACCTGTAAGATATATAAACTAAGTTGGTTTCAGTAACACACATAGGAAACCACAGCCTTTTACTGAGCACCCACATTTGCCAACACATCACGTATAACTCATTCTGCTCAGACCTGAGTCCACACTTGGATTTGCACCAATGTAGTTAAACAACTGCAGGAATTCAGAGTAAACAAACCCTGAATATAGTCTTCATATTATACCACATGGCAGTATGTTCATAGATCCCTTACCACTGCCAGCTGTGAAGTTCCTCTCCTACAATGCAGTCCCCTCCCACCCCAACATACTCTTTTCCCTTTCTCCCCAAAGGCTTCCCCGTGGCTCCTTACAGACACTACTTCTGCACAGCTGTACACTTCACCAAAACCTGCTGCAGGTTGACTGTCAGAAAAGCAACCCTGGCTGAGGTGTTTGGGCTTGTACTGTTGGTGTCCTACTTGGAGCTTGCTCCTCCTCCTGGAGTCAGAAAAGGAGAATTGGATCTTCGGAGGCTTGCCCCTTCAGGCAGACTCTGCCTCATGTTCTGCATTCAGCACCAAGTTATACATACTTGGTACATAGGGAGAAAGAAATTAATCTTATTTTCAGGCAGATAATAAAACAATACCATGCAATTCTTACAATAGATGCTATGGAGTGGGAAAGGAGAAGGGTCCAAGTCATACAACATAACCACAAGGGGTTACAGTTGCTCCTCCTCCCATTCTTCAGTATCACAACACACACTGTGCCTAACAAGAGCCTAAAGCCAAGGCAACATACAAGTATAATGAGTGGGGTTATGAACTCAAACTTAAGCCTGAATCATCCCAGTTTTCTGTACTTGCGTCAAACCCAGAGGCAGGTTAAGAAAAAAAAAAGTAATAACTAAATAAAGAAAATAAAAAAGAAACTAAGCTGCCCTGACTGCTCTAGAGCTTTGCATCACCCCCACTGGGAATAAGCATTAGTTTCTCTTGGCCTCCTAGATGGCCACAGGCCAATAAAGAGCCACACTAAGTGTGCCCTGTCGGGACTTGTGAGAATTACATCTCTCAAACCAGTCCCTTAGAACACATGTACATTCCCACAGCAAAAAGAAAGCCTAGTCTTTTTCCTGGTTACAAAAAAAGACTTTGTATGAGACAAAATCCATCATGAAGAAAAGCAAAAATAGTTCTGCGTCAGGGATGAAAGTGTACTTAACACAACCTACACAAACGACACAGGCTATCACAGTAACCTGGCACCTGCACCACCCACACCACACCACCCACTGCCCCAGACACCAGGTTTAAAAATACTCATTTTCTGATTTTGCAGCCAACACAAAAATCTCACCAATAAAAAGACAATCAACCTTCACACCAGGAAGCACTGCAACCTCAGCCCACCAGAACATGCAAGGCAAACCCACTTTTATCATATAAGTGCCTACTCATACATCAAGCAAATTTATTACCTTCTATTTACTGGTACCAGGGGGCTGAACTGGTGGGAGCACCCATGGGGGAGGGCAAGGTATTGAAAAAGAAACAAGGATTTTTTTTTTTTGAGTCAAGGTTATCTAAAGCAATTTAAAAAAAATAAACAAGAGAGCAGAAGGTTTGTGATATAATAGCAACACAAAACAAGTAGCAAGTCAGTAGAAAAATAAGCATAGAACACTCATTTACTCCAGATCCAGCAACATCATAGAGGTCAGTGACAAACATCTTTGAAAAGACATCATATTAGTCACTCCTCCAGAAAAACCGCTGCCAAAATCTGCGTCCTACTGCCATGAAACAGATCTACATCCCAAATCACTCATGACACGCACAGGTAGGTCAGAGAACACACCACTTGTGCCACCTGAAACAATGACACATTTAACCACACAGGTAATTCCAGTGTGGGAAAAGTCACGGGACACACTGTTTGGGGTGTTCTGTAATACAACCTGATCAGTCTTGTAACATGGAGTGCATTAGTACAACATGAAATTCAGAGGCATTTTAACAGAGCACAGGGTCACATCTGCTTTATACTGCAACTCCAGAACATGCTACTCAGTCGTCCACCTTCAGGACAAGAAAAACCAAACCAAGAGTTTCAGACCACACAGCACAACAGTGTGCATGCTTTATTGCTTTCAAAACCAGGTCTGACTTCCTTTATAATTTACTGCTGGGATGCAGAGGCTTCCTGTTACATGAGCTTCTCAGTCCAACTTAACCCTTGCAGTGAGAGAGAATACACAAAGATGGTGGAGAAATTCCCCTCTTATCACCAACACAGAGGTGAAGGAAAGCACAAGGTACCATTTGACTGCTACAGCTCAGCCAACCTAAATGGTGAGCTGAGAGAGGCACACCATGGATTTCTCAAATCTGTCCCCTCATGTACACAGCCACGTGGCAAATCACTTCCACCATCCAAGTCTTTTAGTTGCTTATAGCCTTTAGTGTAGGCAGCATTTCCTCCCAGCCATCACCCAACTCCTTACTAAATCTAAGGGGAAGCTATGAAAGACACATGGCTTTGGGTGTGGATGGAAACCAAAGGAACAAGACTATCCATTTGAGCAGCATCCTACTATTAAATTAATTAGGTGTAATGTCACACCACACCTTTGCAGAAGGGCAGCTCTTTCCAACTCACAACCAGCTCTGGGTGGGTACACACTCCTGTTGCAATGGAAGTGCACCTTGAAGAATGACCTCCACTTGTCAGATCCAGATGACTGCCAGCACACACAGCACTGCAGCCAACCAACATAGCCACCAGCCACACCAAAGACAACCAGCATGCAATGTCTACGCTTGTGATCATATCTATTTGACAACAGCTAATGTTATTATTCAAAGCCACAAAGGAGTTTTGTCCTACCACTTCTGCCTGCAAACACACAGGAAGACATTAGTGACTGAAGCAGCACATGTTCAGCTGGCACAGGGGACACATCAAACTTTTACACCAGAACAGACCGATCTTTTTTTATCTTACAAGTTAAAAGGGATCAGTGAGGCTATTCCAACACTGGAAATGGTGGATGGCCAAATGGTCTTAAGCCAACCACATTATAACGGGATATGTAAAACTACAGCAGAATTTGGAAGGAGAAATCTTGCCCCTTCAATCAGCCCCTTAGCCCAAACACTGGGCTTGATCCAACCTTTGCTCCTGTAATGTGGAGCTCTACATGCTTTAACTTCTACTGAAAACATTCAGCTACTATAACAGAAGCTGCAGAAGGGTGGCAGATTGTAGAGCTGATCACTGTCTGACAGGTTTTATTTAAGTGCTGCTCTCTCCTCAGAGCTCTTCCCAGGCAATACCAGGCTCTACGCAGACACACCAGATGAGAAGCGAAGGGAGAGCAGTTCACCAGAGAAGGCAGCAGGCTTGCTGGGTGGCCTTTGGCTTTTCATGTGGTCACACCAAAGTCATACACAATGAGTTTTGCAGGTGGTTGCTTAGGTGGCATCACACTATTTTAAATGAATTAAACAGTTTAATCAAATAACATTTATATTATGCCAGGCTCCTCTTGCCCCAAGAACTTCAGAAATTGTCCCTCTCAGCCTGTCACTGTTTGGCAACTTGTTAGTTTCCCTGAAGGTAAAAGACTTCTCTAACCCAACATCACTAAATACTATTAGCAAGACAAGCACTTTAAATAACAATGGTTTTGGTGAATCACAGGTAAACCACCGCAGAAGGGTCTCTTGAGCAAAACCTACATGCAACCACAGAGGAATAACAATGCAGGGGCAAGAAGCATGGAGTGCTGTTTCCATAGCTTCCCTGTACAAATCTTTACTTGTAGTAAAATGTGTTTTCAAAAGGCTGAAAGATACAGCATGGCTAATGCTGATCAAGTGACTACAGGGCAGCATGACAAGCAAGCAACATTCTTCAGAAATACAGCTCGTACATGCCCTTTGCAGCTTCTGGTATTTCACAGGAGAGCTTCGTGGCATTCTCCAAGGAGGTCTGGTGTATTTTGCCTGCCCCTACACACTCTGCCTTTCACGACTCAGTGACACCTCCCTCTCTCTGTTAGTCAGAAATCAGGCATTCCCTGCTATGTCAGCTTTTCCTGAACACTTATGTTGAGAGACACACACTTTTACCACAGATGAGATCAGAGGAGCTCTAACAAATTCTAGAAATACCATCCTTCAGAGGGTCTACCTAGGATGCCCAAAGATGGCAGCAATGGATTTCACTTTCCTGGAGAAGTCTGGCGGGAGTTATCAATCACTGCTCTGCCCGGCTCAGATGCAGCACACATTTACATAGGATGGAGAGCAGGGTGAAAAAAAAACGGTCTTTGCACACACTTAAGAACACCAGACAAACCACTCTCAGGCAGCAAGGAAATTAGCAATTTATAGCTGTGCACAGGTATGACAGAAACCATTGAATAAGAGATACAACCACAGGGAGTAAAAGCCTTCCCAGAGATTTCTGTGTGATTTGCTGGCCCAGTCAATTCCCACAACTTCAACTTTGTCCAGCAAAACGCATTGAATAGGGGTTGAGATGCCTGTGAGTCTTGCTAAAGAGTCTTGTGGCTACTGAAAGCCAAGAAGGGGACAATCGCCTTGCAGAAAGTCAAGCCTCCACACTTGGAGAATTCAAGAGGGATACTCCACACCAGTGTTCATAGAATCGATTGAGTTGGAAAAGACCTCCGAGATCATCAAGTCCAACCCTTGGTCCAACTCTAGTCCATTTACCAGATCATGGCACTCAGTGCCACGTCCAACCTGTGTTTAAAAATCTCTAGGGATGGTGAATCATGTGTACCCTTCCAACTCCTTGTCCACACATTGAATGGCTGCAACCTGTTCACACACTCATAGGTTTGCTGCTGCACTGGAGTTACTGAGCACTTTGGTGGTTTGGTACAGAACAGAGCCCAAGTGGGGTAAAAATTACAGCAATAAAGAAGAATCCACTGAAGAAGATGGAAAAATAAAATACAGATTTTTCTCTGTAAGTGATAAAAGGAAAATGAAGGTAAGAAAAATACACAATTCCAGAGACTCTTCCTAAGCTTTCAATTTAAAGAAACAATGGGATTTCAAATTCTTAATGCAATAGAAGCAAACTAGTAATCTAAGCTTAGATCTAAAACTACTCCTTAAGCAGTTAAGTCTCACAAAATAGAAGTATCAAAAGACAAGGAAAATCTCCCAACTTATTAAAAAACCCCATATGTTACCTCATATCCAAGATATGCCTTAAACAAGGAAATAGGAACACTGACTTCACACACAACTAAGTGATTTAGGAACAAGCACCTCTTTTGAGGACTATTCTCAAATGTGGGACACAATAAACTACCACCAAGGTTCTCTCCCCATTAACGCTATAGGAGTAGGGGTGCAAGCAATGCAATTACTGTAAGATCATTTAAAAACTTACTTTGGATACCAACAGACTGGTATTACATCTGCACCACAATGTACCGGTTGGTTTGACTCTATGGGTCTCACAAATCTCAGGCTGAACTCACTGCATGACATTTAACAAGGGGCTTGAGCTCTCTGCAGCTTCTGCTCACTTTAGTGGATGTTATAATCCATAGCAGTCAGCATTTTACAGATCAAATGTTTGATATTGAATAACTCAATTCCAGGTGCTTTCAAGTTGGCTTTCAGTCAATTTCATGCAAATGTGTCATGGTTTTGCATGAGTTTTGGTATTACAACCCAGATATACTGCAGAGAAAGGCTTTTAGGAATCAATTTTATAATCAAGAGAACCACACAGAACTGCTGTAAACAGCAGAACCACATAGAACAAGGGATAACTACAGTACAGGTTTGATTTTAAAATATCTATACTTTGCAAAAGGATGAAATAAAGACCTAAGAGTAGGATCTAAAAAAAATAGACCAACCTAGAAAAAAAAGCCAAGTTTTCTCCTAATTCTCCTTTTTAAAATATACACCAAAGAAGCTAGGGCACTGCACACAGCCATTTATCACAGGACCATATTATAGCAGAAATTGGTAAAGAAAACACAACAAGCTCGAAAAATTATTGATATTAATGCCACAGCAACAAAAATGAAAAGGTTCATGGTTAGACAGCACTGGGTTCAACATCCACATAATACTATTGCTATGGTGAAACAACCAATGAGGACACATGCATGACTAACTCTAAACACCAGCAGCAAGATCCTGAATATTAATGATTAACAAAACACAAACAGCAAAGTGGAAGGCCAGTTTCTGCCCTGTAACAAGTTAGAGTCATAGTTGCTGTTCTGTCCCCAATTCACACCCTGTTCCTCTCCAGGAACATTTATGCCAAACTACAGCAAGTTAACACTACTTAAAACATTTCACCTCTAAAACAGTCAAGCTGTTGTGACTAAGACAATTAGGTATACTGCACACGATGTCCAGGATTTCTAGTGACCTTTATACACAGTATCATCCAACTGTTTGGGAAATGGAGATCAAAAAGACTTTGCCTGACTCACTACTGACTAAGCTGAGAGAAACCAGGCCTGAAGATAATAAAACTGTGAGCAATAAGAACACTTTTATCTGCTCTTTACCTCATGAGCAGAAGCACTGAGTAAGTTTTTACACTTCAGAGGACGGAGAAAGCCCACAGATTAAAAGGATCTTGTGGTTCCTTTGTTTTCTTATCAATGGGCACAAGAAGCACCAAGTGCTTCTCCAATTGTGCCACCAAGCCCCAGGAGGCAGCTTGAGTCAGTTCCTCGGGGTTATCCAACTCCTCCTTCAGCCAGCCTGGATGGCAGCAAGGCACGACTGTCCCCATAATTAAACAAGCTCAATAACACACACAGTGTGAGAGAAAGGAGAGTCCCCAAGGCACACTGCTAACAGGGACAGAGGCAAGACAAATGGGGCACTTTCAAGGCTGTTTCTTAATCAATAATTTGAAAGGAATGCCAGCCACATCGCCATTCCACTAGTTTACTTCGCTGGAATAACCTTTATGCCTGTCTCTTTTAAAGTCCAACTGACTTGCACGTAAATTAATCCCACAAAGCAGACACGCTCACTAATAAAGCCAAGATCCCCTCTGACAACACTGGGAAGCAGAAAACAAAACAAAACTCTGTGAATTATCTACCCTATCCCAAACCTCATGACAGCATACTAGCCCTTGAAACTGTAAATGCAAGAGCCCCACGAGGCACTCACACCCCGAACTGCTGAATAGATCAGAAGCAGCATAATTAGCTATTCCCATGGCCTCCAAAGCTTGAGCTGGTATGAATTTGTAATACTGCCCTTCCCCCATTTCTGATAAAAGCCACACAAAGAAACAAAGATATTTAACATACTGTTGCATAATATAGCACAAATTGCAGATAGAGGGCTAAGGTATTAAAAAAGTCATCTGAGAAATTAAATGCATTTAAAACTAACCCTGGAACAATTAGTCACTGGACAGGGGGGAAAAAAGCAAAAAATATCTTGTAACATGAAGAGAGGGGAGGGGAAAAAGAAAAAGAGCACTCTGGGAACCTTAAGGCAGCGTTCTCTATTGACCATCACAACAGGTCACAGTCTGTAAGAGAAGTGCAAGAGGTTTGATAAGTTTAGAGCTAAGAAAGCTCAACAAACCAATCACCTAAGCTTTATGCAGCATTCTAGACAAAATACTTAAACACTGAGTACTACATTAAACTACTTGAATACAATATTAAAACTTTTATAAACATTAAGTGAAAATTCAGTTAAAAAAGCAAACAACAAAGTAAATCCTTCAATCAGATGAAGATATAAGGCATATTCTCAGAAGAGCTCGCAGTCTAAAATCCCATTCATGCACTGAAATCCATGAAAGCAGACAAGAAAAACAGTGTTAATGACTGATAAACCTGATCAGAGCTTAAATAATTAAAAGACCACAGGAAACAGGGCTCCTACAGTTCACTTACTGTTGCCATAACAAACTCTACTGGGGGTCAGTTTGTTTATAAACTTAGAGTTGCTCATCTTACAAAGTGCAAAGGATTAATTTCTGCTAAAAGTTCTTTAGTTAAACTGCCAGGAAAGTGTTTCCTAAGAAAATTGCCAAAGACGGGTTACTACTACACTACTTCAGTAATTCAGAACTCATATGGGAGTTTCAATTAACAGCCTAATGGAACAAGCAAAACAACTTTAATCGTAGGAGCTTTTTTAAAGGTAAAAAATACACAAATCTACCAAGTATTGAGCACTCTGCAATGAAAATATGTACTGTAAGTGCAACGCTCACTGGACACAGCAACTCCAAGACCACCACTTGGGACAAGATGCTCAACAGATCTTAGGAGGAAAGCATAACAACTTGTGGTATCAAAGCTCAAGTGTTACACTTGAAAGTGCAGCTTAACTTGATTAGAAAAGAACACATGGTTATCAGGAAACTTCAGATTCAGAAATTTCAGCCATTTCTGATGATAGAAGGCAAAGCTAATTATGGAATTTAAGTACTCTCCATTCTGCCAAGTTAGTCCCTAACAATATAGCTGTGTGTCTGGGTCCATCCTGATCTCAAGGAGGCCCCCAGCAACTCCTGCATGTAATTCAAATTGCAAAATGAACCCTTACCCAGATCAAGGGGGTTTGATCCAAAAACTTCTCGCGACTTTAAAGGGTACCTCAATCTGTTTTACCTCCCACTATCTGACTAAAGCAAAGCCCCAAATATTTATCCAGCATGCATAATTATTACTCAATACATGCTCATTTTGGGGTAATAATGTAAAATGAGGGAGGGACACTAATTATGCTGAAGAAAAATATGCTATTCTAGAAAGTGTTTCCAGCTCCTTTTCACTACTTAACAGTATCAGTCACAAGCCTTCACAGATGAAAGGTGAGACAACTTCACACAGCTTGCCAGCATTAACCCTGCTTTTACCTTCATCAGTACAACTACACACAAACTCACTATTAGTACACCCTCATGCAGACGTTCACATATAGTCACAGCAGCAGTTTAGCTCCTTTCTGTCATTACCACAAGGAAAACATTCCCATTTCAGGGTTGTCTCCCAAGAGCACGAGTAGCTATGCCGCTCCAGCAGTTTCCCAGCTTTTCACTGGCAGCAGCCCAAAGGTAAATTCCTGGCTGGGCTCGCGTTGCCTGTACTCCCCGCTTGGGGTCACAAACTGTTGTTTAATCCCTCGCCCACACTATCTTCGGGAACACAAGAGATGGACCTGGAGCTGAGAGTTAAAAATCTTACACAGACGATTTTATTTGCAGGTGGGGAAAAGAAAGGGTCATCTTAGGAAACATTAAGAAAGAAACAAAACATTCTGTAGACGGTTAAAGGACAGCCTCCAACTCATGCAAACAATGCAGATAAAGACACTCAAGTCCATGGACACCTCATTACCACATAAATACAAGAGGACTTACGCCCAGCTCCCTTCTGACTTTATTCAAATCCTCAATTCTCTCACACCCCAAACTGTTAATTTCTTCGTGAAAAAAGAAATGAGGTTTTATTAAGTAAAATGTGGTGAGGAAATCTACAGACATACTTAAAAATAAAAGATAAATAATGACTTTTGACACTGCATTTTCCACACTTCCGTATTTACATTCATGCAAAAATATTTGATATAAAATGCTTTCAAAGCGGCAAGTGGCTGTTTATGTATCCTGATGTCAATGGATCAGAGCACTCCTGTAACACCCTTCTGCACTTTTGGAAATCTTATCCCTCTGAAGACTATAACAAAACTGAGATCTTCTTGGTTTGGGCTGTTGGTGGTGGTTTGGGTTTGGAGGGGTTTTTTAGCTGAATTAAAGTTCTAATACTTATGATGCTTACATTTTTAATTCCTTAAGCCACTTTGAACCTTCACAAATCTTTAATTATTCACAGCAAATACACTGTGAAACGGCTGTATTCATCCCTTTATTTATGTGTTAAACAGAATCACTAATGAGGTGAGTCATGAGCCAAAGAGAAGTCTGAGCCACCGGGGCAATGCATGCTCTGGAACTTGTCACCTGCAAATGCTGATGGAGTAAGACTGCTCCTGCTTGTTTTCTCCTTTATTTGAACTCAGTGACAAGGAACTCACCAGCAACAGCATCTCTTGGAGATTTCACTGTTATCCGAGGGCGCTTACCTAGCTCAGTTTTGACAGGGATTGAATTAACACCTTATTATATTTACTGCTTGTTTTTTTCAAGTTTTCATAGGCAGACAACACCACTGTTGCACAACACATTAGCTCTTTAATCTGTAGCTGGGCTCATATTCTCTCTGTTCCTCCCTCATTAGCTACAGCAATAGTCACCCAGCCTTCTCTAGCGTTCTGCGAGATCAAATTATCGCTCATTATTCCCTCCTAATTGCAGAGGAAGAACCTCACACTTACAGCAAAACAAGCTTCCCTGAAACACCCCCATCCTCTCAGCATGGATTCCCAGTTTCACCTTTCAGTACAGCTCCTTCCTCACTTGATTCACTCAGTTCCTGAAGAGTTAAACTGGAAATAATCTTCAATAGAAGAGTGCTGTTGAAAGAACTATCTATGCGTGCAAAGCTACTCCGAATGGAGCTCGGTAAGACAGGCCGTATCGCCCGGGGGAGGATGGCAGAGAGAACACTTGAAAGCCTCCTCTACTGGGACTAAACAGGTGTTAAGCTGGTCGGACTTTTCTGTACATAGCCCAGCTTCTCAGAACAACAGAATATGGATTTCATGGGGCATCCCTGCTGGTAAAACCAGGTATTTAGTGGCAGGTGTACCTTCAAAGGAAACTATATTATGCCAGTACCTTCACGCACATTGTGCTGGAAACTGAGCAAAGCTGCCGCGCTTTGCTTTCATCCAGCCTCAGCTAACAAAAGCAGCGTAGGTTTAAAATTCATGTTAAAACTCTTGGAGGAGGTGGTGCTCCCTTTGCCTTTTGCAAGTGTTAAAAGAGAGACACCTCCCAGAGCAGGGCAGGTTTCACACACTTAACCGCCAACAGCTGCCGAAACTCTCCCGGCCGAGGTCGGGAATACCTGCCCCGAGAGCTCCTAATCACTTGGAACCGTAAACAACATGGACACCATCTTCCTCCGGGAGTCCGGGCACTCCGAAACAAAACCAGCCCAGCACACACAGGCAGCAGAGGCGGCTCAAACCAACTTTAAGAACTTCGTACCATTAAAAAAAAAAAAAAAAAAGAAAGAAAGAAAAAAAATGCAAGCAGGAACCAGA
>JAOXXN010000446.1:16749401-16764434 GCA_026770055.1 Myrmophylax atrothorax | reverse complement strand
AGACCCGAGCAGAGAGAGAAAGACTCACAACAAAACATTCTACTTCCCAAAGCAACTGCTGGGCCAGTGCTGGGCCTCGTCCTCCCCATCTCTCCTGGGACTCCACCGTGTGTGTGTCCTCTCGACAAGGCAGCTGTGGGATGCTGCCCAAACTCCTCCCACACTGCTTTACTACTTCCCTGGAAAAATGATGACGTGATTTAGTATGGAATAAAACACTGTTGGCTAGAAGGAGTCAGCTGCCAGCTCAGCCCAGCTCAAATCAGCTGACAGCACCAGGCCTAGTCTGAACTTTAAAATCCCAAATTTAGGCCCACCTGGGTGAAACATGACAGGTTAGTATTGTGAATGGTCTGTATAGAGATCACTTTCTCCTCATCAGCTCCATGTAATTCTGGGAGAACACACTGTGGCTACAAAATCATTGATCAGGATCAGAGCTAATGAAGGGTGCTGAAGCTGTGCAAGTGGTGCTGATGCTTCATAAATCCTTGGGTTTCCAGAAGTTAGATTTGAGGTTTCCTGATAACAAAGTTCCTTCCTTCTGGGTAGCTGAAGAGTCTCAGTGGAAGGCTTTCACAGACACTTCCTCAAATCAAAGCTCTTGCCTTGACAAAGAAACTACACATCCTGCTATTTGTTATGCTACTTCTTTCAGTGCCCAGGCTGCTCTATCACAGGAGCAAGGGATCTTGCTGCTTGCCACAAATTCTCCCTCTGATATTCCTCCTTTCCTACACTGCAGAGATGAAAACACAGCCACTGCTTACAGAAGGCATCCTTAGAGAGCAGGTGCTCCTAATGTGGCTGAGCTCAGCACCCAGATTTTGGGCTCAGCATTTGGACTCTGAACTATTGCAACTCTGGGTTGCAATGTTCTCACTGCAGCCCAGTGACCAGGATGGTTCAGGGCTACACTTTTCTGAGCATGTAGTGCAGCTGAGGATGTTGTGCTGAACTTCATTTAATGTTCGTTCATCTTTGTGTTTTTCCAATAACAAATTTTAACAGTTTCCCAAGGATTTGTAAGATTATATAGGTATTTTTCAATGATCTTTTGAAGATAGGCTTTTTTGTTTTCTGATTATAGTTACAGTTGCCTTTAGAATGTGTCCTTTACCTTCTTCCCCAGTTGCATTATAATGCTTCCAGTTTTGTTCTGAGTCTCTGTGGTTAGTCTGTACAACCACACATTTGTGCAGCATCACACTTTCAGGTATGTTTCTCATTATGACATTGAAACAACAAACTGCCACACATTTATATATTGTTACTCTCTGGGCAGAGGAATTACATGTAAATCTTAAAATAACATTTAATTGATTTTTTTTTCCAGAAAAGTCCCTCACAAGTAGTCCCATGATTTCATATTTTGAGCTGGCTTGCTCAAAGCTATTCTTATAGGACTGATGCACCTTAGTTTCTTTCATGAGATAATTACCTGTCTTTTCACATTATTTTGCTGTTTCTTCTCAAAGCAGCTGACTGTAAATTCACACATTGCCACTCTTCTTGAACTTTGTTTCTAATTAGATATTCAAAAGCATTTCTGTGTGAATTAAGTACTAATGCATACTACAATTCATACTTTTAGGCCAATAAAATAAACTGAGTACCGAGACAGTATGATAATATGCAGCAACTGTTAATATAATTTAAAAATGTTAGAGACAGCAGCTCTGTACATTTGATAAAAAGAGATAAGAGAGTTTGTTTCTATCTATAAGATATTTTTACAGTGAAAGCAAGCAGTGGTCTCTGTTTCTGGTATCATAGACTGACTTCTGTGTTGCTGGTCAGCTTGATTGTCTTACATCTAAGGAAGATGTACATAGAGATATGACAGATTTCTGGACCTAAAATGAGAGCTATTAAATGGAAATGTACTAGCTGTGGCTCTGAACACTTTACTGCTCTGGTAGTGAAGGGATTAGCCATCCCACAACATCATCAGTCATGTTAATAAGAAATTTAAAACTTGCAAAGGGAAGAAAAAATAAAAGGGCCTGTATGGTTTTCAGAACAAGTCAGAAGTGAAGACAGCTCTTAGTTGTCCCAAGAGGTAACACTGTCACATATGTCTGTTTCCCCGAATGGTCTTTGCTTTTATTTCTTTTGAGACTCTGGACACCTTCATCGTGGAATTCACAGCTCCAAGTGCTTGAAAATAAGAATAGCAGCCACATTCAAATGGGAATCCTGCAGGAGTTACTAGACCTCACTCTTTACTAAACTGAAGTTGGACAATTTTCTGAGACTACATTATCCAGATGTGCATGCTATGTGCTGTGGAAAGGCACATGAAATCTGTCCAGCACATAGGCTGCCAAATGGCACAGGTTATACAGCAAGAAAAGGGAAAAGCCTGTCCACTGCATAGCTGCGGGTTATAAAACTGTTCTATTCACAAGGGTGTGTGGATGGATAGCACCAGACCGTCAACCTCTCTAAGAATCAAGACATATATTTGCCAAGTCTTCTAATCTGTCAAAACAGCCACAGGAAAAAAAAAACAAATGGGGAAAAAAAAGAAAAAGAATTAAGCAGTCAAAATAGCTAGAAAAAATCTGTTGTGTTCTTGATGAAGAGCGGGCTAGATACAAAGCCAACACTACACGCGTGCATATATGTATGTAGGGAAATAACTCTCTAATTTAACACAAATAAACCAGGTAGATTTGTACATTGTCTTTATTTAATTTAGGTGAGCTTTTTAAATGTTGGTTGAGTTTGTTTTCCTTTTGTGGTTCAGTCCAGCTTCAGAAGAGCTGTTAGAGCCCTTCATTAATCAAAGTGGTTTGGCAAGAGAGTAGAAGTAGGTTTGTATTCAGCATAACTTGAGATTGATTGTATTCCACAAATCTTCAGATATTTCTTCTCAACTATAAGAGGCTGTTCTTGGACAGCCCTGAATCCAAAACTGGGATTATACACCAATTTCATACCAATTTATTATTTATATGGCACTAACAAGTTGACATATAAGCTGCTCAAGTTCTGCTCATTATTTGTTCGTATACAAAGCCCTTTTCTTTCTTAGAATTATGCCCTGAAATTATGTACTAAGCCACAAATGGACCAGCTGAATTGCACATATAAATTCCTGCCACACATTCTGTGTCTCACTATAATGTGGGGAGGTAAAAAAGATCTGCTTCTGTTTTATTGTGCAGTTTTGAAATTTTGACTTGTTACTCTCAACAAAGGTTTGCTAAAAATTGTTTTCTTCTGTTAGACACCTGTGCATTCCCACTGACCCGTCCTTCAACCCCATGAACTGCATGACTTTGTAACTTTTGAATTCCAGTCCCATGGACTGTACAAAGTCTGAACTGACACACACAAGATGAATTCCATTATCTGAAAAATATGTTGTAAATGCTGAGATTTTGAAAAGTACAGACTCACGAGGTGATGTGATGGATTTGGCATTTAAACCAAGGCAGAAATTTTCACAGGCTAGGATTTATCAGTTCTGACCTATTAGAAAGGTTCAACCTCTGCTTAGGGAACAATAATGTCCAATTCAAATATTGCCTTGCCTCCAGTTTTCCATCTAAAATGAAGCGTAATGAGAAGTCCTTGCCAAATAAAGCAACATCAGTTTCCAAAATGCACTTAATTCGCTTTCAATTGCTGGCTTGCATGAGTGCTCTGGGGCTAGACTGGGCTTCTTTTTTGCACTTTTTTGGTGGCTGATAGCATTTGAGGACGTCCCATACTGATTTTATCCTCTTCCCCTTGAATGCAGTACTCCTACTGATATACTTAGCCATGTGGTGGTGCCAGTTGAACCACAGCAAGATGCTCACATTCTCAGGTGGTCTGGCATCTTTTCCAATTACCAAATCAGTGCTGGTGGATGTTTGTGAATAAAAAATAAGGGGCTTAGCCAGCAGGAACAACCATCATTGCTGAGTCACTGAGCTGCCTTGTAACACTGGCAAGGTGGCAAATTTAGAGGTATAATCAATAAATGATCACGATGGTGCTTTGTCTCAGCCAATAAAACACTGTCTTCTGGGGTAAATCTTGCTCTTACTCCTCTTGTAGACTGATGAATAAATTGCATGCTTCCAATTTATACTTTCACAATCCCACTGAAGCCAACACATTTCTTTACATGGTGTCATAGGCTTGGGATTGATCTCTGCTCTCATTCTGGTCCCAAAGCCATAGCTATCAACTCTACTTCTGTAAATGCAGCCAAGGAGCCAGGCTGGGAAGATCAGACATGGGAAAAGATTGGCTTAAACTTAAGCTTCTCTTACACACAGCATGAACATGACTGGCTCAAGTCCACAGTACAGCACACTTCAGCCCACATCCTGTCACAACTGAAAACACAAGTTAGGACATAGTAACTGCAGTGGGTTCCTTCGGTGATCTGCAAGAATGGCTTTGAGCAGTAAGCAGTTGATTTTTTAAACGGTTGTGCGTTAAAACCTTCCAAATCATGGCAAAACTTAAAATTATGCCCTGTCAGTGTTCAACTACCAAGAGCAATAAATTAACACAGCTCCAGTGTGTTGAACTGACAGAAGTAGTTTTCTGTTAGGACTTAGTTAACTGGTATGGTTGATAAATTTTAACAGGTATGCTCTCACCTTTCTTCCTTTAAAATCTTCACTACTTCCATCAAATTATTTCATGTTGTTAAATTAAATAAAAAATAAATAGTAAAGCCAACTGTGCTAATCCATCACCACTTATATATATACATAAAGTCAACCACATATACAGTATCTTCTAGTAATATTTTATATTTTAACCATATGTGGACTTTTGTGTTTGTTTATACTTTACACCTTTTTTTTCTGAACAATCTAAGATTAAATAATGAGAAACCTGATCTTCAACTTCTCACGATGCATATCTTATGATATTTTAGAGCAGTATCTGAAAAAAAGTTCTGGTAATCTGTGAAAGCAAATATGGAGATATTCCAGTCTGTCCTGCTTCACATAGAACTAGAAGGGATAGCCCTAATCATGCCTTTCTTTTTGTGGTTGCATTTTTGAACTTCCAGCCACAAGATGTACAAGTTGCTTTATCGCCAACTACCATCCAGGAGCACTCATGTAGCTACAGGGCTTGTTTTCCAGAGGTGCTGTTCTGCTGGAGTTTTGAGTGACTTACTGCTGAGTAAGAACTTCTCTTTTCCAAAAAATCATGCAGTTTAACAGAATTGTTTTTACAATACCTAAGAAGTGGAAATGCTTGAGGAGATAATATGTTTCCAAATGTGTTATTGCCATCTCTGCTAGTACTACTATCTTGTGACGGTACATCATGTTAGTCATGATTTGAGAAGTCTTAACTCTCCAAAGGGAAAAAAAGAAACTTTCACTTTAATTTGGCAATGACCCAGGTTATTATTTGAGTTTATTCTGTGAGGTTCTCTCTCCACCATCACTTTTTCTTATCCTGCAGAACCTTCCCCTACTTTGCATGTATATTCCACCAGTGCTGAAATTGCACCTGAATTCTTGTGATCAAGGAGACTGTGAGGACACTCTGAAAGTGGTATTCTTTCCATGTGTGTTCAGGAGGTTCAGAATCACTTCAGAGGCACTGAAAACTGGACCTCTAAAACATTGCCAGCACAGGAGCTTGAGAATCTCAAGGAGAAACTTGAATCTAGTCACTCCTCATTGTCATTTTCATATAAGTGATCAAATAATCAGGAGACCACTGGTTCTTTACAGTGTGTTGTATTTATTATGTGGCATTGGATTCTGTTGAATTTTAGCAATATGTAAAATTACATTGTACCATGTTTTCGCTTGTAGTTGGTGAGGATCCAAAACAGAGTGAGCACTTAAGTACTTGGATATTTGTCATAAGATACTTGAAAATGCATACTCTTCTGATACTAAATATTTTAATGAAGTATTAGATGGTATTTCTTGTGGTTTCTGCCTTTTATTAGCAAGAGTTTTGGGGGTTTGCTTTTTAAATTACACTAGAAACTCCACATTATTTAATATCCCCTTTTTAGACAAATGGCAGCCACTAAGCTAATCTGATTTTCCCACCGTGGTGTCAGCCCAGTCATCTCACCTGTTGTAAAGTGCTGGTTTAGTATTTTAGTGCCTCAAACACCACCACAGCTGGTTCTACCCTGCACAGAAGTAGCTTCTGGAATTGCACCTTTAAACAAATCTTTTTTGTACTGTTGTTTTTAATTAATAAACAATACCCACATTCGAATTTGAATCTCTAAAAACCTCGTAGTATGTCAGAATGCTTGGAAGTGTGAGAAACGGAGTTTTCATTATGTTTATTGTGTGGATATTTTCATAGCAAATTCTTTGTTTTTCCTACAGAAACAGGGAGTAAAAGGAGTCAAAAGTAGAGCCCTAAAATGTATACTTTCTAGTGGCTGAAGATGTATGAAATGCAACAAAAAGCACCAGTGGGGGAAGAGTTTCAATAATTGTGAAAGTGAGGGGAATCTACTATATGTCTGAAACTCACAGTGTATGTAATAAGGATGACAAACTGTACATTGTAGTGCCTTGTTTCTTGTAGAATGCTTAATCATAAATTATTAAACATAAATAATTATGAGTTTATGGGAATACTTATATAAATATTGCTAATAGAAACTGTATGTTCACTGAAAAGCCAATAAATCATCAACTATTGTTACACATTAATTAGATAAGATTTTTAGTCTCCATTCTTTCGGAGTTGTTTTAAAATAATGTCATTTAATTTACACACAACTGTGCTATTTCTGTCTCTCAAACTAAACTCCACTCAACTGCATGGAACAGAGAAACTTTTTTAGCTGCACTGTCAAATTTTGTGGGAGAAAGCCTGTCATACATATCCACCACAGAACTTTGTCTTTGGGTTGATTAAATGCTGATACAGTCATAGATTCCTCTCAAATGTTCAGGCTGTAGACCTACTGGCAGATCAGGTTTGAACCTGAGTTAAGCACTAGCAGTTTGCTTTGGGGCAGCCTGTGTCGGGCACTGATGGGCAGGAAAAATAGTGGAATTCTTAGTAATAGCACCTTAATGGTATCCATTCAAAGCCTACATTGAAATTCGGGAAACTCAACCATGCTGTGACACATCCCACTCATTAGCAGCAAGATGGATAGTGAAGTTTGAAAACCCACAAGGCTGAGTCCGTAGGAGCAAGGAGAGGAGAAGGAGAGCATCGAGTGGATAAGGATAACCTGAGCTTTCTCCCTGCTTCTCTAGGTCTTTCTACACAGACCAAATGTGCTGAATACCATGTTGGCACGGGACAATTGCCCAATGGTGTCTCACCTATGCCACCTGTACAACTTGGCAGTGAGTATTAAGATGTCCAGAGGAACTGGGGCATGACCTTAGAGACAGTTGGATTTATGCACATAAAACAATGCAAAATCTGTTCCGGGTCAGGCCACAGCTCCATCCAATCCAGTATCCTGCCTGCAAAAGAGACTAATAGCATCTGTCCAGTAGAAAGAAAAAACAAATGCAAGTTTGCACAATGTTTTCATAGCGTGCACTGTTCCATGAGGCAGGTACTCCATGACATTGTAGTGGAATCTTTGCATATAATCACAGACTATCACAGGCTATTTTGAATTGGAAGGGACCCACAAGGATCATCGAGTCCAACCCTTAAGTCAATGGCCCATACAGGGGATTGAACCCATGACCTTGGCATTATTACAACCAAGTTTTAACCAACTGAGCTAATCTCAGGTCTTCAGTTGCCATTTGGGAGGATTGGGCGTTTTTTTTTTAAAAATCACACTTCAAATTTATTTCACAAGATAAAAATGTTATAGGCCAAAGTACGTGGCAATGGAGAATTAAAATTCTTAGAATCATAGAATCCTTAAGGTTGGAAAAGATATCTAAAATAATTTGAGTTCAACCATTACCCAACACTGCCACGTCTGCCACTAAACCATGTCCCCAAGCACCACACCTACACACTTTCTGAACATCTCCAGGAATGGTGGCTCCATCACTTCCCTGGGCAGCCTGTTCCAATGCTGACCACTCTTTCAGTGAAAAAGTTTTTCCTAATATCAAATCTAAACTTCCCCAGTGCAACTTGAGGCTGTTTCTTCTTGTCCTGTCATGTTATCTGGGAGAAAAGACCAACTCCCATCTTGCTACAACCTCTTTTCAGTCATTGTAGAGAGTGATAAGGTCCCTCTGATCATCCTTTTCTCCAGGCTAAATGCCCCCAGCTGCTCCTCATCAGACTGGTGCTCCAGACCCTTCACCAGCTTCATTGCCCTTCCTTGGGCATGCTCCGGCCAAGGAGCCTGCAAATCTCTGCTGAGTTTTTAAAAGCATCTAGCTGGTAAGGGATAAACAATGAGAATGATCTTTTAATGTACCCCTTAAACACAGATAGAAATAATTTCTAATAATAGTTGGAATATTTAAATATTGATTTCTAAGCCTGTAAATTAAAACTGGAAGTTGTGAAGCAAAATCAGCTAGAAAAGATGTTTCAAATGTGTGGAAGTGTGTGGTAGCTACATCTTGCTAGCGCACGCCTCTTGTGGATCAATCTACAGTCTCTTTTGGCTCAAGCTCTAATTTTGACATCTTCCACACAAAGCTACAGCCCCATCCCTGCTAAGGAAATGAAGCTCCAAGGGGTGCACTTGTTTATTTCCAGTTTTTGTCCAGGCTCGGTGACTCATACACTGTGATGAAAACTCGTGGTGCCATCTGGTCTCACGCTTTAGATCCCAGCTCCTCTCCAGCAGAGGGGACAGTGCTCGCCAGGTTTGCAGGTAAAGGGGGATCAAAACCACCTGCCCCTGTGCCCATCTCAGCAGCAGTGCTTGCCTTCCCCACGGCACGTCACAGCTCTGCCTCTTACAGCAATTCAGGAGGGATTTCATCAGATAAGCATGACTTGAATTTCCCACAATGGGTTATTACTTACAGGAAAGATTTTTGGGTTTAGGAGCTGGGAGTCAATGATTCCCCCACTGTGGGCAGAAATATGCAAGGGTTACTGACCACAGGTTTAATCTCTAGCATGTCAACAGTTGGAGCTAACTGGGTCATGCATGGGAGAATTGGCAAGGGACAGCACTTCCCAGCCCTGCATGTATGGAGCTATCACAAAACGGAAGAGATGATTTGATCCGCAGGATCTGGAGCCAAAGGCACAGCTGAAGCTCTGCGCCTCTTCCCTGGTTCCCACTACTTTTGGCGGCCTGAACGGAGCATGCTGCAGTTCCCTCTAAGTCCCCTAGAAGCAGCCACAGCAAGGGTTCAGGGGAAGTTAATACTCACGAAATGGCTTGAAAAGTAGCCAAGAAAAGGAAAAGAAATGCCACCAAACCACCAAACAAAAATAGAGCAGAATCATTATTCTATGAGATGTACTTGATCTGAAACACAGAAACTTGCAGTAGCAGAAAGACATTACAGATAGTAGTGGTAATGATAATCCCTAGAAATCAACAGAATCATCTTTTCTTGCCATTACTTTAGTCATACAACAAGATCAGTGGGAGTGGGCTGGGAAGACGCTACTGTATTTTATGCCCTCACACTGCTGAATACAAAAACCCCAGTTAATTCCTTCAGCGCTGTATCTAAGCAATTGTAACAGTAACTTTTCATCCTCTGCTCTGAAACTGCCTCCGGACCAGTCAAGTCCCGTTTTACAGTCCTGACACAATTAGAAGGATTATCAGGTAATATCTTTTGCAGTAACATGTAAAAAAAGAAAAAAAAATCTGTATCTGTCCATTGTTTTTAATAAACCTTTTAAATCTCTAGCGAAAAGACTGTGAATATGATTTTTAGAATGTTTCTAAGACAGTAATTTCGGAGAGTTTGTCAGAAATCAACAGAATGGCATCACTGTAAGAGGAGCAGGACAGGTGGTTCAGATTTGCTGCCCACTGCCACCTACTGTTAAAACTCCACCAAGTCAGACTTCTGAGCTCTAATTCATTAGGTATATAATTTAAGAGGCCAGAAAGAAGAGAAAGCTTTGGAATTGAGATTGCCATGGAGGGAAAAAAAAAAAAGATAAAAAAAAGCAGCATGCCAAGAGAATTGCATACGTAAGCTCTTCGGGCTGGGGCACAGCAGCTTCACAAGTTTGGATTCTTTCCAACAATGTTGAACTTCTGGCACCTGATTTATACAGCCAGTCTCCAGCTCAAGATTAGGTTTTTCCAGACAGTGATTCAAAGAAAAGGCCTTGACTAGCTCATGTTGTCAAACTTCCCCACAAGGAGAAAAAGTATCTATAGAAAAGAAAACTGATGGGTTTACACCTTCAGCACCTTCAACCCATTCTTCTAATGCACCAGCTGCCCTCTAGTTGTTAGATTAATTTTCACTATTTAATGTTGCATTTTTATTATTTATTTGTTTTAAAAACATCAGATAACTCATAGCAGAAACAGTTTTGGGGAAAACATGCAGCAACAATTGAGTCTGTCTTCCAGTGGTGAGGGAAAAAAAAAGGTCATTAGTTCATAGAATCATTAAGGTTGGAAAAATCTGATACCATCATGTCCAGCCATTAACCCAACACTGCCAAGTCCACCCCTAAATCATGTCCCTAAGACCCATATCTGCATGTTTTTGAACACTTCCAGGGATGATGATTCCCCAACTTCCCTGGGCAGCCTGTTCCATGCTCGACCAAGTTCCAAAGAATGCAGATATTTCTCTTTAAAGAAATCTCCCGCTGGTATCAGCGAGGACATCCTATATTATCCCAGTGGCTGCTTCCAAAGCAAAAGCTTTTGGTCTGTTTTACATCCAGCAGATGTAAATTTTAAATTAATACACAGTGGCTTTCCACAACTTGCATCAGTGTAAAGGTTTTCTTAGATATTGGGGAGTGACACAGTAGACACTTTCCTCTTGGTGATAAGCTACTTCTCTGTAAAACATCTGTCTGGCAACTGAAATAAGTCTCTTCAGCTGTAATCCCCTTTAGGGGGTTTATCACATCAGTGCATACTTAATGCAGAACATCATCAGGCCCTCACTTGGATGGCTTGTGTTTTGTTGAAAAGTATATTTTGTTGCCAGACAAAGTCCATTTTGGCTGTGACATTTACTTCCTTATTCACACAGAAATTATATTGATTCAAAGCCTAAACAAATAATTGTGTTCTGTCACATTCCTATTCCACAGCTCAAACAAAAAAAAAATAGACTTTCCCAACATGAGGAACAGCTGAGTTACATTTACCTCAC
The DNA here is from genome assembly GCA_026770055.1 of Myrmophylax atrothorax. Taxonomy (NCBI): domain Eukaryota; kingdom Metazoa; phylum Chordata; class Aves; order Passeriformes; family Thamnophilidae; genus Myrmophylax; species Myrmophylax atrothorax. Next base: position 16,753,218 of record JAOXXN010000446.1, on the reverse strand, counting down.
TCAGAGGCATGAAAGCAAATCTCTCACCTTGTGAAAGCACTTACTACTGCACAAAGTGCATATAAACTTCATGGATCACTTTATATATAAACTGGCAACAAATCTAAGCAACTACATGAGACAACAGAGGTTCAGACTCTGTAACTTTAAAGTTAGTTAAAAATTATTTCTTGCTTAACTTGCATCCTTTCTGCAAACTAATCCCATTATCTGAGTTGTGAGGGTCTCATGTGCACCCACTGCACAAAGTACATACTCAATCATGTTACTCAGTAATCTAATAATTGCACGGAGCCAGCAGCATTCAAAAAATACTCCAGAGATTTGCATCAATTTTGCTGCATTTAAAAGTAGTTAAAAGTAGTTTCAAAGGATGACTCTATAAAAGCTGGAAGTATCATTAATGTCACTGTACACAAGCATCACTCACAGTAAACAAAAGTCTCCTGTTTATTCCAACTCAGCCAGAAATTATTTAACTTCAGTAAACTAAAGCTTCTCCAACTTCTCAAGTTACTTGCTGAAAGAAAATTCTAATTTCCTCACTCAAAATTCTTTTCTATGTAATTTAAATTCAGTGTGGGCTTTTTTTCCCCCACAGGTAATTTAACAACCAGCCAGCTAAAGCAAGTCTGCACTGTGTCTTAAAAAGAGGAGAAATAAACCTCCTTTTCCATTACTCCCCAGCATTTCTGAACAAAATGTAGGCTGGCACAAATTAGTGTTTTGTATGCATCACACACAGCTGCCATTCTTCCCAATAACTGAATTATATTCACTAGGCACACTCTGGATTCCTCTCAATTTATCTCAGGACAGATCCTGATAGAAGACCCTCTGTACCAAAACGTCTGTGTAAGGCAATTAAGCAATGGGAGAAAGCTGTATCTGCCTGCAGCCACTCAGCCAGCCCCACTAGGGAGCTGGTCAGTGAGGAAGAGCAGGGAAGGAACCAAAAAATATGCTCATTAACCACAAATACATTCAGCTGTTGCAAAAGGGAATACTGTGATCAAAATCCCATTCTTTACCAGAAACTTTAGGACACTGAACCGTCACCCCAGCTGGATGCTTAGAGAATGCAGAGAATTAACGCTGCCATCTCATTATTCCCTCATCCCTATTGCTCAGCTGCCAAGCAGCCAGACCTAGCTTATGACAGCAGTCCTTCTGGGGTCAAGAGGGAATGAAACCAGAATTTAAGAAAAACCCCGAAACTATTTCAATATCAGGCCCCCCACAATTTCTTTTTTGTAAAGTGACTGCAGGACTGAGCACACCACACCTTTGTAAACATGTTCTCCTGGTTAATTTTTTTTTTTTTTTGCACCTTCTCACAGAGAGCTACATTCCTGTGCCTCGGCCGATCAAATTCTGCTTTAGATAAACCTGGCAGACATGGTATATGGTCAATAAGCAACAATGGACATTTTGAGAGCTGTCTTGTACATCAACAATATTTGTGCAGTTTGTCATGTCACTGATATTTCATTGAGATGAACTGGTGAGATGCAGAGACATTATGGATGTCTTCACTGAATTACCTTTATTGTAGAGTAAATGTGTGGTAATACATAAAAATCAAGGGAATTCCTTGGAACTTACATAAAAACTGAGCTCTTCTTATCATCAGAAAGTGATTCTCTTTCCTAGGACTTGTAAACATCCTACAAGAGAATAATACAGACAATTAGCTAAAGTCATGTAATTGAATTTTAATTAAATAAAACCTCCTTTTTGTTTATATAAGCTTTTCCACCAAACTTACTTTTCAATATATCTGTGTGAGGATGTGTAACCTGATCAAGACAACATGGTATCCAGTACCTTATTCTGCAGTTTTCTTTCAGGGAAGGCATTTTTACTCCCAGGAAATAGGAGTTGTCTGAATCCTTATCCTTTTTATCCCTGAAGTACATCGGTTTACTTAATATATTACACATCTACACACCCCAGTTTTCTTGTGGATTTGAAAATACTTCTAGCTAAATTTTTTTTTAAATTTAAAACAGAAAAAGATTTGCGATGAAAGCTTGACTGTGCAACATGCCTGGCCTACAAAAGCTACTTAAGATTAGTCTGCTCCCCACATTTTTAGTTCAGAAAAATTCACAGAGGTTGCATTTTCTTTCATCCTGTCTTTTACCTGTTTTCTTTTTGCTTCTACTTCTCATTTCTTGTGGAGCATCATGTTCTTCTGCCTCTCAGTTTCAGCTTATGATTCCTATTAGAAGCCTAATGTACAGTATTACAAGTAAATTAAGAGGTAGATGTAGATTTTAGAGTCAGTTTCTCAACCATTTTTTTATTTAACAGGTAGCACTGCTGGGTCTAAAACTGATTAAACTGTAAAGGATCCAGTTAAATACTTACATTGAGTTAATTAAACTGGGATTACATTGATACCTGAAGCTGACTCCACACAACAACACTTATTAATTTACCTATTAATGGATTAAAAGTTTCAGCTGCAAAAGATTAATCTGTTTACACTCCCACCTACAGTTTTCAAGAACATTCTAAAAGAAAATTTAAATATGGCTTTTTCCATTTTTTAATGCCACTCTAAAAAAGTCTTTAAGCAAGAAAGGCTTTACTTTGCCTCAGAGTACAGCAGCCTGAATGAGAATCTAGTTATGTGAATAGACCAGAGTTCTTCCAAAAAATCCCACATATCCATAAAGTGAGCAAACTGCTGCTGCCACAGAGAAGCAGCCTTTTCTAATTTTCTATTGATTACACCAACTTAATAAAACAAATCTGTTCTCCTCCTACCCAACTTCTGCTCTTACCCTCAGTTTATGAGCACGTTACTCCTCTTTGCTCCAATATTCCTCATTAACTTGACAGTTCTTGACCTAGTTACACGCTTTCCCTCACCTCCAATCCCTGCTGCTAGATTTATTCTCCCATCTCTATCTTCCCAGATGTCTGTTTGTTAGCTCCTGCTTCTCACTCTCTCTCCTTTCCTGAATTTCTTCTCTTCTCTCAGATTTGATAGTTACAATTTGACTTGTTTTTGAGCCAGGCTCCTTCCTCTTCTTCGTGGTTCTGGGCATCACTGACTTCCACACAAAGCCCAAACAAAATATTCTACAGACTTGCAGTACAATTTCACAGTCCCTGCTGACCTCAACAGACCAGACTTGAATCATGCATGAAATACATACAGTCTTATAAGCCTGTAGTAAGCTGAGAGGCTGAGTCTTTCCATATAGATACGTCTAAGAATTTCAATGACCAAGTTTAAGACAAATAATGACAAAGACTTGTGACATAAAAAATTTTTTGCATGCTACTACAAAGAATGCAAACCAGATGTCCTTGGCCCAAAAGGCCTTCTTTTAAATCCCATAAATGCAGTCCAAAGTACAGAGACATCCAAATTAAAAATATTATGAGATTTTTTTGCATAAAAGGAGCAAACCAATACAATTCCCTTAATATCCTTCTTGTGAGTCATTAAGACTTTTAAAAAAAATTTCACTCCAAGTATAGTTGTAATTCTAACATGGTAAATTCAAAACTAAGGCTATTTGAAGATTTTTAAGGTCTTAGAAGCATTGCAGAAATCTAAATGAGTGGTAACCCAAACGAGGCATTGTCCTAGTTCAGCAGGTGGGACCAGTTTATCACTGTGTGGGGGTGATCAAAGCTATATATTCTACCCCCTCTACTCATTTCCCAAGAACAATGGACCATTTGCAGCAGCAGCCCAGGGCACACCTGACCCCTCAGGCTGTGAGCTGGGTGTGAAAGCCACCTGTGAGATAAGAGCTGTGATAACTCCCCTCCAGGGAGTCATTAGCACCTCCAC
>JAOXXN010000446.1:16702703-16724712 GCA_026770055.1 Myrmophylax atrothorax | reverse complement strand
GATCCAAAAGAATGAAGGACAAACCCCATGAGGATGGTCCTTGCCAGCCCCAGGAGCCTGGCAGAACTCACAGCAGGAGGGTCTCTTTCTGAGACCCTAGAAAGGAGCAACTGGCTCGCGATGGAGCTGTAGTGTGATGGAGCTGTAGTGTGATGGAGCTGTAACGTGCAGCTGAAGAGGCTGGAGCCACCAGAGCCCCCCGAGCAGCCCCGTTAGCCTTGTCCTGACATGAACCCTGAAGCCATTCCCTCTCCCAGATCCAACCGGTGCTTGTGCCGGGGCTCCCTCCCTCCCTCGGGCCCATGGAGGGGATAACGGCGCCCTCGAGTGCCGCGCGGAATGCGGGGCCGGGCTTGTTTCAGCCCTTCTGAGTCACGGGTGGGCTGCTCGGTTCGGAGACATTTCCTTCCTGGGTAGGCTGGAGGTGGCACTGGTGCTTGCCATGTACGTTTCTAGTTGCTGAGCAACGTAAAGTGCTAAAATTACTTGATTCTAAATGATTCATTATAGCAGCAAATATCACAAGTGGAAAGGTCATGCGTTTTCCTTACCTTTGCAGACCAATCCTAATTGGGAGGAAGGGAAGGAAATGCTCTGTCTGTTGCTGTAATCTAATTGGGGTAGTTGGCTGTGAGGAGACCCTCGAAGTAATTCCTTTTTCGTTTCTTTCTCATCTAGCTAAGCATCCAGAGATAAAAGCATTGATGAAGCCAGACTACAACCTGATCTGGGTGGTTGTGCTGATGGTTCTGGCACAGTTGACTGCATTCTATCTAGTTAAAGACTTGGATTGGAAATGGGTAGTCTTCTGGTCATACGTTTTTGGAAGCTGTATTAGCCACTCCATGACTCTGGCCATTCACGAGATCTCTCACAATAGTGCCTTTGGCAACGGGAAAGCCATGTGGAATCGATGGTTTGGAATATTTGCCAACCTCCCTCTTGGTCTCCCGTACTCCATATCTTTCAAGAGATACCACATGGATCATCATCGTTACCTAGGAGGTGATGGAATTGATGTGGACATTCCTACCAACTTTGAAGGCTGGTTTTTCTGCACCCCTTTTAGGAAGTTCATGTGGATTGTTCTTCAGCCTTTTTTCTATGCCATTAGACCTCTCTGCATCAATCCCAAGCCCATTACTCGACTTGAAATAATCAATTTGTTGGCTCAGCTTTCCTTTGATGTTGTGATATATTATTTATGGGGTGTCAAATCCATTTTTTACATGCTTGCTGGTTCAGTACTTGGACTTGGGTTGCATCCAATTTCAGGACACTTCATAGCTGAGCATTACATGTTTTTAAAAGGGCATGAGACCTATTCCTACTATGGGCCACTTAATTTGCTCACTTTTAACGTTGGCTATCACAACGAACATCATGACTTCCCCAATATTCCTGGCAAGAGCCTTCCATTGGTAAGTTTACTTCCAAGGTTATTACTTTTTCCTTAATGAAGCCATACTTTAACTTGAAAATGAGGCAGAACAATTGACAGAAGAATAGAAGTTAGGAGATTAGAAAAAAAGACATAAACAACCAAACAAAACCCGCGAGTGATAAAGGAGGTAATTACTTATCATTTTAGTGGTATCCTGAACCAGCCTCCAATGTGCTGATTGCCTCTTCAATAAATGGGGTGGGGAGGAAACACTTATGCTTTGCACTAACTTTAGCTTCCTGTAATTACAACCTGTCTTCTGATTTCTTCATTTGTCAGTATGCAGAAAACTAATTAAGAAGTTGCAAATAACTTTGCAGATTTGTAGTCTCTGCAGTTTTAGGGACAGTATTTTAATGTGTGCTTATGCTTCAGTTTCTCCTATCAGTGACAGTCTCTGCTAAGGAAAAGAGAGGGTTTGAGGTACTGTCAATGTTTGTTGTATTGTTCACAAATGTGTAATAACTTTCTACTCTGGAGCACCTCAGTTTCTTCAAGCAAGAGCCTTTGAACCCTAAATAAGTATCAGCTGTACATTGACAGAATTAAAGCTTCTAAGCCAGGACTTAGACCTGTCACATCTGCATGGGTAGCAGAGGTGAAGTTTCTCCTCACTTCAATCTTTGCTTAAAGATAGGAGTTTCACTCTCATTTTGTCTGTGTTTCCCAGTGGGAGCACAGGCTTCAGGGGACATTAAATTTGTAATTTGACAGCAGCTGTGGTGTTGGTCTTGTAGCTTTTGTTATTGACCTTGGCAGTAGTAAGACCTTATAAACTTGTCCCTTTGGTGGAGTCTAAACTTGTTATTTCTGTTGTCAGTGGAACTGTAGGTGAAAGAACTATGCCAGCACTTTTGACAGGGCAGGTAAATCATGTAATTGGTTTGTTTGAGGCTTTGTGTGGCTTTTATTTTTTTAAGAGAGATGATTGCTCTTATTCATAGATTTAAACTTTCAAATCAGCAAAAGTTGCTTTAACTTACCTCTCATGCCTAGGTCTGTGCTGGTGAACCAGCATTCCACTCCTTGCAGAGGGATTATTTCTGCTATAAGTAGGCATGAATTTTTTCAAGTATTTAATTCCAGGGGTAAATACCCAGTTCTGCTGCAGGACTTGTAGTCCACAGCTCTGATAAGAAAACAAAGCCTTCTTTTAGAACAGTGTTTAATTCGATTGGACTGGACTCTGCTATGCTGTGTGCTAAGGTCCCTGAAGTACTGAACACTTGATTCCTCAGCAGGGTGAGCTGAGAATTATTACTCTTTAATAAAAGTATAGATGCACTGTTCTATAGGTGTGATGATGGACCAAAAAGATCTTCAGCTTCAAACTTTGCATGCAGATATCTTGGGCTTGTTTGTTGCTTAGAGAGATTAATCATCTTCTTCTGACTAAAACTCTGGAATTTTGTGAAAAATCCTTTTTGTTCTCTTCAGGTTTTTAAGGCTTTGGGTGGTTGGCCTTAAATAATCAGTAAGGACCCCTGACTGAACCTGCTGCTCTCAGTTGCACATGCTGATTAGACCATTATTTTAAACTGAGAACAGCCTTTGGAAGCAGCTTATATTCATTCTTTATAGTCTGTTGTCTTCTTAAAGGTGTTCCTCTGAAATAAATGAGGCTTTTTTTCTTTTGAGTGCTGACGTTTGAAACTACTTGTAAAAATATCCGTGTTAAACATCTTTTCCTAGCATTTATAACATCCTTTTGACTGCTACTTGTATAGCTGTGAGTCATCACTGAACTGAGTCACCCACTTTCAATAGCGACGTGAGCTGCCTCATCCTGTGGGTAGCGCAGTGAGCGGACTTGGGAGCGCCAGCGGAGTTTGCTCTGCTTACCGTCAAAAGTTTCACATGAGGTTTATGTACCAACCAGGGAATTGAAGCAACATTCACACTGTGGCACTAGTGGCCCTTCCTGTGGAATCTGCCCTCTGAAATTAAAGCGCTGTGTGTTAGGTTACACCTTGAGTTACAAATTATAAAGCTGTCACAATTTGTGCTAATATAACTAGTAAATAAACTTTGTATCTCGTCTTCAGGTGAAGAAAATAGCAGCTGAATACTATGACAACCTGCCACAATATAACTCTTGGATAAAAGTTCTGTATGACTTCGTGATGGATGACACAATCAGCCCATATTCACGCATGAAAAGGCAATTAAAGGGTGAAGTGAAGCAAGATTAAACTTTTGGCAACCAAAAAACTTTGAAATGTCTGCTTGCTTTAAAGTGGCTGGTATAAAGGTCTCTTGCTAAAGCTGTTCACCTGTGTCCTGAATTAAGATGTACAGCAACATAGCAATGCATCCTTAAGGATTTTGTAGCAGACTCCTTCCAGCTATAACATTCCTCACAGTCCTCAGATTTGTTGGTTTAATGTGTCTCTGTTTGCATAAGGATCAGTGTTATATGCATAATGCAAAATGACTTTGTTACAGAATTTACTTTGGTAGGGGTTAAATCTCTATAAAATATGTCTGACTCATAATATTTTAAAAGTTCTCAATGTAGTATATACTGCCCCAACACGCTATTTAGATGACTGTAGTTTCAAAATGCTGTACTTACCTGTTAATTCTAAACTAACATGATTTATTAACTTAAAACTTCTGTTGAAAATGTTTCCAAACTTATGGTTGGAAAAGCTAATTTGCACAGAAATGTTAAGTCTGCTTTTGTTTAAATATGTAATATGTCATTCAAAGCATTGCTTTAAAGTTCTGCTTTTTCTACTGGAAGTACCTTAAAGGAGCAATCTGTCAGAATGAAACCAGTATCTTTGAGATGGCTTCTGTGACTTTTTTGTAAAAAAAAAAAAGGGGAATTCAAGGGTATTGCCAGCTCTGTGGGTCTGACCTACTGCCTGAGCTGCTTGTGTTGGATGCAGTGTGAGCAGGTGGCATTTAGGAAACTTAAAATAACTGATTAGAGTTTTCATGTTGGAAAAATCATTACAGTTTGAGATTTTTCTGATCGTCAAAGCAAAATTATTACCATGTTACTGTGGTTTCAAATGATATAAATATTAAGTCATTTGGAAATTTGGCTTGTATGGAAAACTGAGTGGATTGAAACAGATGCTGTTCTGGCAACCAAGGGCAGCTACAACCACTGGCAATTGTACCTGTTAAGCATATTAGTCATTTGGGTACATAGAAAGGTGTTGTTAAATAATCATGTTTGTTCTTTTCTCCCTAAACCTCCAGTACCCTCCATAAATACTTGTCTTTCTTACATATTAAAATGTGGTGAGAGGTGATGATATAAAATTTCCTGCTTAGAAGTTTTTAATTGGGAACAGGGAATGGATAGACTTGCTGAACACTGAAGAATCTCTCCATACCTCAGCACAGTAGATTTGCCTTCTACCATCTAATGCATTGGTGATGGTTTTAAGCAGTCAAAGGTGGATACAAACCACCCTTAAATCTCAAATGGTGATTCTGTGACTTCACTAACCTGAAAGAGGGAATCTGAAGAAGGTGGAATTTTCAGCTGCTGTCCATGCTGGTCTGCTGTAACTTAATTTTAGATGCTTTCAACTGCTGCATTTTGGTGCAGTTTTTTAGGGTGTTTTTTTGTTTGTGTGTTTTGGGAGGGCTTTTGTTTGGGTTGTGTTGTTTGTTTGTTTGTTTTTTGGAAGAAGTTGATTGCCTGAAAAGAATCGTTGGTACATCTTAACCCCTGCTTGATTGCGGTCCTGTTCTTAATGTGTGTTTTGTTTAAGTGTGGGCCCTTATCTGTGATTAAGCAATAGAAATGGTATGAAAGTTTGCCAACCACTTACCAAGTGGCTTCATTATGCCAGGAACGAGAGCTGGCCAGCATTGCTCAGGGTACAGTGTAATGTCAAATATACTTTGTCCAGTATTTTCATGTGTAATTAACAAGCAAAGAGTAAAGTAATATTGGGTGAATTTTTGATTGGTCCCCTCATGCTGAAGGACTTCAGCTTTAGAGAAATTTGGTATTTTTACAGCAGATTTGAGACCTATTCTATTGAGGGGTGGTACAGATGAGCTGTAAAGAATCCCTGCCTTTCCTTTCTGATCAGGAAAACTGACTTTGGTTGAAATCCTTGTAAAGGCTTAGCAAGTTGCAAACCAGGGGGGTTTTGTTTGGTTTTTTTAAGCAATTCAGTTAATTTCACCCTTTGCTTTTTATCGTTGATATTGATGACTTACCATAAGTGGATGAATGATGGAAAGTGTCTCCAGAAAGTTTTATGACTAAGAGCTAAAGTTACCTACTCCATGGAATCACTGATGCTCCTCGCTGCACCCCCGACAGGCAGCGCGAGTGTAAATTCCTGCTTTTAATCAGGACTTGTCATCTCTCGTTTAAAATTGCAAGTGTTCCTGTAAGGTGTTCTGTCTCTGATCTTCCCTTCCAACTCCAGCTATAAATACACGATTTTCACTTCAAGAGGTTCAGAATAATGGGGAAATCTGAGGGAGAGATCTATGCTTGCCGTAATCTTTTTTGCAGCATCTGTTAATGGCTGCCTATTCACTTACTGGATTAGGTTAATCTGAGCCAGTGAGGTTTAAATTTGGGGTTAAATAACAGTCTGATTCTTGCAAGCGTCGGTAAATATCACTTTTAGGCATATAATTCCTGTGTAATGTGCAAGAGACTTTGGCCTCTGACTTCAGCAGTAAGAATTCTGCCAAAAGCAGATAATTTAAAAGTTAACTTGTGCTGCAGCACAGTTTCATCCTTAAACACAGTTACGAAGCATTTCTGAACCACTGGTAAAAGTAATTAAGAACAGCTGGACTACTTAAGATTTGTGTTTGATATATTCTAAATGTACAACTAGTTTTATTCAGTGATACTTAGATGTGGTGTTTATTCCAAAGGTGTGGCACAGATCTAAGAAACTATCATTTTTTAAAAATACATATGAACCATTAGTTATTGTTTTGAAGGAATTAAATAGTTTTCATTAATACAATAAAACTGTATCTGGCAGAAACAGGTTAGTACAATTTTTGAAATATTTTATCTGAAAGTTGTGGGGAGCCTTGATTAACTGGTGAAGAACAATTAAACCTCAAGAGCAGTAAAAACCTTGATAGTTCAGCCAATTATAATTGCCCCTAAATACTCTTCAGATAGAATGAGTTAACTACGGTGTTTCTACTTGCTTGTTAGGGTTTGTTCCTTTCTGTGTAACTTTAACACGTCAGTTTGGCAAACACCTCCTTTATGTGAAATCAGCCAGGAGTTTAACCGTCATTGCAGTATTTTAGCTGCAGTTAAATTGTGCAGAGCCCTGAATCCCCTTCAGGGCAAGTAACTTGCAGTTTTCAGAATGAACCTCCTTGCACGGCTTTTAACATTCCCTGCCCCCAATTATTTGAAGTTGCTTAAGTGGAGTAAGTTATGCATCCTGGAATCTGACTGTACTAGGCATTAGTTTTCCCACAGGACAGGCGTGGGGAATATTCCTCTTTCAAAACAACTCTTGCCTCTGGCATTCTTGTTTTGCTGTTGAACCTGTCTGTTCCCCAACAGTGACCAATTAACATGTGTTAAATGGGTGCATCTTTCTGGTTGCAGAACTCTCTGCTTTCAGAGCCACTTCCCACCTGGCAACCAGAGGTCAGTTGAAAACTATTTAAGACTTTCAGTTGTGTGTCTCAGATTCCTTTTGGTGCAGTCTTTAACTGTAGCTGGTGAGCAGTAACACATACTTGAAGGCCTACAGGTGCTGAGAAATGTATGTGTTCTAGGTGAGTGGCCGGTGTTAATGCTGAGGTCAGTGGTTCACCTCTGCGTCCCTGACTTTTATTGCTTGTATCAGATGAAGTGGCATGTCAGAGTAGAGCTTAAAGCTGTTCATTCCTTATTTAACGATGAGGTTGAGCAACCGATAACATCAGTGCTGGAGACTGCAGGCTGCCATACCAATCCTGTTGGACAAGCAGGGAAAAAGTCCCTTTCAAACAGCAATCTCCTCCAAGTAGTTTGAGGCAGCTTTTGAAAAGTGCACTCCTCTGTAATTTGAGTCTCAAAAGACTTATGGCCAAGCCAGTTCTGCTGTTTTAGCTCGCACTGCAAGGCACAGGAGCCAATTCCGGGACTACTAATGTTGTTTCTGCAAGATCCTAGGGAAAGTGTGATAAATTGGTTTATCTAAATCATGGATCTGCCTTTAGCACGGTAACCTGCAACTCAGTACAGAATTATCCCTTCTCTAGCAAATCCTCCATTTCAAAATCAAGCCTGTCAGGAGTATATGAGACTTTAGGATGAAGATGTGGAAAAAGCTTCCTATTCAGCCAAGATAGAAGAGAGGGGGTTTTTGTTTGTTGGTTTGGGTTTTTTTTTCTTATTGGTAGTTCCCTGCACTGCCTCTGCCCTTTATCCATGCTTAAGTTAGCACCTACTGTGCTCTGGGACAGGATCATTACTGTGGTTTAGATATGTTGCTAGCCTCAGGAAAAGGGAGAGAATGGCATGATGAACAATTTCTTGATTTTGTCACAACAGAAACGAGATGACTAGAGGCAAAACCTCCAGGCACGTCTGCTGCGAGGGGTGGCAGCTGCATATGCAGGACCAAATATTTGCGTGAAAAGGCTTGTTCCTTAAAGTAGTTCCCATTTTCTGTGTACAAAGGATCTCTTCTGTACAAAGGATCATTGTTTTTTCAGTGAGACATACTATAGCCTAAGCAGAATTTCCCACAAGAAAAAGCAGCAGTGTGGGCGCTCCACTCTTCTGTGAGCTGTCAAACAGTTCAGTGCCTACCCTTGTCTGCCCACGTAGCCCAGGCAAGGTAAGCAAACAGGATGTGGACACTTGACTGATCTGGCTTTTAATGCCTTGCAACTTAACTTTGTATTTTCTTGTAAATTCAAACTTTCCTGCACCCCACTTTCTTTTCTGTTATCACCCGTTAAGAGTGAAGAACGATCATGGGACACCTTGAATATTAAACATGTTTTGTGTTGGAATTCTTGGCAAGACTATATTGTTATTATGACGAATAGTATTTCCTTCTGCCTTGCCTTGCAAGTCCAATTTTGCTTTCTTGCTCCATAGATACACAGGAATAATACCATCATGAGAGGAAATGTGAATATGCCAGGGCCTGAGGACTTCACTCCTTCCTAAGCTCATCAGTCACAGCTATCCTCAAGTATGGTAGCAGGAATCTTCTCTACATATCCATAAATGAGAAATTGTTGATTGTTTTCAGTGGTCCACTCAAACAGTTGTTGAGTCTATTATTATATTATTTTAGTGTTATAAGCAAAGTCTCAAAGAACTGTGTTTGTCCAGCCTTAAGAAAGCTTAGGGGAGACCTCACCACCATGTTCCAGGGGTGGCTACAGAGAACAGGGAGATACCCTTTTTACAAGAAGTCACTTGGAATAATGGGGTAATGGGTGCAAGTTACTCCTGGGCAGTTTCCAATTGGAAATACGGAAAACTATTCCAATGGCTGATTGTTTTCACTGTGAAGTATCTTCCAAATATCTCTTCAGGGAAGTGGTGGATTTGCCAGTGTCAGACTTGTAAGATGCAGCTGGACAGGGTGCTGGACCATCTTGTCTAAACTGCTCTTGCCAAGAAAGGCTGGACCACATACATGATCCTTGAGATCCCCTTCCAACCTGCTATTGATTGAAAATGATGATTCTTCATCTTGGGTTTCTGGGACTCATAGTAATTCCTGAAGCTCCAAGCCTGATTTACAATTAAAAGCAGACACATCATCTTCTGCTTTATATACAGGGACTTAATTGGTTAGTCATAGGAGTCAGAATTTGAGTCACTGAGGCTCTGGCTTCCCTAGATGAGGGAGGGAATGTCATACCATGGTGAACAAAAATCAAAATATTAAGTACCAGCTGCCATAAGTGTCAGTGTTTTTAAAACCCAAGTCTGTGGGGATTAGTTACCTATAATAACCTTTCACATTTACCTTTGGGGAAAAATGTGCAGCAAGATCTGTTGTTAGGAGGCAATTCCAAGAAGAATTTAAGATGTAAGGCACTATTCCCTCTCAAGGTAAGGTCAGCCTTAAAGTTAGATCAGGTTGCTCAGGGTATTTGTTAAAATGAACCGTGATTTGTGTAAGAGATTAAATGATTTTCTCCCTCTTAAATGTTTAAGTAAATAGGGGGGATTTGACAGATCAGATGTTGCTCACAAAAACTATTTCACTGGGTGTTGTTTACATGTAAATGTCATGACTTTAAACAATTTGTAAAGTTTAGTGTTATCAAACTTAAGACCTTCTATGAAGTTTACTAGCAGAAATCATCCATTTCCATTTCTAATCCTTGAATGGTTCTAATGCTTTCAGGAAGAGTAAGGCTGATCAGAAGAACTGAGATTAATCATTAAAAAACTTTTGTAAGACAATGGTGGTAAAGAAAATCTTGTAGATAGGCTTGTAGGTTTCAGAAGTTGGTTGCTCGGTATCTGTCACTTTTCAGTGTTGTTTCTTAACTTGGATACTTCCCAGTTTGCTGATGCTGGAAGTTAGAACCCTCCTTCCAAGACAGAATTTCTTGTACTTAAACAAAGAAAGATCTGCTTTTCAAACCAGTAACATTTTCCTTCCTCTAGAGGATACCAAACACCTAAGAAATTCAAATCTGTAATACGATTTTTCTGTTGTTGCACATTTGTGTGTTTAAGAAAAATAATTAAGAACGAGCCTGTTAAGTAACTTTTAACTGTTTCAATAGTTTCTTAGGTTAAATCATAGCACTTCTGATTTCTAAAGTTTACTCTCTCCAAGGTAACTCTGAGACAGCTTGCCATCTGTGGGTAGTTAGAAGCTCTCAGAACTACACAATTTGTGACTGTAGTTGGAAAAGGCATGAGTAATGGCATGATAACAGGCACTGCAGCACTTTGCCAGTCTACTTTCACAGTTCTGTCCTCTCAGGGATTATTTCAGAGTCCTTGTTCTGGAAAACACAGCAATCTTCATTGAGGGTGGAAAACAGCTATTTGAGCAGTGTAAACACTTGGAGGGGTTAGTCTCTGCCTCAGAGATTTCTGGTTCAAGGCACCAAATGTATCAGAGTGGTATTAGCATTTAAACACTAAAAGCATTCATTTAAAAAATGTAAGTGGTTATAAGCAGGAGGTGTGCATGGTGTCTTTTATTCTGGAAATAGTTAAATTAAGGATGTTTTAGAGCAGAGATTATGATGATCTTTTCTTCAGGTGCAGTATAAAAGAGATATTTAGTACAGCTTCTTTCCACATTGTCTCTTGAAATCAGGCACAGGTATTGCAAAACTGTCCACCAATGCAGAATAGGTCTCTTGAGAATTGTCCAGATGTATCACCTGCACAGTGACTGACGCAGTTCTTCATACATTATTTGGTCCTAACAGTGCCAAGAGGAAAAAAAATACTTCAGACAATGGTAAAATGTTATACAATATTTTAGTGACTTTATTATGTAACTAAGTGATGTATTATTTAACTAAGTGAAACAAGCCAGCTATATGAGCCACTAGCTGTATGTTAAAACATTTATGAACAATAACCTCAATGAGGCAAACCCACTGTCCTGGATCATAAATTAGGTTCTCCAGTGACACTCAATGGTGTGTAAGCCACAGAAGCCTTTGGCAGAGTTCTCAGGCTCCATATTGCCATGGTAGGTTAGATGGCAGCTTCACTGGGAAGGTACTGCCCTCTTTATTACAGGAGCTGCTGAATTGACACTTTCCTCCCCCATCTAGTTCTGCCAAAATGAACAGACAAGATCATCTTTTGCTACTCTAACTTAACTGTAACTGTTCCTTAACCCTTGTTGCTAGTCCCTCAAAATGACAATTTTGAGGAACAGAATACTTCCACTGAAATAACTTTCAGAAGGTGATGTCTGTCCATAAAACAGACTGACTTTGGGTTTGAGAACAACTTAGTTTGGTTTGTCTTCAGTCAACCAATTAAACCACGCAACTTAACCAAATGCAGAAATGTGTATGGGATAAAGAAATAAATGCACTAAATCAGTGAGATGCAGTTTTTTTAGCTTCTTATTTTCCAGTATTCATAGGAAGATGTGTAGAATTTTTGTCAGACTGACTTTGTCTAGCAGATAGAAAGTAGTGTCTGGAAATGGGAGATAAGTATCTTGGACTGCAGAAGATATTGCAAAATACCCAACTGACAAGTCTTCAGATGGATTTAACGTCTCTCTGGCTAGTGTTAAAAGTGAGTATATTAATGTATTTTGGCTGCAGTACACTCCTGGCAACACACAGAGGCCTATACACAAGCTCTGCAGCAATAACAATTCATATATATATATATACACACACACTTCTCAGTTATAATAATTAAGATGATTGAACAGCTTTTCTTTCAGTCATTAAAAGAACAGGTCATGAGGTAACATAAGAAACTTCCTTGACAAATGCAAATAATGAAAAGACTGATACAAAATAATGAAGATGATAAAGTGTATTTTATGTCGTATCTCCAAATTATGTCTCTTGAAGAACAACAGAAAAGGCTGAGCATCTTTGAGTGTCACACCATCTAAGGGAAAAAGGGTGGTGGCAGAGTGTGGTGCAGTCTAAGGGCCTTGACTTGTAACTGAAAGTTCAGCAGATACAAGAGCTTAGGGCCAGGTCAATGACCAGTGTGGGAATGTCAGTGAGAAGCCCAAGGCACCACACTAAAAGATAACCTCGATAGCTTGGTAATCCATCTCCATGCAATGCATCCTCTGCAGCTGCAAAGAGAGGCTTTGACTTCTGACCTTAACACAGACATCAGGTTTGTTTAATGCAGAAACAGGCAGTGTCAGTTTGAAATATATCCAAGTGTGCTGCAAAATTAACTACTCCCACCAGTCTCCAGCATAAGAAGAGTATCCTTTCCAGGGGAGTAAGGAGTTTTACATACTTGAATCTTATCTTACCTTTTTGGATACTGAAGATTTCACTTTCCTAAAAGCTTCTTCAAAGTGTTTACAAGAAATCTTGATTTCTCCTTAAAGAACAAAGCATAATAAATTACTAAAATTGCAGGCCAATGACCATCAAGTGACTTGTATGTATTTTAAGGAAGCAATCATGAAACTCAATTGGATAAGATCTAATTCAACAGTGTTATGAACACTTGAACTTCTGTATTTTATATATATTCCAGTCTCTGATCTTAGGCAAGATCTTAATTCCTCTATCCCCTGCACCTTAAGCCAAAGAATATTTACTTTTTTCAAAAAGTTATTATAGCTATTGATGTTTCCACCTGCTGTTTGAGAATTTCATTCTCAAAAATGCTGAGTTAACTGCAGCTTCCATCAAATCCAGAAAGGTTAAGGGATGCAAATTCTTTCTGGAAGCAAATGCCTCAAATCCTGCTGCTTCCAGTTCTGTACTTTATTTTCTACATGAATTTAATATTAAGCTTCCCTCTTATTAGAAAGTACCTAGGAAACATTTTGTTATCATTCCTATTCTCAGTTTCTAAATAAGTGACTTCACATCACTGCCTTCTCTCCGGCGTTACCCAGAAGCAATGAAAGATTTCACTTCTACAACTCCCTGTATTTAAGTTTATGCAAATTGCCCTTTTGACCTTAATGCAGCTATCCATAGTAATTACTCCTAATAACAACCTTTTGAACAGGTTTTTTTAGTATGTTAAAACATAAGCACATCTCAAATAAGTTGTGGAGTCTTCTGCTCTCACAAGCAAATGCCTTGTTTAATCTAGAACTAAGTATCCCAAGGTGCCACTCCCCTGCAGGTTCATTCCAATGCCAACACTGCACAGGTATCAGATAGGACAGAAATACAAACTGGAGCCTTTACAATCAGTTTGGTGCATTTTGGTCATAATTTCATTAACGTGCTTTTTGCTTTCACTGCCACTACCTTTGCAATGTGAAATGGGATGTGTCAATATGAAAAAGCTGTTGAGATTAATACATTTTGAGTCCAAGGTTAACAAAATCTTTTGCTGATATAGTAAAAGACTACTTAGCAAATGGAAGGTACTAAATTGAAAATGAGAACTTGTCTAAGGTATGAAGCAGAACAGAAAATAGCCTACAGTTATTAATACCTGCTTTAAAAGTAAAGGTGAAGGTTACAGTTCAATGAACTAAACATACAACCCTCCTGCTATTTCTCATCTCACTTCTCTGAAGCTTATATTCAATATTCCTATTACCATATGAAGTTATAGCTATATAAATGGAGATGTGAATTTTAAATATCAGCTTTTTAACCTGTTTCCCCAGGGAAACACTCCTTACAGTAAGGACAAAGTTCAACTTTGGTCTCTCACAGAAGACAAATTACTTTGAGTCATCAAACCTCCATAAAATAATAAAATGAAGGTACGGGAATTTAGTTTTGCTTTCACTTGTTTTCAAGAATGTAATGTCTGAAGTTGAGACAATACTATAGGGAGGCAGAAAATCTACTGCTAGGTAAAATAGTTCACCTCTCATTGCAAATAAATTAGGCTACTTCATGCTTACTGTGTGATAAAAGCAGGCAAAAAGCCTGACCCAGTAGAGAATTCAGCTGTCAGTGATTGTCCCTTGGCTACTTGCATTAACCTAGTTTGCCATTTAGCCTGAATAAGTAGGTACAAATATTTTATTGTTCAAAACTATTTATATTGATAAAATAATGAAGTATAACAACAGGTACAATATTTTAGAGAGAAGACCAGTTACATAAAACACTAAACGTGAAATTTTTTTTTCCTATTTACATAGATGAGTGAAGGATAGGTGGTTCCCTTTCCTCTTAATTTGAAAGTGTCAAACAAGGACCAGATTTTGCTTTTCAAATTTAGCTGCAAAGATGCAGAATTTTAATCACACTTGCTCTTTACTGCTGTAACAAGATGTCTCAGATTCTCTGCTTAAGATCAGTTTACAGTCTATGAAGGTGATGTGGGGCCACTGGCTGTCTTTTATAAAATCACATAAAAAGGGTCACAATTTAGAAGATCTTTAAGTTCCCTGTATTTGTTGCTGCAGCTGAAACAGAGTGTAAAAACCTCTCATATTTCTCATACCTTATACATTCTCTGTAACTAGATCTGTTTGAAATAAATACACAAAATGAAGCTCAATAGACGAGTTAAGATGTGAATGGTAAGTCACTGGCAGCACATGGTGTTCACCCAAAGTTTCTGAAGGAACTTATCTGTGAAACTGCAGGACTGCTGCAGTTGGGTGGGCCCCACTCATTAGTGCTGAGATCAGTTTTATGCACCATCTTCAGTGGTTTGGGAACAGGAGACAGAAGTGAAACTCCATTTGCAAGTGATAGTGAACTTTACTGGGGAGCCAAATGCTGGACCAGTGATGAGGAACTCAGGGCTTGGGGGGACATCATAGAAAGGAGAATTGCTCAGCTTTTGTTAGGAATTTCCCCCAGACCAACTGCAGTATCTGACAACTCTCAGACTGAAGACATGATCAGCTCACCCAGACTCGCTGAAGTTGGAAGTATAATTTATGAATTCTTACAAGAAATACCACAGGAAGGATCCCTTTCCATTTCACCTTTTACAAGTACCTTCAAGCAAACCACTGCTAAGTGTTAAAAACCCCACACCCCTGAATTTATTCCTGAGGGAAAATATCAGGTATAACAGGAGGTTGCAACAGAGTTTCTCCAGAACAGAAAGGAGAACCTATAATTGCAAAGCACTGGCTGATGAGGACACACAGCACCCATCCACAGTCAGGCACAGGGTGTGGGAGGGGAGTTAGTTGTGCATGTCCTGTCCTAACAATGAAGGAAAGAATTCTCCAGTCTGGGCACACCCTTTTGAAAATAGGAATGATCAAGGTCTCAGATCAGAAACCACCTAACACACTTTCATAGCAATCAGGGCTGACATCTTGGAAACCCAAGGTCATTCCAAACAAGCAGCTGCTCTAAACAGCAGCTCAAGCTATGCATATATTACGGACTTGTGGCTGCCCACACATCCACACGATAAGTGCTCAGGCTGCAATCCTGACTCAAGGCTGAATTCAAGTGATGAACATCTCTGAATGATGCCCGCTGTATTCTGAATAATTATAAAAATGAACAGGATAAACCTGGGAATTCCCACCTCAAATCAAGAGCTTTGTCCATCTACAGCAAGCAAAGTGGGTAACTAAGTCATACAACAGTGTTTCTTTTTTCCTCCCTCTAAAATAAACACGCATTGCCTCAAAACAAGGAACACAAGCATTCTGCTCTGTTAACCTACTGTTAAAAACCAGACAAGACTGGCTATGTACTAGATGAAAAAGAATGATTCAAAGCCATTAAAATTACAGTGTGGTTCTTAGAAATCAAGGGCATAATGAAAGCCTAGTATATTTTCCAAGGACTTAATCTGAAAAGTGCCAATTCCATCTTAGCTTTGTATTTGGACTTAAAACAAAATTACTGAAACAAATCTAGACAGACAGGCATTTTATATAAAAGTTTCAACATATAATTTAAAAAAGCCCAGGAAAATACAACTTAAAACAGAAAGTGGAGAGAGATAATGAAAGGGCACACACTGTACTTGAAACAACTTATAACTCCCTGTTAAAGTCCTGGCAAAAGCCACTGATGAGCTAAACACAAAAGATCAAAAGTGGCACTCAGATTTTCCTACTAATTTTATCCAGTTACACAACTGTGTGCCAAAGGTAGGGAATCAAGTGTATGTGCAGTTTAAAACCACCCTCAAATCTGCATATACGTCAGTATAATTTATCTTTGATAGGGATGTGGAAATTTAGCAAAGAGGTATTCAGTCTAGTAAATAAATTGTCAATTTATAACAGAAATGTTTCCTTCAGGTTACAAGGCTCAATTCTTTCAGAAAAAAATGAATGCTGAACCTCCAGCATAACCATTTTCCCTGTATTGCCCCCTAACTTTACTTTCAAGATTGTGTTCTTGAAACAAATCTGACTTAATTTTCATTTGGCTCAGAAGTCATCAATCAGTTCTGTACAGCAGGCATACCTTTATGCTTGTCTTGAACTACTGTACATACTTTACATTCCATTTATTTTGTCACTGTTACAATTTTTTAAAAGCTTTCTTACCTTTCTTGCTTTGAGTATTCTGCAGGGCCATTTCCTGTCTCAAGGCACAAATCGAAGCCTCGCGCACGAGAGCAGAAAGGTCTGCCCCTCTACAGATACAAACAGAGTAGGTTGTTTTATGATAAATTGCTCTGTCTGGCATATAGAAAGGCAAAACACTAAAAATGACAGTAAAAAACTGGTTGTGCTATCACAAAATTCCATCTTAAGAACACTGGAAAAAGGCCTGATGACTACCCGGTCTGCAACCTTCATTACAGGGTGAGGTGCTCCACATTTCAGTCATAGATTAAGATCAAACAAATGAGAAGCAAGGGAAGAGGCAAAAAGCTCACTCAGCCCCTTTAAAAATGCCAAGAGATCGATTAATACTGTGCCACTTGGTGACAACATAACTTTGGGGTTTTTATAAACCTTAGGAAAGAGTCAAATGAAATCACTCACTATTACAAAAGGGAGTTGAGTTGCTCAAAGCTGCAGCAACAGTAAACATGCTCTTAAAACAAACAGTATCCACAAAACATGGTCAGATCAGTAGTTTTAAGTACTTATTTCCAGGTTCTCGTAACTGGAACAGCTGAACTTTTCACAAGCCTTTAAACTGGTGAAAGTCATTGAATCAAAAAAACCTTTCACAATTAACTCCCTATGTTTAACTTGAGGTGCTAGGAAACAGCTGTATTCAAAAAACAAAACCCAAACCCAACCAGACAAAAATAAAAAAATCCACAAAACCCCAAACCAAACCCAAAGAAATCAAAACCCATGACAAAAACCCACATACAACAAAACCTCCAAACCACACCTCAAAATACAAATAAACCAAAACATTAAAAAAGACAACCAGAAACCCCCTAAAACTCCACAACAAAAACCCATCCCCAAACACACACACTGGACCAAAAAACCAAAAAATCCAGTGAGTGAAAGAGAAAGAAGTGAGAAAGAAAAAGTACTCAGCTTTCCCAAGTAATATTATGACAACAGCATCTAATAAACTTTATATTTTGTGAACTCCTGGAAATTAAGTATTAATAAATTATTGAATAGCTTAAAGCTTTTCGAAGTTCTATAGACTGTAATTGCAAACTGTTCTAACAGATAGTCATCAAGCTTTGCCTAAATCCACGCCTTTCTGTTCCAAAGCACAAGCTGAAATGGGCCCTCATTACTCTGTCAAACAGATTGCTCTCAGCTGCGTGACACAAGTTGGCTCTTTGACTGATTTGCTTTCAATCATCATTGTATACAGGTCCTCAACTTAGAGAGCTCTTTTATCCTCAGATTATGCAAGAATTATAAAATAAAACCAAACAAAATTGAGAGGCTTCCACTTATCTCTTTACAACATGAAGAGGACTATTCCAGATGAAAAAGACTTTAGCATCCATATATCCCCACAAACTCCTTGGAAAAGAGCACAAGTGAAAGCAGGAAAAACAACATAAGGGAAAAGGTTTACAAACCCTGAAAGCTGAGAGATCCACTTAGTAATAACAACATAACACACTTTAAAATGCATCAAAAGAGAGCTAGCACTGCTTATTAAATACTGAAGTCAATACTAGAGGGAACTCACGTGTAACAATCACAGTATGGACTGTAGGCAATTTCTTCAAGGCTCACATCACTATCCAGGGGAGGCCGAGTGCCGTCCTAAAGGAGTTGAGGTAAGAAAAACAGGAAGATAAGGAAATGTTATTTTTATACCTGCCAACCCTAAAGTGAATAAATTTCATTCATCAGGATCATATAGGGGTCTGAAAAATTTCCCAAAATAGCCACAAATAATAATAAATGTATTCTCAAACTAACAAGAAGGATAACCAGCCTTAAAACAATGTAATTACAAAATAATAAGCAATGCTAAATTTAAGCTTCCCACCAACAGATTAGATTCTCTGTAAGGAAATGATGGCCATCCTGTCAGGACACTGCAACACTGACACTGTTCCATAGGGGGACATGCCTTTAATATCAGCTGGTTCCATCAGTAGTGTTGTTTAGCTGAACTTCCTCTAGTTATACTGTGTGTTGAAATCAAATAGATAAGCAATAGGCCCTTCGATTTAGTCTTATCATCTTTGAGACTAAATGAATTGTATATCTTTCATATTCTAGACACAAAGTTTCAACCTTAGAAGTTTTCCATTCTGGATTTCATAAAAGTTTATATATACTGTTCTTAGATCCCAGAAGTGGGTTTTTTGGTTATTATTTTTGCATCTCCAACAGCAGAAAGTATTCAACAACATTATAAATTGTATTTGAAACCAGCCAACAAAATTTCCCAACACTGTAAGCTTGGAGATCTCCCTATTACCCTTAGACAACAGTAAAGTAATATCATGATTGTACAAAGATTCAAGATGCCTCTCTTATTGAGCAATATTTGAGTTTTGACAGGTGAGAACATTTTTATACAACTGATTAATTTGTGCCAGAATCTCATTTGAGAGAAATGCACATTTATATAATTAATTTCTGACTTTTTCAGAGGAACTAATGTATCTCATACCTGCAATGCCTTCAAGACTAAAAATAAAATGTCTAGTAAGTGTCAAGTTAAAACCCTTGAATGCTTAACATACAGCAGAATAGTCAAGGACTAGGCAGAATAAGGAAGCAATCTTGAATGAACCTCTGGGAAAAAAAACCCTGAACATCCTGAAAGGAGAGACTTTAACCTGGAAACAAGGAAATCTCATAGAATTCAACATGGGATACCTTAATAATTGCTGAATGAAACTGCCCTCCAGAGACACCTTCTCTGCTAAACAGGAATGTTTTACCCAGTAGTTTGAGGAGTAACATGTGTTGTGCATTTTTTGCTCTGCCCACTCTGGCAACAAGCTCAGCAGTTTGTGCACCAGAGAAGCTTGATGCAACTTGCAGGAATGTTACACTGGGAACAAAAACATGTGAAGACTGGCTTCTCTTGCATAACTCACATGCAATTTGAAATGACTGATTTGTACAGGTTAACTGAAATAAAACTCTTTCACAACAAAGCCCCAACCTACATTTAGGATGTCTTCCCAACAAATTATTCCTACCCTTAACTCTCCTCATGCTGCCTTTGTAAGCATTCCTGTTTTCATTGAGAAACAATTCCCAGTTTCCATATCCTGTGCATGTATTCCTTGGAGATTTCTGGGAATGCATAACATTCTCCAGAAGTCACTCACATCTGCACCGAACATTTTTTTTCTCTAGCCTTGAGCAAGTGTGTACTCAAATTTTTCAGATTTCCTTACTTAGGATGCATGGCTGAAATCTGACAAAAAATAAGGTATTTATCACATTTCCCCTCTTTCTAGTCCACGTTCTCCTTTCAGGTAACTCCTATGTATTTTTAAAGGTTTAACACCTCATTCACTACAAAGACTTACTTGTAACCAAAACATTCAGATTAGTATGCATAAAAGCATGTTGCATTCTAAAAATAACAAGCCTTGATAACCAGTGACAAGATCCCCAGAAACCAAGTTGGCAAACACTGTGCAATGCACTGCTTATACCAAAACAAGACCCATAAACAGATAGGGCCACATCAAAGATGACTTGTCAGCAGAAGACAAAAGTACTTTGGCAGTGGGATAGTAACAAGGTTACCACATCTATGTGCCACTCCTCTTGGTGTTATCCCAACAGGAAGACTGTAGCCACAAAGATTCCCAAGAGAAGGGAGCAAAGGCATTTTTCAGCAACCTAGTCCAATATTTACGGCTGCTGAAGTGAGCACAATTCAGAACTGTTTGACTTTTAAAGGGAAACTGAGAACAGTTCTCTCTAACCACCAGTTTGTCATCACCTGCCAAGAGGAAACCAAAACACCAAGTGAGGACTCCACAGAGCTCCTTATCCTCCACACTGCCCACAAGAGATCCTGGCCCAACCAGGTGGATATGAATATCCACTCTATGTGGCTTTCAGTGCATGAGCAGGTCAAATCTGTGAGAGAGTGGGAGAAATCAGTTCTGCTTCATAACACCTTTGGCTCCCATGAAGTCTCTCACCAAGCTTTGCTGCTCTATCTCCCCACACCCCTAATTATCTTTACCAATAAATTTGGTAAAATAAAAATAATAATTCCTTACAGTTTGAAGAATGATTCATGGATGTTACACTCAATTTCTCTTAAGATCTTATAAAGAGCAATCATCTTTTAGAACAGGGTTGTAAAAAGAATTAACTGAAATATTTTTATAAAGCTTAGAAACAGCTGATCTACTGCAAATAGCAAAAGGGGGAATACTTAATGTTTTTTCATCCCTGAAGCAATGCACAGAAGAAATGAAGGGAAATCTGAAATCCTGAATTTGTGATGGGAGTTCATCTTTTGAACAACCATTTTGGCATGAATGAACATGCTTGAAACGAGTTCTCACTTTCTGAATTCTGAATCAGCTATTGCCTACACCACAACTTTCAGCATACACAAGTCTGAATTATTTTTTAGTACAAATCTATTATACAATTTTTGCCATACTTTTCATAACACAGTATTATCTTTTCCCTGTAGTGAAGATTTTTGCCTCCTTTGCAGCTCAAAAAAATACCTGATAGAACACCTGCCCTTAACAATCAATGTTCAGCTACTGAAAAAGTAAGAAATACCCAAGTAATTCATAATGCTTTGTATGTTCTTTTTTAAGGCCTCGATTACTGCTGTATCATACCTGGAGAAATACTCACATAGAATTCTATAACCCAAATCTCTGAAGTGGCAGACTGTGCTGTTACCCACAGAGAGGACCCACAAAGGCACATACTTTACATTTTCACATTTACTTTAACCTACAACCTCTACCACCACAATCTGCCTTTAATCCTAAAGGCAATTAAATGTCACAACTACTGTTGAGCAAATACAGCTGGATCTTGTGAATCATGCTGATAAATGTCTGGAACTCCCCAAAAAAGCTTACAAAACACTTCTAGGCCCATTACTCACACAGACAGAAATCTTCTAATTAAATCTGTTCAAACTGTGACTCTAAAGGCAGCAGCAGCTTCTTTGTTTAACAGGTTTGCTTTACTCAAGGTTTATCAACTCCTTGCAGTTACAGAGCAAATTTAACAGCAGATGGGCTGATGGTTTATTTTTATGACCTCATGCAATACCTGAGATTGTTTTATGAGACAAGATACTGCAATTCTTTGTAAAATTTGATTTGTCTTAAATCATTCCACCAAGCTTCAAGATAAGGACTGATTTCCAAATACTCACTTTGGTGATGGTCTTTAAAATAGCAAGTCGATCTTCAGGTGGAGGCAAACCCACATAGAGGGTTTTATCCAGTCTACCAGGCCGCAGGATAGCTGGGTCAATGATATCTTAGGGAGGGGAGAAAAAGAAAAAAATAATCCAGAAATGAGACACACCCTGAGGAAAGCCCACACATGGGTAGGAACACAGGCATATCTGTATCAAGATTCAAAGAAGCATTTGTGCTGTGGCATGAAACTCTGAGCTTTAAAGTAGCTG
>JAOXXN010000446.1:16669223-16686400 GCA_026770055.1 Myrmophylax atrothorax | reverse complement strand
ACAAACAACACCTGGTGCTCAAATATTATTGGTTCACAGAATACAAGTTTTCCAGAAACAAGACTAATCCACACTAACAATAACGCCTTGGAACCTTGGAGTGACACAGGTAACCTGTTAGCATCAGTGTTTGCCCCAATAGATGCAGAAAGAGCATTACGTTTAGTTCAGATGCTAAATTACTGGATTCCAAACCAATTAGCAATCATTACCAAAATACTTGCAACTAATGCTAATAACATACAACAAGCAGCATTGCAAAATAAAGAACTGAATGTTGCTGAATTTGAATAAAGTTGGGATTTGCCTGAACACACTACATTAGTGTATGCGATCTCCCTGGATGGTCTACAACATATATATGCCTGAAAGGCATTTGTGATCTTTTTTTTTGGTAAGCCCTAAAAGACCAGGTACATATTAGGCAATTCTCTGAAAAACAATGGAAGCAAGACATGCTCAGCGTTTATGTCACCAGCACTTTCTCATGGGATTCTCCCTCAATTTAGACCACAAGTATAAGAATGAAAACTTGCCTTTTGTTTTTTTTCCTTAAACCTCTCAGCTGTGTTACAGAACAAATAACTAGGCAGTATTTTTCCCCTCACTGAATTTCAGTATGACTTTGATAAAAAACAAAACAAAAGAGACCCTGAGTAAGTCCTGTTGCACCTCTCAGTCGTTCATCGTCTTTGGAGAAGAAGAAAAATCTTGTACTTTCTCTTTGTGGCATGGAAAGAAACCTGGAGAAACACAAGGAAACTTTAACATCAAGAAAGTTACTCTCAAATTCCATTAATGCAAGTTAAAGCTGTAGTGCTTCAGAGAAACAGAATGTGAAGAACATTCCTCCACAGTAACCAAATGTGGCCTTCTATAAAAATGACCATTTTTTAAAGGAAAACTTACTGTCTCTGACTTTTGGCCAAAGCAAAACTGGTTTGGGTTGAATCAAAATTACCCAGTTAATTTCTCCAGTGTTCAACCAGAAACTCAGCTTTCATATTTTTACACTCAACGTCAAACCAAATGGGCTGTTGGGATTTTTCACTGTTACACTCTGTGCAGCAAGGAATGGTTTTCCAGGATAACTTCCATTGCTCAGAGGCGTGAATGAAGACATCAGTTCCCCATGACCTGAGTGCTGCTATTAATGTTCTCACAGCAGAAAATTACTACAACCAAATAGAAAACAAATACAAGTATCACTTGCATTTCTTGATCCTTTTCAATTTCTGATGCCTCTGGCTCATCACCATCCTCAGAACTGCTGTCCTGGAAACATGGATCTTCTTGCCATGTGACTTTTGCAGGTTTTATTGTTTCAAGGATGTAGGGCTCTGCAAGATTATCACAATTGAAATAAAAAATCAGATTATTCCTCTACTTGCCAGCAAAAAAGCCTACTTCCCAGTGAAGAACTTACATTGGCAAAACAGATTTAAGAAAGACAGAAACCTCCCCTCTAAGGCTTTCTGAACTATGTCTCTGCTCAGGTATTTTTCACTTTGTTCTGGGTTTTCAAACTTCCTGTGTTTTCTGCTGCTGTGGAAATGAGTAGCAGTTTCTTTTTAACTGAGAAAGCAAAAATGGATTTATTTCTTCTAACGTAGTCTGACAGTCACAGATCTTTGGAGTCAAAATGCCAGTTACATACCAAAGGATGACTGCAGCTCAGCTTAATGCCTGCACTGGTGTATTTCCACGAGGAATAGAATGAAGAATGTAGGCCTGTTTCTTGAGAAGACTAACAAATAAGCTATATTTAATTTATGTTCCTAATTTAATAGTTATGTAGGGAGCACCAAAGACAGAATGCTAACTTCCTGAAAAAGGGAAAAATATATTTGACTCCACCTTCTATACTGCTATGACATTTGAAAACCCATTACCATAATGCTAAAAGCTGATTTGCACACAAGAAAGGAAACTACTCCAAATGTAGACATGGCTATCAAGACAAAGAGAGATGCACAATTAAACATCTGCACTTTTCAGTGTGTGCTGATCCACAGGTGTGTACAGGTACAAATACGATGAAATACAATGAAGTACTTTTTCTTAATTTGCATGTTAACTTATGCATTATTTCCTTAAATTAATTAATCCAAAAGAAGCTTACTAAAAATTTCCTTACTAATTAACCAAAAAGAAGCTTTAACTTTGTAACACATACTTTTCTCTTGCCCCTTCATCTGGGATCCCTAAACAAATTTCTCGATCAAATCTGCCAGCTCTCCTCAGTGCAGGGTCCAGTGAGTCAGGTCTGTTTGTTGCTCCGATAACAAGGACCTGAGTAGTGGCAGCCACATTATTCAAGTCTAGAGGAAGGAAGGAAGGAAGGAAGGAAGGAAGTTAGTACTCATACTCACTGTCCCAGCTTTGTTCCACTATCTGTGGGACTCTGTTTCTGCAGCACACGATAATACTCAGCACAGATAAGCTAACCAACAGTCATACCACACTGCTGTTCATCTTTATTTCTACTACCTAGAACTTGCATTTTGCTCAAACAAGTAAAAACAGGCATTTCAAATTAAATTCAACAGATTTTCCCATTATTTCTGCTTATACAATAGACAGACTTATATAATGCTATACAACAAACTACTGTGAAAATAACACAGGAACACCTCCTCAAATTTATTAGAATCTTCCCATCACTCTCCACTGTACCAAAATATGAAAAATTATTACCACCAGCTCCTGTAAAGTAAACACATGTCACTACTGAAGGAAAGCAGACAGTGAGCCTGATAATTAGAAATCTGAGTTTAGCAAAGCTGCTCCTGAAACTGACCGTCCATACAAGTCAGGAACTGAGCAACGATCCTGCGCTCCATGTCCTTCGATGCAACTTCTCTTTTTGGGGTGATTGCGTCAATCTCGTCAATGAAAAGGACACACGGTGCACTGGACTAGGAACCAGAAATATTAACAATTACCAAATTACACTGGCAGAGTATACGCCAAGAAACAATTTTTTCCTATTTTCTGATCTAGAATTACTACCGAAAATCTGCTGCACAAGCAGCTCCTCCTGGAACAATTCCATTGTTCTGACTATCTGGAAAGTCACCAGACTATGAAACTGCACTGGGAATACTTAAGGCATGAGATTCAAAATGTCTCTACATGCTGTTCAAAATTTAAATATACCTCTATGTTGCTTTATGTTTTCCATAAATATTCTGTTGTGACTGCCTGCTTGCTTAAGGCCCTAAACAAAAACACACAAGAAAGGTTTGGTTTGGTTTTTTGTTTGTTTTGTTAGTGACAGTAGAGCTGTGGAATTTCAAAAGCTAATATTACTGACACACATAATGAAACAAAAGGAGCAGTAGGTGGTCATGAACTTCAAGACTACTACAGAGCCTGGCCTTGTCCAAAGAGTTAAAATGAGCAGTTAGAAACTCCTACAAGTGTTCTAAAATTCCATGTAAGTCATAAAAAGCCCACACTAACTTGGAATAATAATTAGTGTAGCTAATAGAATGGTATTTAACTGACACGAGATTATTAATGTTCACAAAAAAGCACTAGTAGTACAAGGGAATACTTAAGGAAAACACTGGAATCATCTTCCAAAGAAGTCCCATATAAAAAAAATCACGTTGCACACCCCATGCACTGGGTGTTATGAGGCACCAGCGGCGCCATCTACTGGTCGTTCCCTTTCCCACTGTCTGACAAGGCAAAAAGACACCAAGATTCCACAGCACCTGCATAACATGGAATCATGTCCTGTTACCTGCACAAAAATTGGTACAAAAATTAAGTAGAAAAGCTACTGAAGTGAATGTGAGAGACTCCAAGAAAGGCAACGGACTTTACTTTTCAACATATTTTATGAAATAGATGTCATTTCTGCAACAGTAACTTTTAGAGCAACCTCTCCTCAATCACTCTACATGAAAAAGATATGTCATTTCTAAAAACTCATTCCCATAACCTATTTAATTTTATTCTAAACAACACCTTAACAAGGCTCTCTAAAAATGAAAATGCTGTACGAACCAAAACCATAATACATTAACAGCTTCACAAACAATCCTTTTGCCCTGTTTATCATTCTTTTTTACAGGAACATACTCTAAATACCTACATACACTTGCTGGGAAAAGTAGAAAAATGGAATAAAGTTGGAAACCCAGAAGATTCTCAGAGGTCAGGAACAAAAAACTGTCCTCATGAAGCAAAGCATTAGCCACATACTAAAAATCAGAAAAATCTGCATTTGTTTAAATTTAAATTATCTCAACCTGTCTTGTTTTCTTTGTTTCTTACTCAGTCTGGAGGTCATACCAAAGCAAGACTTCAACTGTAACTTGTCTCGGGCTCTTACCATATTTGTTCCAAATTTCCTACTTTATACCTAGACCCCCAAAACCTTAAGTCTCTCCCATTCACTCAAATTCCAGGCCATACAAAACCAGCAAAAAGACCCTGTGACAAAAAAGCACAATCAATTGCTCTTTATTTTTTTACGTGTATCAAGCCAAGCAGCTCCAAATATGTAAATAATTTCTGTTGCTCTCTTTACATTGCCATGATGAACTATCTTTTGTCAAGGCTTCAGAATAGTAAGCTTTGTGCCCTATGACATCATGACAGTACAATGGAATTCTGGTCACAGGAGGGGAGACAAGTCACGTGTGCAGCAGGATAAAGATTCACTCACTCGTATTCACTCAAATTCAAACCACATCAACAAAGTATGAATCTTTACAAAGAAAGAGAGAAACAATTCACAGTGTTATTTCCAATGGGTGTCTCACCACAGCCTGCTCAAACAATTCTCTCAGTTTCTGCTCAGATTCCCCTGACACTCCAGACACAATCTCTGTTGCTGCCACTTTCAACATTGGGAGCTCGAGTTCCTGGAAGAGATCAGGAACATTGTGTGATATATCTGGAGCTTAGAAATGTTGGCTGATCCTGAAGACAAATTTTCCAATCTGACATCTTTTACACCTACAAATTATGGAACCAAGACTAAAACCTAAAGAGCTTTTAAAAAAGATAAGCAGCATCATCCAATTCAAAATGGGTCTGAGCTATTTGGCCAAGTAAACAGAAATGGATATAAAGAAACACTTTCCCTAATTCAGTCAGAGAATGACTGCACTGCCAAATAGCTTCTCACCTTCGTTCCCAACCCAGTCCTTCTCAGTGCATCTACTTCAGTTGTCTATCTCCATGTGTACCAGAGCATTGCTTAGCAGTGTGCAAGACACTCCCCACCAGGCTGGGTTCCCTTGGTCCTGCTCCAGAAATATCTCAGCAGGACTGTACAATAAGACACTTGTAAAACGCACACTCAAGGCTTTCTGCTGCAATAAATAAATAAATAAATGCAATGGTGACTTTGATAGACTTCAGGCAGTTGCAGCCTCACTGCACACTGAACTATGAACACCAATAGTGTCCCGTGCTCTGAAAATGTCAGTTTGACACAGGCAAGGCAACATCCAGCTTGGGAACTCAGAAATCAACTGTTTAATGGATGCCACCCAGTAAAATCAATGTAATGACTCAGAACAATTTCAAATGTAAAACCTTGTCACTATGTCTCTTCTTTACCTATGATGTTCTGTCAAGTACAGATTCAGATGGAATTCAAACAAAGGAACTGAAGATTAATATATTTCAGACTATCACAGGAAGGATAGTGGGAGAAGTGGAACAATCCAGTCTATCACGAAGGAGGATTGTTTTCTTTCTCTTTAACTATAATTCAGGAAAAGATGAAACTGTAAATTTAAAGCTATCTCACCCCAGCAATTGCCTGTGCAAGTAATGTTTTCCCACATCCTGGTGGCCCATGTAAAAGAAAACCACGAGGTGGGACCACACCTAAGTGGTTATAGACTTCAGGATGACAGATGTGAATGAGCATCTTGCATATTTCCTGTAAAGAACAAGAGACACCTTCATTTAAATTACAGAAATTAGTATTATAGATTGCTACGATTATAGACACGGCAAAATTAAGCAAGTTCTGTTTATTAATCTGATTTTAGTGACCACTTCCAGAAAGATTAATCCAAGGAGAATAAACAACTTTGTTGCTGTTGGTATAAGCAGCTCTTCTCAGTGCCATGCAGATGAATTCTGCAAGATTCCTTCTCAGTCATTTTTCATGTGATAGTTTATTCAGGGCACTCTGCAGCCCATAAGTAAAATTGTAACTAACCTTTAAGGTTTCATCATTGCCTCCTACATCCTCAAATGTCACAGAAGGGCGGTAGAGCTCTGGTCCCTTACTTCTCACTGTTAAGGAGGAAAAGTCACACAAATTTAGCCACGGTATAACAGTAATTGCTAACACCAAACAGGTACTCAGCCTAAAAAATTAGTTAAGCACACATGAAGTAGTATTATTTTTTGGTAGTAGACACAAGCCTGAAATATTTTTTTAGTAGAACATTATGGCTAAATTTCTTTAAAAAAATGCTTGAGGTCACTTCTGTGCGCCTCAAAAAACACTTCTGTGGGAACAGATTCCATGGTCAAATACCATCTCTTTGTTTGGTGTAACACACCAACAATAACTTCTCACCTTTCTTAAGTAACATGGATTCAATTTCTCCATCCACATCTGCAAATTCTTTCTTTTTTCTTTTTGTTCCCTTGCCCTTTACCTTCTTCCTTTCACTTTCCAAGACAGAAAATTCTGTTGATTTCTAGGCCATAAAACCAGAATTAGATACACAAAAGTTGCCAAGTCAGTGAACTTCCGCAAATAGTTAGGAGAAGAAAATGTGTGTCTCTGATGCTTAACTTACACATATTATAGAAATAAAGACAAGCAAGGCAGGAATTTAACCCTTTCTTTTTGTAGAAAATGCTTTTTGTACCTAGGATTTGCTCTTTTTGAAAATGGGTTAATTACACCAGTCACTTTTTTATTAAGAGGACACACTTATAAACAAACTGACTCCCCCTGCCCAAACTACCAGCCAAAATCAGACACCCTTTTTTGACATACTACAGAGTGGGGGATGAATAATTTTCTTTCAACTTCCACAACTTTGTCCATTCAAAAAACTTCTGCTTTTCCCAGGCTCACTAAGACTTAACCCCGTGTTATGGGTACAGCAAGCCTCATGCCAGCTAGGCTGGACACTGGCAAATGAAGTATGTAACAGCTACTTATTCCATTCCTCTTATCTTTCTCTCAGTATGGGCACTGAACTGGGCCTACCTAATACTAAGGACTGTATTTTCCTCAAAAAATGTGGAAGAAATTCATAATCTGGTGACTTTTTACCTCCACTGCAAATATGCTTGAAATGGGCCAGCAGGTTTAAAAATCACTTCTGACATGGCAGAACAACAGGCTAAGACCTTCCTTCTTCAGAAAACAAGCTCAAAACAAGTACACTAATGGGCTTATGCCAGTCTTTCTTTTCTATTTACCATGTTCACTACCTGTAAACACAGCATGCCTGTTTGTAACAAAAATAATATATTTTAAAAATCCAGAGAGAAAGACTGTCTTTTTGGTCTTAGTATCACCCTTCAGAAGCCTGCCAAATTACACAAGAATCATAGAATGGTTTGAGTTGGAAGGGACCTTCAAGATCAATTATATTCAGACTTCTACTTTAATCATCTTGGGTTTGTAAAACACAATACCTCAGAAATCGGTTTCTTTTCATCTCCTTCTGCATCCTCAGAAAGGTCAATGAAAAGGTCTTTTCCACATGGAGTTTTATCAATGAACCAGCCACTGTCAGAGATGTGCGTTTCACTTCGTGCTCCTGGGGACACGGTGCTTGTTGGAGGCGCTGCTCGGGAAGGGGGAGGAGTTTCCACTGGGTCAGTTTTTGGAGTGGCTGGGGCAGAGTCAGGATTTCCTTTCTTGTATAAGCTCAGCAGGGAACTGTTCATGTGATTTGTAGACTGCAGATTCACACATTTGAAGAGAAAATATATGGGACAGATTTTAACTTGGATTATTTATAGTAAGAGGCCAATGAAAACTATTTCATAAACACACTTTGGCATTACCCCTGCTGGAGAAAACAGGCATGCATCTTCCAACCCACTCCTCTGCCAATCAAATGACTGCATATAAAACTACATGTGCCAGCTAAAAGGGCAGCAGCCTTTGCAATTCACCCTGAAATCACCCCTGTTAATTGACAGGCACCTCTTTTGGTGGGCATGTCCGTTCCTTCAATCACTTCATTCATTTGACAGCAAAGTCTTTCAGGGCCCCAGTGTGCTTTTCTCAAAAGTGATTCCCCACCACAGGTTCCTGCTGTTCCTTCAGAATTCCGTCTCCTTTCAGCTCTATAGATTCTCAGTTGGAATTCCCAACTCTGACTTTACCTCCTCTCTGTCTCCCCTATTCAACTCTCCAAGTGCACTTTCTCAATACAGAATCATGTATTATGCAAACACAATCATAACAAAATACAACTTACTAGATCTTCTGGATAATCATCATAATCAGAGTCATCTGTAGTACTTCCAGTAGCTCTTTGCATGGAACAAAGACAAAAACTCAGTGTATCAGAGCAGAACTGCAAGCGAGACATGCATAAAACAAAACAAGCAGTTGCAACAACGTGGCTCCCCACAACCACGACAGGTAACCTGTGGCTGCAGAGAAATTCCTGATTTGCATGCTCTAAATTTGCTACTATTAAGAGTCAAAACCCACATCCTTTCCAAGTCTGGGATGAGCTGGACCAACTCGTCCACCTGGCTGAAAGACAATCCTAAAGAAAAGGATCCCTCTGACTCAGTTCACTGAGAGATCACATAATCACCAGTGCTGGCACAAGGGAAGCAGCAAATCACTGTTGAACTAGACTAGTCCTTCTGACAACACTCTCCTAATTTCCCACAAGAGCCTTAATATATATCACAGCTTAGAGAAATCATAACAGTCCATCAGACTATGCCCAGGTTTAGGAGTCAGGAAATCTCATTCCCAATCTCATACCCAACTGGTGATTTAGTCTGAATAGCCTGTCTTGTAGTGTTATCTCTCAGATGTAGCCAATATCTCTCACACTCAAGAAAGATTAAGAATAAAACAGAAGAAAGGAACTGAATCACATGAGGACTGGGGGCTTATGTGGAAAACTATCAAGGAAGCCCCAATGTTACCCACCAATTCAGGGCTCTATATTCCCCATAACAGAGAAATCCTGATTGGCTCCAGTACCTGTGTGCCCTCAGAGACAAAAGTGCTTTCAATAACTACAGGTAACTTCTGAAGAAGACAAGCCCATGGGAAATAAGGGATGTACCTGTGACCTTGAAACTACCAAAGTTCAATAATATGAAGACAGAAAGCTTTAAGGAAATGATAACACTAACAGCACTATAAATCTACTGGTAAAAATTCTTCTTACTCATTTTTGTCTTGTCTTGCTCTCTTTGCCACATGTTCAGCTTCTAAAACTGCTAAATCTTCACGTTGTTTTTCATTACTGATTATTCCAAACACTGAAAGAAAAAGTTCAAGCATGTTAAGGAAACAGCCAAGGCACAATCAAAGAATTTGGCATCTTGGACACAATACTAACAGAACTACCTTTTGCAACTTGTATTCTGAAGGCATTTCTTTTTCTTCGTCCATATTCTGCACTGAAAACAAAGCAAAACAAACAGGTTACACCAAGAGATTTCTCCCTCAACATATTCTCATTCTCAGTGGAAAAAATAGATGGTAAGTTGATACCCAAGCCTCCACACAGGTTCTTATTAAAACCCAACTGTGTGAAAATGTGATTGTTGTTTTCTGAAGCCTGGAACAGCTCAGTCAGTCACTGGGATGAAACCAAACCACTAAACTGTGCTGGTCTCGAAGGGGAAGGTTAGTAAAAAGTAACAAGGTCCTCTTTAATTGTAGATACAGAGAAGCTGTAATATACAAATGAGGACACTGGATGCTGTTTCACAAGACTAATGATGTTTTAATTTTAATGCACACATGAACATATGGACACAGGAATATGGTCTAGAAAAGACAGTCCAGTAAGGAATAACTGTGTTAATTAATAATGGTCCCAATGAGAAATTCTGACTCGGTGAGTGTCCTGTAATGCAAACAGAAATCCTCAACCTTTTACCTTCACTTAGTGAGGGTGAGTTTTACTTACTTGCTTTTATACAACAACCAAGAGAGGCAAAACAAAATCCCCAGACCCACAGGGATCCCAAGCAAAGGGCTTTGCCTCATTTTCTCTAACACGGCACAAATAAATAGAACACAAAACCATAAATGAAGGCACTTCTCCATCTTCATTAATCCCCACACCCACAATGATCTGCTGAAGCACAGCCTTTCTCCCCACCCAGAAAAGTGTAACAGCCTAAAAATAATTAGGCAAGACTAACTGTCCTGCTGAGCAACTGAGCAAGAGCTGCCTTACTACATCCTATGCCTGCACTGAAGAGTTATTTTCTTCTTGTATTTTAAGCTCATTGGGGTAAAGATCAACATGCTGCAATGAACCTTTAGCTGTTTAATTAAAACAAAAAAATCAACCCCCAAAAATACCAAACTACAAGGTGATCTTGTAATCCCAGTGCATTAATAAGAGACGAGTTAGAAGAAACTCTGGGGGGGAATTGATCTTACCTTTCAATCAACCTCAACAACTGGCAATGAAGGTAACATAACAAAAAATAAATTTCTATTTAGAAATACACAAATGTAAGATAACAAAATAATAAATTTGATATTTTAAATGCAGATTATAAGAATACAAATCTTGGCTCACCTGTAGGTTTTCTGCAAATCAGATGCTAGAACTGCGATGTCAACGTACTGTCCACATTTCCTGCTTGCAAGATACTGAAATAAAGAATTTTAAGCAGGGAATAAGATCTTTGTCAATCACTTCACCAGAAAAGCTAAATCAAATATGCCTATTTCTACTCTTCTTAGAGGACAAAATGAAAATCAGAAACGGCTTTTCACTGCCTTGCAACACACCACAGAGTAGTTCCCAATGCAATGGGAAATGCTTGTTAAATCACAGATAACTGGGTAGCTCTGCTTCCCCAGGAAAAGCAGCAGCCTTGCGTTTTGGGGCTGGCTCAACTGCAAGGTTTTTGTTTAGTAAGGTTTTTGTAGCCCACTCACCACCTTATTGTCAGTCCTAAAGTTCTTGGTTCCCCAGCAAACCTGCTTTTGTTTTAGATCTGCTACCTTAAAAATGAAACTCTGTATCAATCAGCACGGACACTGTCATAATAAGAACTCTAATCTTTACAAGATGTTTCAAAGAATACTACAGAAAAGCGCATTAATGAAAGCGAATTCTGTCAGGCCTTTTTACTGTTATGACAGCAGCTCATCAAACCCTTTTCCAAACCACAACTACAAGAGTGAGAAAATTTACTAAATTCCATGTGTAACTATACTCCATTTGTTCTCTTCCCTCACTCTCCTCATCAGCAGTGAGAAGCAGTTTTGATACAGTAAAGGTCAAGTCCTTCTTAAAAGGGAGAAAAAACCAGAGAATCTCCCTAAAAGATACAGTGTCACAGATGTCACAGCAACAAGAACTTCAAAACCCCATTTAAATTAAGAGCTCTATTTAAAATTATCAAACTGAATACAGAATTATCTTTTCAAATTATGTTCCACTTCACGTTACCCATGGGCAGCTATGGCCCTGCAGGAAACATCAAGCCTACCACCAACTCTCCCATAAAAAGGCTTCTCCACTTCAGAATAGCCAAGACACAACCACTGTGACCTTGTAAATTAAACCAAGCAGGTTCCCTTGAGCAGCTGCTTGCATTTTAAGGAATCCAAAGCAAAGTACACTAATACACAGGCTCACAAAATGGTGTTTAATTAGCTCATAAGACATAACACAGCACTGTGCCACTTGAGGGAATCACTGTTTTCCCTGCTCTTCACCCACGTACTGGGGAAGCAATCATATCTTCTCCTTTCCATAGAATCACAGAACCATAGAATCAGTTGGGTTGGAAGAGACCTCTGAGATCATCAAGTCCAACCCTTAATCCGACTCCACTTTGATTGCTAGATCGTGGCACTCAGTGCCATGTCCAGTCTCACCTTAAAAACCTCCAGGGTCAGAGAATCCACCACCTCTCTGGGCAGCCCATTCCAATGCCTGATTACTCTCTCTGGAAAGAACTTCTTCCTGATATCCAACCTAAACCTCCCCTGGCAGAGCTTAAGCCCATGCCCTCTTGTCCTACTGTTCGTTGCCTGAGAGAAGAGACCAATCCCTGGCAACAACATCCTTTCAGGTAGTTATAGAGAGTGATAAGGTCTCCCCTGAACCTCCTCTTCTCCAGGCTAAACAATCCCAGGTCCCTCAGCCTTTCCTCATAAGACTTGTGCTCCTCTTCAATTCTTTGGTACTTAAATAATTTAAACCCCCTTAAATTTCCTTAAAACACCATAAAAGCATGATTTCCCCTGGCATGGTGGAATCAGAGTCAGGATTCCCACCCCAGGCAGGAGCAAACCTCACATCCATGCTCACCCACAACCATGATGTTGAACTCAAAGCCTGTCTTCATGGTTTTGATTTTCATCTGGTCGAGCACAGCTTCGATTCCCACATATCCAAAAAGCTGGCAACCCACTGGGCTGGGCGCCACAGTGAGGGCCACCTCCTCCTCTGGCACGGCTGGGGGCTCCATGCTGCACTCCTCAGGCTCCAGGCTGCTCCCTGCACAGGTGGGCAAAGGCAGGTGAAGCTGGACCCCCCAATGCCCACCCCTCTGCCGGCACTGTTGCCCCAGCAGCAGCCACACCGGTGGGCACACAGCCCTGGCACATTACTGGCAGCCAGAGAGGCTCAACATAGCAACACAGACATGCTACTCCCTGGCATGATGAGGGATCCAGGGAGGTGCCAGTGGCATCCCTGGGGTGGCTCTGCTACTCGACTCTCCGATGCCACCAGTTGCTCTGCAATGTGCTATCGGGCACCGCGGCCATGGCCCTTTGCCCAGCCCATGCTGCCGCCCATGCTTCCACCCATGCCAGGGCCACCTCCTGCAGCACCACTCTGGCCCCAGCACACCTTGGGGGGCTCTGGGCCTGGGGCAGGACATGCCAGCCCACATTGTACCCAGGCATCGATCACTGCTGGGTGAGGGGCACCAGGCACTGCTGGAGGGCACAGTGCAGGCATCAGCACAACCCTGAGCCCCAGGGACACAGGGGTTTGCCTGGGGAACTGTGCCCAGAGTGTGCCCCAGCCTGGGGGCCACCAAAGCCCCACACCCGCCCCAGCCCTTAGTGCTGCAGCTTGGGGGCCCCCCAATCCCTTTCTTCCTCCTCCTTCTCCTCCTCCTCCTTCTCCTCCTCCTCCTTCTCCTCCTCGTCTCCTCCTCCTCCTGCTTCCCAGCACAGCCATTGTTCAGGTCCTACCTCGGAGCTGCAGTGCCCTTGCTCAGCACTGTGCTCTACAGTCGGGGGGTTCCTCTGGGTGCCACCAGCACCTCCATCCCCAGCAGCGCCGCAGCCCGGCCCCCTTCCCTCCGCCAGCCCTCGGCAGGCACCAAATCGGCTCCAGCGAGGCTGCCGCTCCCACGCATGACCAGCATGGCAATATCCCACCCCCCACAGCCCCCTCCCCGCCACAGGCAAGTCCCTGTGCCCAGTTTGCCGGATGACTGGTCGATGGGGAAGACACCAAACCGGTTGTGTCCACCTGGCTGTTCCCACCTGGCGCATGGCACTGCTCAGCCTCCAGTCAGGCCAGCTCATATGCAGACCACCCCCATGGCATAGGGACAACCCTACTGCCCCCTACGGAACCCTTTGCCCCCATGAATGGCTGCAGTGGCACTGAAGGGAAGTGGGAGTGTTTGGTGGTTGGTGTGATCCCCACTGGCACACACTCTCTGGAAACAGGGACCACCCTGCACTGTGCCCCCCCAGCAGCACCCGTGCTCAACCCTGGCACGGTGGGGTGGGATGAGGGGTGGTGGATCTGCCACCCGTCCCACTGCCGCAGTGCCCCACGGCGCCTGCGTCCCCCCCCGCCGCAGCCTCCCCCCTATGTGCCAGCCGGCACTTGGCACCAGCAAGGCTGGAGTGGCAGGTTGCGATGGCCCAGGCTGCCGAGTGCCCTGCCAAGGCCGTGTCCCTGTGCCATGCTGCCTGGGGGCAAGGGACATGTGGGCAGGGGCAGACTGGAGCCAGCCTGGGGTACCAGGAAATTATGGAGCTGAACACACCCATTGCCATGGCAACAGCATCCTGCTGGTGGGGGGAGCATGCAGCATGCCATGCCCACTGGGTGGGCACCTTGCCAGGGAGATGGCAGGTTTGGGGACAGCAGTGTTGCGTGTCCCAGCTGCCCCTGTGCCACTGTGGATTGGGGTGTTCCTCGGAAGTGGCGAAACAGTCACGGATTTCCTGCTGACAGCAGTGACACCCAGCTGGGGGGGATGAGGGTGGGCAGGGTGCCCACTCTTGCAGAGATCCACCCACCCAGCACTGCCCATCCTGATAGGGTGCTC
Source organism: Myrmophylax atrothorax (assembly GCA_026770055.1). Taxonomy (NCBI): domain Eukaryota; kingdom Metazoa; phylum Chordata; class Aves; order Passeriformes; family Thamnophilidae; genus Myrmophylax; species Myrmophylax atrothorax. Next base: position 16,671,910 of record JAOXXN010000446.1, on the reverse strand, counting down.
TGCAGGCAGGCAGGGAGGTAGGACTGGGAGTCCTCACCGGGAAAAGGACCCTGACAACCATTGGGGGGACGCCTATTTGGACAGGCCACTGCTCCTGGGGGATACTGGCTCACCTGGCATGCCCACCCCAGCCCTGTCTCCTGCTCCCTGCCAGCCCTGGAAGTTGCCAGGACAGGTCCAGAACCAAGTGATGCAGCCACTGTCTGAAGCCATCCAGGGTGGCTGGCCACTGCAGGAAGGGAGCAGGCAGGCAGGATTTGGAGCTTGCACCCCCAGCTCCCCAGGGTGGTCCGCAGCATGCAGCACCCATGCAGGGGCTCAGCCATCACCCTGTGCTGTGCCAGTGGCAGCACCAAGGAGATTCCCACAGCCAGAGGGCATGTCTGATCGAGCCACAGGGTGACACTGGATGCTGCAGCCACAGACACCTCCCCCATGGGGCCAGAGCCTCCCATGCCCCTGCCCTCGGTGCCAAAGAGCCCCGTCGGCAATGGCCAGCAGCCGGGTGGCCATGTGGAACCTTTTTGGCATCCCCACGGAGCTCCAGGGCAAATGGCTCCTGCAGCCAGACCTGTTCCAGGACTCATCACGGATGCTCTTATTTTCCAGGCAGGGACAAGTAGTCTCGGGTCCATGGTCTCCTTCATGGATTTAATTACTGATGCAGGTTAATTGGCCAGTTCCCAAGGAAGCCTGTAATAAGGCTCCAAGGCTGGGAGAGGATGAGCCAGGAGAGGAGCTCCCACTGTGCTGCTCCCACTCCTGCTGTTTGCCACTGCACTGAACTGAGCATGGAATGGAGAGTGAGTGGCTCTGGATGCGGCGCAATGGAGCTGACCCCTTCAGCAAAGGGATGGAGCATTTTGGGGATGCACCCACCACACCAGCCACACCACAGCTCTACCTGCCCAGCTGAGCATGACCCAGAAATGCCAATGCCTCTCCCAGTACCAAACACGACCCGAGGAGACAGTGGTGACCGACCATCCCCACGTGCAGCCGGACTCGGAGCCAGCCCGCCTGTCTGGCCGCGGTGTGGGTGGGAGCCATGGGACAGGGCTGGGGTGGCCGGGGACCGTCAGTGAGCAGAAGCAGAAGTGAACCACCGAGAGAAACCCTGCGCCTGCAGCACCACTGGGGACCAGGGACAGTCACACAGCCCCGGTGACAGCACCCCCTGCCCGCACACCGCCCTGCCCAGTGCCACACCATCCCTACCTGGGCGAGCCGGCTGGAGCCGGGGCTGCTGCTGCCGAGAGCTGGACACCGGGGCCAAATGGCTCCTGGGGTGCAAGGCGGAGGACGGCAGCGGCCCACGGCTCCTCCTCCGCTCCTCCTCCTCCTCGCCCCAGGCCCTGCGTGGGCGACCCAGCGTGGAAGTGAAACGCGGCGGCCCCCGGCTCACTTGGAACTTCCTCCCACGGGCTGCAGGACCCAGTGTGCCACGACACCCCAAGGTCACCCACGGGTGTCAGCGGCTGGGGGCCGGGGTGGCCTCCTGGGAGAGGAAACAGATCGCTCCCATCTCTTCCTGGCAGAGAAACCGCTGTGCCTGAGCAGCATCTGCCAGCGCCCTGCCAGTCCCAGGCCATCTGCAGGGCAGCCGGTGCACACACGCTGCCCATTCGCTCATGTCCGACCCCGCAGCCTGGGCACGCCACACTCAGCTGCCTGCCATCAACACAGCTCCGTCCTGAGCACAGTGTCCCTGTGTCCCCATCACCCTGTCATAGCCCTGAGCACTGCCCCCATCTCCCCACGACCCCAGCTCAGCCCTGAGCACTGTGTCCCTGTCACCTCATATCAACCCTGAGCACTGCCCCCCATCTCCCCGCCACTCCAGCTTGGCCCCAAGCACTGTGACCCCATGTCCCCATTACCTTGGTTCAGCACCAACCACTGTCCCTGTGTGTCCCCCATGATCCCGGCTCAGCCCTGAGTACCATACCCCTATCCCCATCACCCTGGCTCAGCCCTAAGCTCTGTTCCCCCGTGTCCTCACGACCCCAGCTTGTCCCCGAACCCTGTCCCTCTTCCCGGACGGGTGCCGCGGGCAGCGGGGCAGCCGGACTGGCTGGGCAGTGAGGCCACTGGCATTGCTGGGGGATGATTCACCGCAGCCCGGAGCAGATGTATGGATGCCTTCGCCGCGTCAGTACTTAGGGCCCGGCGACGGCGGCTCCACAACACCTCAGTGAGACGGGCAAGGAGCCCCAAGCACCCAAACAGGGAGCCCCGGTGGCAGCGGCCGTCTCCCGTCCTGGAGCAGCCGCCGGGAAGGGGGACACTGGGAATTCCCCACCCCATGCTTAGGAACGGGCATGGGCTTGGCAGTGCCCACCCCGGCACGGTGGGAGCCGAGGGCACGGCTGTGCGGGGAGCCCGACATGTGGCCCGCGGCGCTCGGTGCGCGCCCAGCACGCCCCGGCGCACCTTGGCCCCCGCCACCGCCCGCGCCCCACGGGAGCCCCGCGCCCGGGCCGGGGGTCGCCGAGCCCCCTCTAGCGGCTCCCGGCCGCGGCACAGGGGCGGTGCCGGTCCCCGTGTGACCCGGAGGCGCTCGCTGCTCCCCCCGCCGCCGCCGCCGCCTCCTCTCCTCCCCCCGCCCGTCCGCCCGCCCGCCTGCCCGGCCGGCGCCGGGCCCCGGATGCAAGAGGCCGGCGGAGGGACGTCATTGTTCCCCGACG
>JAOXXN010000446.1:16641146-16664232 GCA_026770055.1 Myrmophylax atrothorax | reverse complement strand
TGTCTATTCCAAAATGAGTACAGAAATAACAATGATTGTGTTGAGATTTAAGAAGTCTATGCTTTGTAGTAAAAGTGATAAGGTAGGACACTATCTTCCTGTCATTCACTTTTCTTCAAAATCTGCCTAATATCAATGAGTAAATGGCAGTTACAGGCAGTACTGATTTAATTTACTAATTGTATGAAGGATTTCATTGAGAGGAGAGAGGTTCTGTGTGAAAGGGGCATGAGAAGTAAATCCTGGGAAGCATGAATTGGTCAAAAACAGCGTCAAGGGAGACTTTGAAACATGTTTATTGTAACATCCTGCTGGCCCTTCTTGTTCAGCATACGCAGATGATAATTTAATTTAGTTTATTCTTTTGATGAATTTTGTAGTGTCTCAAGTGAGACAGTTTTGTCTTACATTCTCCTTGTTTTGGAACTCTTAGGGAAGTGTTCAACTTTTTTCTTTCTTCTTTGTTGTATAGATCTTGAGAGAATAGGTCTAAATAATGTGATTCTTGCCCTGTCTTTAAGTAGATAATATTCACCTTTAAACTGAAAGGGTAACAAAAAAAAAAAAAAGTTAAAAAAAAACTTAAAAAAGCAGGCAAAATTCTGACCAAAACTTCTACATCCCTTTAAAAATTGTGTAATCTAGAGGAAAGTGTCATGTTGCTGTGGCAGCAGCTTTCACTGAATGGAAATACTGAAGGCAGTAATGTTTGTATCCATTAAAGCCGACAGTTTTCTTGTTTGCTGTATAATTTTTTTTGCTGTTTAGAGTATGACAACTGCTGTGACTTAGCTGTGTCAGCATCTACCATCATTGTATCTGTGACTGGTTATCTTAGATACAAGCTGTCCTAATTTGTGGGCCTCTACCAAAAAATATCTCACAGGCTCTGCAATTAACTTGCAAAATTTAAGTGTCACCATTCTTCTTAAAAAGCAAAATTGATACGTGCTGCCTTTATGGCACTGATATCCTACACATGGAGTAAACTCTGAACTCTATTTCTAGGATAAATTGGTACAGGAAACTTGTGTTCTTCCTTTTATTCCAATTAAATGCATTTTACATTCCCAGTAAATGGACAGTAATTTCTGTTTAATACTGAAAATAGAACAATCCTTTAAAACTTCAAATTTAGAAGAGAATTTCAAACTGGAGTTAGTTCAGATGAACTAATTTTCATGGAACAGAATTGTCTTTGATATTAGTCAAATATGCTGCAGTGCTTTTTAAATGCCTCTGTGAAAGACACAAACTGTGGTCTTATCTTCTTTTTTTTCCAGTCTTGTACTGCCATCAGAAAACATCCCTGTTTCTTGTTCCCTTACTTCCCCTCCTGTTATTGAAATGAATGTTGTAAGAGGTGTGGAAGTGCCTACTGGAGTACAAGTGGTGCCATTTGAGTATATAAAAAAAGTCCTCTGAGATGATTTTTTTTGTTCCAGCTTTAAGACAAGTTGTTAAATTCCCATACAGAAAGAATATTAATCCAAGAAGGTAAAGCTGTATGACATCTCAGTGAAAAAATAATACTGCTCTAGCCTGAGCTCAGCTGGAGTGAGATCTTCATGTGCTCGTATTTGCTCCCATGAGAAATGCTTGGGACAAAACAACAGGGTACTTGCTGAGTTTTCACAGGACACGAGCATTTGGTTTGCTGGTTTATGCTTCCTTTGCTTATGTTTCACTTGGTTTCACTCAGCTTTTGTTCTTATGTGGGGGTTGGACAGCACAACATCTTTAGTTCTGCCCAGGCTCTCACCATGTCAGCCTCAGTGTCAGTGCTGAGGTAGCACAGGCTGGCATAAAGACAGGCATAACACACAGATCCTTTGTCTTGTCTTACACCATCTCATGTTGACAACCAGAGTTTGTGATTATTTATATGAAGGTTTGTTTTTGCTACATAGATCACTAATTCTTAGCTAAATGAAGTCTTTTCCAGTCCCTTTCATCTAATGCATCTTTCCACGCTGGGTAGATGTTTTCTCCATGACAGCAAGTAACTGTAAACAGCAACTAAAATGAACTGGAATTGGCTATTACCTGGAATCTCTCCCATTTACACATGGGAAGCTGGGCTGATGCTTTTAGTACTTCTTGTCCTCTTATTCTTTGTTTGTGGGTTTTAGTGGCAGAGATACATGCAATATCCCGAAATAGAATTAAAAAAGAACTCCCTTACCTTGAATTGTGAAACAACTCTTCAGATGAATGTCTCTTCTGGGAAAGCTCTTTCCTTCTCCTTCCCCTGACACTCCCTAATGTTTCAATGATTGTATTTTTGGGTTTTGTTGTGTAGTATTTTTCTTTCTTTATTCTTAAACTTTCAGGTACATTATGGTGCCAAGTGGAAACATGGGAGTATTTGATCCCACAGAGATCCATAACCGAGGACAACTGAAATCACACATGAAAGAAGCCATGATTAAACTGGGCTTTCATCTGCTCTGTTTCTTCATGTACCTTTACAGGTTAGTTTCAAAAATGGCTCCCAAGGAACAAAGGGATTGTCTGCCAGCTATTTTTATCTCCTCTCTTCTTCTGGTGTAATTGCTGGTATTCATGTCTATCTTTCTGCATCCTGCTAAGCCTCAGTAATGTATTTTGACAGCTATCTGCGGGCTCATTATATACCTTTATTCTTTCTGATCAGACATTGTTTGAAAACTCAGGGTTCTCCTCAATCTCTAAAGCATCACAGCTACAATATAAAGAGTTACATGCATTCAGCACCTACAGGAAGTGGCCTATTTAGAAGGGAAATAATCTTGAGGATCAAGTTTATTTTACAAGTTCTGTTTTAAAAAATAAAGCTTATCTGGCTAAGTTAGAAATGGATGAGTTCTGTGATGGGGACACTTAGAAGATGGAAGAGCTCCTGGTATTCTGCAGCAGCATTACTTCTGCAGCCCTTGTTGTTGTAAGCAGAGCACGCAGCAGTTGCCCTGACTTTCTATTTCAGGTTGAAGTGCAGCTCTCTCATGACAGCAATAGGTGTTCCTCTTGCACATGCCTCAGTAATCCACTGGTGTCATGTTTTCTGTTTTGTCACAGTATGATTCTGGCTTTGATAAATGATTGAGACGTTGAAAAAGAACCATTATCTGCCAAATTGGGTCATCACTCCAGTGACTGGTTGTGGAGCCTCAGCCACCTTCTGAACACACCTAGATCAGTGTCGTCATGCAGTATATTTTGCCTCTTTGAACAAGAAATATTTTTCTGTATTTTTAACATAAAATATTTTCAAAAGACATTGGATTTGTGTAGCAGTTGTTTTTGTTCCTTTACAACCCAAACTGCTGGAGTTGCTGTTTCTGTAAGATGCAGTCCTTGCTTATGGAGCTGAGCTTGTAGGATTTAAGTGGTGAGAAGGGAAACTCATTTCAGCAGCATGGGCTGGTAATGATGGTAGTTCCAGAACAAGTTTAAGTGCAGCTGTGATATCTGCTTCTTACTGAAAGGTGTCAGGATGTGCCTCTGGCTGTCAAGCTGTCCTACCTGAGCCTAGTTTGAAGCAGTGCTTGGAACACATTTCAAAGTGGAACAGTAGCACAGCTTGCATCTTTGTGTCAAGTGTTTTTTCCAGGTAAAAATCAATGGAATTAGTTACTCTTTTCTCCTTTTCCACACCTCCCTCAAACAACCTATGTGAAGTCTTGTGTTTGGATGGATTAAGATCCCTTTGGTGGAAGTGACACTTGTGTGTAAGAGTGAAAAATGGATAAATAAGAAACATGATTAATACTTGCTTTTTCCCCTCAACTCCTCTTTTCTCATTGAAGTACATCACAGACCTTCATATACAGTAAACATCATCTTGCACCAGGGTTGGAGTTGGTTACAGAGCAAAAGACTTACCTGCAGTTGCCACTCCATGAACCTGCTGTTTCCATATCCAAGAGTATGTCCAGCTCAGGAAAATGGTCTGGTAAACCATGACCCCATTTATCCCAATTCTGATGTGAGTCTGCTTCCATAATACCAGCAAACTAAGTTCTTTTTGTGCAGCTCTTGCATCAGTGATAAGTGTAGAAACCTGAGTTTGTACCCTCACTGTCCAATAACTGTCTTTAATTTTTTTTTATATGTGCTTGGAAAGAGGTCTCTTGAAATAAACACCAAATTAAAACACTTTAAAAATATACTTCTGTAATCACATCCTAAAATTTGTGAGCTTTTTCTTCTTAAGTACTTGGGGTTTTAGTGTACAGCTGTAGTTAACAGATTGTTTCTGTGGCCAGCAATGAAAAGACAACCCTGATGCTTGATTTCTGTAGATACCTTGTGTTCAGTGTTTGTTCTAGCAAAAGTCTGGCTGTAAATTTATGATGGATAGAGTCCCAAGTTCAGCTGTTATAAAGATGAAAAACTGCTGAAAATTATGCTCACTAAAAAATAACTAAGGAAACAACTACCCCAGCTGTATATCAGTGACTGCTTGACATCACAAAAACCAAGATACAGAAAATACTGCCCTATAAAGCTGAAACCCAGACAGGATATAGGTCTGGGAAAGAACAAAGAGTACAAAGTCAGTAACTTTTGTTGCAGTTTATGTGGCAGGCAGTTAAATTATTTTATTCATAGAGGAGAAAAATATACTACACATATTTTGGGTGTTATCTGTTAGAAGAAAGGGCAGTGTGAACAAGCTGCTTAACTCAGGCCCTTACTGTAGTGCTGACAGTAGCTGTATTTCATTAATGTTTCACACTGAAGAACATGAGCATTGATCTGTAAATCCATCTCTTAAACCAGCAATTTTATTATCTTATTCTAAAGACATGATTTGGGGATAAGAACTTTATTATTAATTGAAATGTTTGTATGATACCTTGTCTCTGTTTTTCCTTGTAAAAACCTCAGTAGCAGGTTTCAGAGACTAAAATTCTGCTGAGTAAATACACTTCAAAGCCTTCCTTATTGTAAAGGGTCCTTTCCTGCCTCAGTAGAGATCTTCACAGAGCTCAGTGTCAGCAACAGGAAAAATGTATTTGTAACTGCTGAAACTGTGGTTGGAAATACAGATCCTACAGTCACTTCTCTCAAGGATGATCTACAGAGTACAGAAATTTTATGGTAGTAAAAATCAAAACAAAATGCCTATTTTCTGCATCTCCAGCAAGGGAGAACATGGTAATTTAAACCCAAGTTTATCATGCAGAATTAGAAACTTCAGACTGATTTTAAATAAAAATTCATCTATCACTGTAAATGTGTGAGAGAACAAACACAAATCCCTTCCTATTCACTCACTAGACTATTTCCCTTTGGAACTGAGGTATCCAAGTATAACTTCATGAGGGAACCATGAGCTTATCCTTCAAATGATTAGCTATGATTTGGAGAAAGCTGTCAATCCAGGAAAATAAATCTCAAGTTAGCCTGCAGGGGTTCTAACTTCTGGCTCAGATTATTGAGCTCTTATCCTCGTCCACAGTCCGGAGTCCAGTCAGCTTGTGAAGATGACAGTCATTCATAAGTTTTCAGAGAGATAAGATAGACATTAAGAGTTCTGCATTTGGGGAGGTCAGCTAATGAAATATGTACAATTGCATGTCTCCTCCTAATTAATCATTTCAGTTACAGACTGCTGGTTGTTTAGCCTGTTAAAGAATATACTTGCCTCCTCATCCTAGTACATGGCTGGTTTTTTTTCTAAAGCAGTTCTGTTTTATGGAACACAGTTAATCAGTGTGAACAGTAACCCTAAGTACAGTTCTACCTGCAGGTTAACAATCAACCTGATTCCCTGATAAGCCCATAAAAGTAAATCTTTATCTATTCAGGATTGCCAAAGCTTTATTCTAGTTCTTTTTTTATCTCACAAGAAGCTCTCTAGAATTTTGTACAAGTGGTAGAAGACCATTTTTGCCTCAGGTGTATGCTACGATGGGCACCCGAGGTAGCAGTAGGAAAATGGGAGCTACATATGTATGAACCACCATGCAGTTATCAATACATTAACCACCTTAACTTTGGCAGAAACATTAGAGCCATACAAACCTCACTGGTTACTCTTCAGAGGTTATAGGGCTTTTGAAGTCAGGACATAACTGGACTGCCACCTTTCTGATGAGCTGACAGCACGTGCAAGACATGCAGAGAGGCACATCAGGCAGCACAGCAAGCATAAGCCGAGGTGTAAGAGAAGTACCCTGCCTCAGGCAGAGTTTGGATTTAAGCTAATTATGAAATGCACATCTACTCCCAGGTTTCTTATGTAAATTTCTTTTAAATAATCTGAAGGATTAAAAAATCCCCAAACTAAACCAAACCCAAACCACAGTAGTTAATTTTTAATCTTACAAATACTGAAATGTCACAGGTCTATAGAATTCATATACCCCTTTTGCACTCTCCTGACCCATTAAAGGCAGACAGGACAGCAGATGAAGCACAGTTTTTTGGCCAGGTTTGTTAGTTACCTCATCTGCTGCACAGATCATTAATGGAAGTGGGTCTGCAATCCAACAACCCTCCTGAAAATACCAGTACACCCAAGGGAAGCAGCACAAAGGATATGGACAGGAGTAAGGCATGCCCCTGTGATTCTGTTGGCAACTGAATTTAAGCCATAATTATCTATACATTACCTAAACCGTAAGGGAGAGAATAAAGTTAATACACAGGTGGTACTAGAGGGAGTAAAGACCTTTTCTAATCAATATATAACCTTAAAGAATTAAAAAATTGAATGCATTTCAGCAAAAGGTTTGAGTTTGAAAAAGCTACATGGAGTGGAAACTGAGGAACAAGTTTATTTAACAGAAGTAAGCTAGAGCTGAATGGAGTGCAGGACAAAGGTGCAGTTCTGTTTTAAGGCACAGGGAGGAGGGACAAGAACGCAGGGTTGGCTGGAGGGAACAAAGGCAGGAGATGCAAGTACTTTAGGAAAAAGAAGCAGAAAACCCCACAAAAAGCAGCCCACTTCCAGTATTTAAGCAAGCTCCAGCATTAAGGAATCATGGATTTCCCGGAGCCTCAAAGCAGCAGGTGTTCAGCAAGTGAGATAAGCATTCTGGGACACAGGCAAGGTGACTGCTGAACGTACAGTGAAAACACAAGTGAGAGGTAGGTTAGAGCCAGACACCAAACACTGCAAAGCCTGCACACAGCACTGAGGGACTCATCTGCTCAACTGCCACAAGTTAATTTTCCTAGTGAGGAAGTGAAATACTACAAATGTGGAAGAAATCTGTAATTAATCATCAAGAAATTAACATCCAAGTCAGTCATATAAGTGAAGTTAGGGAAACTAAGAACTATTCATTCCAGTTATTTATTGTTTATTGAATTGAAAGAAAGGGAATACAAACATTTCTGTTAAGTGCTGTGCACCAACATGGAAAAAGTGTTTTTGTTTTTTTTAAAAATCCTAATAAAAACAAATCAGAAGTTAATGTAGTTCCAATTGAACAATTTTTAAAGATATGTTTAAAATACTACACATTTATAAAATAAAAAAGTTAAAACGGTGTTCTGTAAATAATTAGTAAAACAAGTGAAAATAAATACGAGACCCAAAGTTCTTATGTTTTTAATGTAATATAGCAAAGAAATTTTAACTACTTAATAATATCCGAGGAGAGTAACAAAAATCCAGAAAGTTTAAGAACGCAATCCTTTGAAACATTTAATATCAGTCCATAGCAAATAGTCATTACATACCAAAAGCTCTAAGTGTTAACTAGTTCCACCACAACTCCATATAAATCTTGACAATTTAGAAATCTTGAGATCAACAATAAAGTTCTTTTCTTGATCTCTACAGCTTGGTTTGTAAGTACATACATGCTTTGAGGATCCATTTTGTCCCATATGTTTTCAAGGAGCCAATAACTTTTTCCATCTGTGCCTAAAAATGTTAAGTTTCAAATCTAGCACATATACCCTAAGAATGAAAAATGTTTAAGAAAAAAAATGGGGCACAATGAATTTCAAATTTATAAAAATATACTGATATTAACCAAAACCTTCTGGTCAAAGGACACTTCACATACACACGACTTAAAGTATGCAATAAAACATGACAAGTACCTAGAACATTTGGTTCTCTGTCTGTTCATGGAACACATGCACACACACATTCATACCAGATGGGAGGAACACTCTCACATGTGTCTTACTGAATCCAGATTATCTGGATTAATTGACAGAAAACTTGTCTACTGTTCAACAACTAGAAGCAGCTACTGCAGCAGTAGTTCAACACTGCACACTTCAATTAAGTCCACCCTGTTTAAAAAAAGTGTCATAGTTAATGATTTTTCTTTCTAAACATTGTTAAAAGTAGCAGTTTTCAAAATTAAGTATGGCGGTTGAAAATGAACTCAAGCCAATGTGGAAAAGACAGGAGGAGGTCATAAGGAGGATTAGCCATTTACAGGATGGGTGTTCCTCTTAATAGTCGTCTCAAAAAAAAATTAGATACAAGTGTATTTTGTAGCTAAAAATATGGACAAACTATTGAAAGTGCATTTTTCCTCCTCCCCCTTGAGTTACAGTAGTTTGTCTGTTGCTCAGTAAATCCTACTTTTTATGTCCATTCTTCTCTCTCTACCTCCCTCCCCATTTGGGTCTACATATCCCCTGAAACTACAGCTAATTGTAGGAGCCCTGGTTTCCTGCTAAGGAAGCCTTTAAAACTGATTTTGGGTGGGAGTATTCCTTAGCAGTGTAGAAGTACACAACTAGACACAAACTCCCAACAGCATACGGAGTTTTGTTAAACATTACCTGTTTGAAGCCAAGTTGAGAAGTAACTGGCAAGATCTGGGTAGATTTCTAGCTTGCATCTTTGCTCCAATCATAAAGAGAGGTTAACTTTAGAGTTGGAGAACTTTAGAAAAGACAAAGGAAATTTAAAAGCAAAGGTGTCATTTCCCCCACTACCCTCCCCTCCAAAACAAAAACAGAGCTACCATTTTCCCTTTTGTGCTCCATTGTGCCTTGAAAAGTACTTACCTGAACAGCTACAGAACATTCAGATAATAAAATACTTCAGCACTTTTTTTTCCAGGATCTGCCTTGATAATAACCTGGGGCTACTGTGGATATTTTAAGCCAACAGGTGACCAGAGAAAGTTACAAAATGAGTACACACAGTATTTTCCTCTCTAAAACCATCGGTCTGGTGACTAGAAATTCAGTAATTTATTGTGGGTGTGTACTTGTTCCAGCCTTAGACTTCAGCCTATGAACATTTTTAAGCACATGGAAATCACATTGCAAATGAGCAAACTTATTTGGTTTTTTTCCCCCGCCCCACCCCAGTCTCATTTTACAGTCTGTGCACAAAAAGTATTGGTACTTTTCAATTCACATATTGTGAATGTGCAATGTTAGAAATAGTTTAGGTTCCTCTTTCATCTCCAGGTTGGAATGGTAGTCATTGCTGCTACGTCTATAATGTCAGTTTACTATGGGAGCAAGTAGTGTGGCAAAATGCAGACGGGTCTCACCTTTCTCTGCTCATCGCCCGTGGGGCACAGAACACGCTGTTACTGAGGCACTGGAAGCAGTGCCATCTGCTTGGAGCTTCCCTTTCCATGGCATGGCTGCACCACAACACTAATGGAGACAGAGCGGAACACCTGCCTCTCCCTCACTCTGCTTCTTAATACCTGGAGTGTCCTTCATGGGTACAAACCAAGTCCAGAAGAGACAGGCGGTATTTGGGCAGGATGCTAGCTTTAAATTGCTAACAGAATTGCAGGGGAAGGCAGGCACCAGCCCATACATACCCCCATTGCTCGTGCCAGATAAGGAGTCTCACTCTGATTAGTTATGGCCACCACATTAAAAATGCCTGTTGAAGTGCATACAAGACTTAAAACCTCCAACTGAGATTTGATCCAGCCTTCACCACCTAAGCAGAGTTCCCACTTTATTCCCATGAGTACGACGTAAGCAAATAGTGCCAGACCATTGTATAAGACATTATTAAGAGACATCGGAACCATTGTTCGTTCTTATGCTCCCTAAACAATGTTTGGTTTGAAAAGTAAGTTCCAGAGTCAGACAATACTAGAACAACTTCCAAAGATTCACATACTGGCATTGCTTATGAATTATACCATGTTTTGAAAATGTAAAACACTGTTTACAACTTAGGTAATTGATTTTTCTTTAAAACCCAAAGGTTTAGCTTACTCAGATTTGATCTTAGGAATTTTGTCTGTATTCCTGCAACACCAACACCATAGGAATAAGCCTGACTAGTCTTACACTGTCTAAACTAGGAAGAGAAACAAAGAGCTTCCTCTAATTAACAAATAAACAGAAGAAGGAAATTATTTGTAGTCTCAATCCTACATATGCATTCCCAGTACTGTGGAACAGTAACTGCTATCAAAGCATTCACTTAAATTTTAAGGCCCATGTACTAGACTGAAGATAAGAACATTAAGTTCCTACCTGGTTTTGGAGGTACTAGAAAACTAATGTCAGATTTGGGGCTGGTCTCAACCCTACTATCACAATCTTAACTCACATGTAAGTCTGCATACAAGCGAAGAAAAACACCTGCTACCTGATGGCTGGATTCTGGGGTGGGGGGGGGAATCTAACCTGCTAACCTTGACTTTTTCTGGGAAATAGCACGTTCCCATTGATCAAAGTGGCTACACTTCTCTTCACAGGAATTCTGGCAAACCTTCCCCCACCCTTCTTCCACACATGACTAATAAGGACACTAGATTATTATCTCATTAAAGGATGAAGTCCACACTTCTAGTCACATGACTGCACATGCCCTTCCCTGTTCCTTCTCTACTTTGCAGCAGTACCAACACTACCTTTCCACTCAAGGTGGCAAAAGGGAATCCAGTGCCATCCCATAATGAATTTGTGTGTAGTGCAGAAGCACAGAGATGCCCAGGCATCTGTTTACATCAAGAAGAATACATACTTAAATTATAAACGTCTTTGTTTCTTCCTTAATGTGGGATATTAGTGGGACTACTCCTAGATGTGTCAAGATGTTCACAGCACAAGGTTGCAACAAGGTCTGGGAGAGGCATTTAAATCTGAAAACTTAGGAGCATATTCTCAACATGGAAATCTATACAGCTTTGTTTATCAAATAAAGAAAAATTTCCACTTTAATACAATGTTTAATTATGATTTGTGTGTTAATTACTTATACAAAATGATGACTTTGTGAAGAAAGGACTCTTTCAACACATTCTTCCCTTGAAGCGTAGTCTACCTTTTACAACAGCATTGTTGCATATATTTATGTAATTAAAAGAAACCAAAAAGACCTTTTCTTGTTCAATCTTAGTCTGGTGGTGCAGTCTGAATGCTTTTTTTTCCTAAATAATACAGTTTATCTGTTAAGATGGACAGCGAGTTCTTCCATCTAAACAAGCTTCACTGCCTACATAAAGCTCCTTCCAGCCACTGCTTTTGATTGGGTCTCAAGACACTCCAGAAAAGCATCAGTGATACCGTGTTTCATGACACTTCTTGCATTGTTTTAATTCCAAATGTATACAAATGAAGTCATTTTAATCCTATAAATAATTTATTTTTAAAAAATTGTGCTGTTAACCCCTTTGCAGGGCAACGAGCTATGTGAAAAGTACAAAACTTTTTGTCAAATGTGATACTGAGAGTGCTTTTGACATAGTTCATTGGTTTATCATCTCAATTTATATATATACTGCGCAACGGGCAAGGCTAGAATCCATGAACCAAGCTGCAAAGATCTCAAGCTAAGTAAGGCGGAGAGAGACTTGAGAAACAAGAGAAGGAAATACTTTCCTATCCAATGTATACTCTTCAGACTAAAGCACTCTTTCTATCAAGCCTTCTAAACTGTTAAATAAAGTGTTCCAAACAAGCATTTAAACTTCATTACACAGAAGAGCAACAAGAACAGTAGCCTGCCAGACAAAAAGGCAGGAGGGAAAAATATATATACTGAGTTCAATGGTTAGCCTGAATGTAGCACAGTTCTTCACAACCGATGGGGGGGTAATTTCAACACGGTGTCCAACAAAGTTCTAAGGACGTGCTTCATCTCGACTGGTTACTATGAAGCAAGGTGGTAAATGTTTGGCCCCAACCGGGCTTCAGAAATGGTTCTTTTTCATGACGAGCATGTCTGTCCAGCTATCAATCATGTTTGTTTGCACCAAATCCCAAGCCATTTAAAATACGACTAATTAAGTTAAACTGAAGTCGTCTGCTCCAAATTCGCCATCAACTATCCATGCTACTGCATTCCTCTGAGCAAAAACAAAAACATAGAGAGAAAGAAATCACAGCTTGAAGATCTCAGCAATAGTTAATATTTCTATTGTAAGATAATTACAGGTACAGTGTATTTATAGAAATTTTATTGAACATGCATTAATTAACAGATCATATACTAAATGTTACTTATTTTAGATTACATTATTCATATCAACCTAAAATTTAACATGTTAGGTGTGGGTACTCAAAAAGCCTTTCAAAAAAGAAGTAACAGACATTTGCATTTGAGTTCTAGTGAGGTGTGCCAATTACAAAGCTGTCCTGTCATCCATTTAATATTCCCAAGTTGCTAAATATTATTCTGTGCACCTACATCTCTTCCAAAAGCATTGCTGTGAGAAATCCATTTTCTGTTCATTTGGTATTTATGGCACTTATTAGTTCACTGGCTGGAGGAACTAAGAAAGAGGGAGCAAGCAGCTAACTAGAGAAAACCAAACAACAAAACCATGAGTAAAACCAGCTGGAGGACAGGCTCTGACTCCTTATGGATGCATTCCATAAAGTGGTATAAACAGATTAGCCAAGCTGGTCCACCTAGCCCAAGACTAGAAGCAGATGTGTCAAAAAGCACAGGTGTAGGGAGAAGAGGTAATTCTTCCTCCTAATACCCTTCCAATTTTCAGCCATTTTTACCTAGGGGACATTCTGAACTAGAGGTGTTTACTTCTCCAGTAGCACTTAATGGATTTCTCTGATTACTCTGCCCAGGTTCCCCCTGAACCCATATCCACACCCAGTATTCATTTGGCCCTGTGGCAATAGGATATACTGTATTTCATTTTCATGTCTACTGCAAATAAATATTCAACTTCAACGTTGTAGTAAGAAATGAGAGATGCATATAAACTGCACAACAACTCCCCAGTGGTCATCTCATTAACAGTCCCAAGGGAGGAATGAAGGGCTGGGAACACATGCACATTTTGGCAGCAAAAAAAAGAAGCATTGTCTCTCTCCTGGACCTCTATATTGCTGATGGTTAGTTAAGGTTCAGTTTTATATAGATATTCCTGCAGAAAACTTCATGGTCTCTCCAGACTTTGGAGATTCATTTTCTAATACCATTATTCAATTTTCAGTGTGATTAGAATGCATTGTTTAAATTTTAATAGCACTGTACATTATTAAACCTCAAGCATTAGAGGCAAGATTTTTAAGAAATATGCATAAATAAATAAATAAATTCTGAGGTCTTAGTGGCACCACAGGGTCTACAGGGCTATGTCAAAATAATTTTGGAGATACTAATTGTTTCCTTTTTGTTCCACAGTATCAATAATTTAGATTAAGATCAAACAGTCATACACTAAAAAAAAAACCAACCAAAAAAAAGCCCATCAAAACTCAGTTACTTTTTTAGTAAGCACACAGGTTTTTACCTTCAATATCCTGGTTGTCTACGAAAGGCGCTGGTCCCCATATTCTAACGGTGCCGTCGTCGGAGGCGCTGGCCATCATGGATGGGATCTGCGGGTTCCAGCTCACGCAGTTCACTGTACGCGTGTGCCCCGTCAGCTCCGCGATGGGCAGCTCGCTGCGCTTGTGCCAGATGTACACCTTGTGATCTAACAAAACACGCCGTTAAGAACAAATGAGAAACGCTGGTCTGCACGCAGTGATCTGTCCTATCAAACAGCACTTCCACACGGGCTCTCAGCAACTCTGCTCTCAATAATGTTGCAAAACCTGTGTCCAAAACCCATGTCTCAAGTGTGCAATAGCACTAAGAGAATTTTTGTTGTAAAAGCAATCAAAAGAATACAGGTCAAGCTCTTCCATTAACAGGGACATTCCTTTTAACATCTGCAAGTCTACTACACTTGGTATTTGAAGAAAAACATTTGACTACAACGCAAATAAGAGAATACATGGCTAAAGAGAGAAACCAAGCTACTCTTCAATTATAGGTATGGAATTGTAATCTTATTCAAAAGGAAGAATTGCAGATTTTTTCCCCCTCAAATAATTGCATTTACACATTTGTGAAGGCATTATAAAGTAATGAGTACTAAGACCTCCTTATAACCATCTCCTGCTGATGACTCCTAGATAAGATCACAGCTCCACAGTTCATGAAAAACATCTTAATACCAAAGACCTGCAACCCTCCAGTGAAAGCTGAAACAGAGCAAACAAGGGAGGGCAAAACTTAATAGCTCAAATTCTGAGCTATTACTGTCTTGAACAATTAATTGTTGTGTGGTATTTAGATATCCATTTGTACATATTAAAGTAGGTGCAATAAACAACCCTACAGATCTTATTTTGTGATGGGAAGCTTTTAATTACTTCCAGCAACATGACAGAACAACAAACTGGTTAGACACTCTCCTGCAAGTTTTAGGAAACTATTATTGCTTTATAATCAACCACAATTAAGAATAAATCAGGGGTGGGAGTGTGTATCCCAGCTGTAGAATAGCAGCCTGTACCAAGTCTGTGGGTTTACCTCTCCCGTAACATCTGTAGAATATTCCAAACAGAACTACACAAACTGAACAAGTATGTATTACAAGTATTACACAGAAGCCTGGTATTTAGGTCTGACATATCAAATGAAAGTATTTTAATCTGTTTGAAAGGGTTTAATGTAGATGTCACTCTGAAGGCTTAGCAAACAAGCTTCCTCTATTCCTCCCCCCAACCCCTTATAAAAGAAACTTGCTCTCTGACCTACCTGCTAGAAAAGCATCATGGAAATATGTGGTAACAACTGTCTTCTGCTGAGCCAGCAGCTCATTTGAGTGTACCACCTTTACATGTACTTGTATTGACACAAATGTTCTGGCTGCAGTTACATTCCACTTAAGATTCCAAGAGACTACACATCCATGCTATTCACCAAACAACAAAATTCACACTCTGCTTACAGACAAGTGTATGGACATACACGCCTCTGCTGTCTGGGAGAATCAATGCCTAAACACAAACCAGTATTTTCATGCTTGTCAGAATGCCTGTATTTTGGTTTGGTAAAAACAAGTTAGCTGGATTAAGGCAACAGTCAATCCCTCTCAGAGGCCTCCATTTTCTTCCTATTGATGCAATGGTGGGAAAAACTCCTACCTACCTGACAACATGCTTTAACAATTATTACAATGTAATTAATTACTTTTTTGAAAGAGACTATGACAATTTCATCTTTATTTTTTGTTTGCTTATTTTTTAAAACAGACTTTCTCAGTAGCCACATTTGCAACAATTCAGTACAAAGAGGCAACAGCTTCAAACAGTTCAAGTCTAAGAGTACTATCAGTTTCAATCACTGCTCAGTAGATTTTTGATAATGAAGATAATAAAGAGTAAATAATTGGGGGGAAAAAAACTGGTGCACTACAGTATCTACACATGCAAATATGAATCCTGAACTTTCAGGTACTTGGGTCTCAAACCAGAAGCTTGTTCAACCATGAAAAGAGGTTCACACTGGATTGGAATACTGGAGGTGCTGTCCTTCAGTCCTATTCCACTGGATATAGTCAGAGGTGAAACCTGATTTTATTTTAGACATCTTTGGTATTTTCCAAAAAAGAATAGCAGTAAGTGTCCTGGCCAACCCTGTTTCCTAACAGCTTAGAGTTACATGGCACTTTCAGTGATTGTTTATATATTCCAAGTGTAATTCTTAGCCCTGAATAAGCTTGGATTTTAAGGGACCTACATGGCAGGTGATGGGACTACATCAGTGACAGAACTGAACCAACTCGAGACATACACCTTTAACAAATTTCTACTCTTGCCACAGACAGTTGAATAAAAACACAGCACAAAGCCTTTGATCACCAAGAAACCCAACCAGACTACGTCAACAACTGCTTAATTTGAGACTACTGCCTGCAATAAGGATGACTACTGAAATTAAAATAACCTCACCACACCTGTACCTTCAACAAGCAAATGAAGCTGTTATGCCCCAGGAGTACTTTTTATTCAAAATATAAGTCTAAATAACATACCACAAAAAGAAAAATCCTTAAGAACACCTCACCCACTTTAATTAAAATTGTGCAGATGCTTTTGCTTTAGAGGAGCAACACAAAAGAGCCATTAATCCTTTCTACTAGTACCATCCTCTCAGAAGATTCTTTCTGCTAGCCCACAATTACTTTGGAAGTATGGCACAATCTCAACACACCTCAAATTGATTTCACTAACCAGCTTGCTTGCTTTTATAATGCTGTTGTTAGCAACTGTTACCTATAAAATTAAGGTATAGGAAGGATACAGCATGCCACTTTTCTGCAGAAGGGGGAATGATGTTACCTTCACTACCACTTGCGATGAAATCTTCATTATGACCTCCAAAACATGAGTGAATTGTGTAAAATCCTTGTGTAACACCTTGATACTTTCTCACTAAAACTCTGTCTTGTAAGTCCCACAAGTGAACTCCCTGGAAATAATAAAGAATTTCATCATAAACATTATTAATGACATTCTTTTGAACTATGAGAAAAAAAATTAAATATGAAAGTACACTACTACAGAGCCTACCTCAGTACTGTTACTAGGTAAACAGAGTAAAGATATATCAAATCACTAAACTTTCAGCCTTTGGTCCCTTTCATTCCAAAGGCTCCTATTCTTATCCAAGGTTCCAAAAGCACAACTAGATAAATAAAATATAATTCTCACACCTCCAGACATGTCAACCTGCCACAATTCTTGCTGATACCTGGCTTCTTGATGCAACAGCCAGTTAATAGCATTTATTAGTACGTATTTCACAACATGAAATGCTCGAGTATAAATCATTTAAAAAAAAAAAAATCAGTCTCAAGAATAAGATTGGCTTCTTTTGAGAAAATTCCACACTATACCTATGAATATTAAGGCCTTCATATTACATGATATACAACAGGTTAATATCAAACATTCCAACTCACACCAAAATACTTAAGAGTAAGTAGCATCTGTGAGATTTGTTTGCATTTCCATTCAACATCACCAACTCACCTGAGTTGCTACATTTAACAAAGCTAAACGGCCATTTTTTGAAATAGTAAACGACATAATAGGGTGATCTTCTTGTACTCTGAAATGATAAGACACAAGTGTCAGGGTAACCAGATAATGATGGAACACCAAGGTAAAAGGCATGTCCCTGTTTCTGCAGTATTATCAGGAAAAGACAGTTCTGAATTTGAAATTAGGTATGTGTCTATACATCAGTACAAGCCAGGTCTGCAATAGCTTGCTTATATTTATGACAAATCCCAAAACCAAAAGAGACTTCAGACCTCAACTCCAACTCTTAAAGTCAAGGCTGGATCTACTCAAATATGCCAGGAGTTGAGAGGACTACAACTCTTGATGACAGAAATGTCAAAACATCAACTCTAGTGCTTAGGAAGTTACTTCTAATACTTGATCTAATGCTGCTTGCTGGAATTTACTCATTAATTCTTGTCCCATGCTATTCTTGTCTTGTAACACTGAGAGCATTTTAATAATTTGTTTTCCATCCTGCCCCCCAAACCCTTCCTCAATCTCCTTCTGACACTAAGAAGCATGAATTCAAAACTAAAGAAGGAGGTAGTTACATGTTCCTGTCTGTGAGATCCTCGAAGTTATAACCCCGAATTCGCTGGTGTGTGTCCGATGCCAGAACAGTTTTCCCATCACTCAAGCACCAAAGGCATTGTACTCTCACCCCTTCCCAGGAGTCAAGGAGATTACCATCTAAATCCTGATGAGAAGGAAAAAAAAATAAAACAAACAAAAAAATGGAACCGTTAGTCTCAGATTTCTGAGGAGTTGTGAAATCTTTCTCACATTCTGTTCAGAAAATTGCTACAGAAAGCAATTCTACCCTTTAAAGGGAACAACTTAATGCATCAGGACTTCCTACTCATAACTGAGGGCTTTTGTAAGAATCTGCCCAGACAGCTGAGAATCCCTTTTGTCACTTACTTTCTTGTGCATGACACGTGCCATCTACACCATGTCACTGAGCTGCCCGTTGCAGTGCCCTTTGAGGTTTGCATACTGCACTATCATTCTGGGCACCAAGTCAAATGACAAACAATCAAGAACAGGATAAGACCGTGGACCTCACCATCCAAAATCCACACTAGTAAAGTAATTAGGGTTTCAAATTTCTGTTTACACAAGCAAAGACAGCATGCAAAAAACTAAAAAAGATGTAGTGAAAATTCTATGGAGTAAACAGTATTTATGGACAAAGGCACTACTGTTTGTTAGTGTATTTTCTGGAGCAGCTAAGAAAAAAAAGGCCCACACTACAAATCCTCCTTTAGGCAGACCAAAGATGCTCAAACTCTTCGAACTGCCACACACAGCAGTGCTGCTGAAATATTTACATTAATATGCTGCTTCTTTCAATTACAAAGGATGGGAAGCTTTAGTGTACATATACATGAAAAACCTGAAAAAAACAGGAACCTCAGATCTGACAAAACTTCAATTTCTTGCTCTGTTTTCAATGGGACAGATACAGAGAACTTACACACTGATAGAACTGCCCACGCTGACCTCCTGTTACAAAACGCTTCCCATCAGGATTCCAGGCCACGCTTGTTAAACTATCTTCATGAGACTGGCTCATCTTTGTCCTCAGCTCCCCAGTCTGTAAAATAAACAAAGGCAGCAAGGTGTTATACCAGAACTCTTTCCCAAAAGGCACTGATAATTTTACCTGACACATGTAGTGTTTGGTAGTGCATGTATTTCAACACGTTTATTAAAAAGCAATACAAACTTATGAATAGTGCAACAAGAAGGCAGAACCATTTCAGCATCTCCAGTGATTCTGGACTTGATTTGGAACAATTTCTTTTGTACCCCAAATCAAGACAGATGGAATAGTTGGTGTGTCAGACAACGGAAAGGTTATGAGTAAAGGGCAGAATGAAATTACAAGAACAAATCAAGAGCAAAACAAGCCCTAACAAATGATAAAACCCCAAACACGGAAAACAAGGAGACAAGAGTAGACTAGAAGAAGAAAAGACAGATGACAGAATACATTTGAGTAAAAAGTTAGGAGTATCACAGTGTTTAGAATGTTTTCCTCCCTGAGATGAAGCTCTCCAGTCCAAAATTCAGCTTTCATCCCTAGTGTACAATGCTACCGTTTCACAAGACAGAACACCAATGAGTGGCTTACCATTGTCAGAACAGTAAGGGCTTCTCTCTATTCCCCTGTGCCAGCTCTAGTGCTTTTCACTGAGCCAATTTAGTCAATTAAACAGAAGAAAAGTGTTCCAAGGGTGAAAAAAGGGAACATTTGTGTTTTAGGAAACTAAATTAGTTCAGAGTCCAAGACAGCACAAGAAAGACTACACAGCTCACAACTGAGGCAAGAGAAGCTTTTATATCAACTCAAGTGCCCATAAAATTCAACAGCAGAAAGTGATTTCCAGATTCACAGAGGAAATGGCAAAATGCCCTGGTGTCTGACTGAAAGATGAAGTTCTGAAATCACAATTCTAAGCCTCTGTGAGTCTTCCACTAACATCACTGCGAGAGTTCTGCAAAGTAAAGTAGCTTGTATCTTTTGCTACTTGTTAAAATCATCAGTGAGCAATTGCTTTCCTTGGATAATATTTCTGCTCTCTGCTTCTGTTGATTGTCCCTCTCTTTAGAACCTCTTTAAGGTCCTACACATTTATGCCATCCCTTTTTAGAAAAGATCTGTAACCATATACACCAGAATTGCTGCAGTCCCAGGCACTGAGACTTGAACTCTAATTTCAGTTCTGTACAATCTGAGTACAGAATTTGTGGGCTGCCATAATTTATTTTCCAAATTGAAAGAGGGGCAGGGAGATCAGCATCTCTTCTTTACAATCAACATCTTTGCACAAGTTTGTAGCAGTTACTTTTTACACATCTGAAGTATGTAGATATTGAAACAAAAGCAGCAGGCTGACCACAAAGTTTTATTTTTCACTCTTAGTCACCACTTACTTGTACATTCCAGAGCCAAAGCTCAGAACAATCATCTGGGCCACAGGCAACAAGGTAGTTGTCATCTGGACTCCAAGCAATGTAAGAGACCCCATAGGCATGACCTTCTAATGTCTTAAGTAGTTTTAGCTGGTGAGTATCCTGGAACAAGAGAGAAACTATTGAGACAATGCAAATGAACTACTGGACTTCACACATCCAGCGTGTCCAAGTACAGCACAGCAAGTTTCCTTTAAGCAACTTGCCCCCTGTGAGACATGAATAGGCTCCTACTGGGAAAGCAATTGCCAGTTTACAGAGTAGGGCCAGGACGTGAAAGTTTCAATGTGCAAAACAAGAACACTTGTAGGAATTTTTGTTCTAATCTTCTGTCATTCCGAGTGCAAAACTCACAAAATACTGCTGTGTACCAAGTTTTACATCACATTACACTTGCTTTAGTATACAAGATTTCTGTAGTGTCAAGTCTTTCTACATCTACTGAAATATGAAAGCAATATTATCTACATTTTACAGAATTAACTTACTTTCTTAAAAGGCATGTTGGAAGGCTGTTATGGTTAAACACAGAACCAAAAGCTTCACACATGCTGACAAGGGAAAACCTTGAAGTGCTAATATTTTTAGAAACTTGAGCTTATCTTGTGCATGATGCTCAAGGAAGAAGTTTTACAGAAAGATATTTTTAAAAAACTTCCTTGAGAGGTGTTCTTATTTCAGAAATGCTGCCTAAACAAGCTGTTTGCTGACAGATTTAGTGAATGAAGCATACTTGGCACATGCAGCATCTTGTATCATCTTTATATTACAACTGTTTTACTGCTGCCTTGTCAGAGAAACTTGACTTTCAAGAAGCTTATAAAAATAAATAGTACAGCGAGATACTGTGAAACAACCACACACTGGCTTCCTAAAAGGAGAAACATGCTTCAGTACAGTATTAGCACTGACTCCTGACAAAACACGCATATATAGAAAGCAGAACAGAGCTTGTTACAGTGCTGACAATTTTTGTAAAGCCTCTTAGAAAAACACAAATTGGTCTCCCTCTCCCCTGGTCCTTCCTTGCATGGCAGATGTTTATATCTCTAAATTATTTTTAAAAAAGAGTGACTTGTTTGAAAATCTAGTTTAAGTTCTCTAATTGTCCCTTCTCTTTCTTTTGTTTCAGTATTAATCAACAGAGTACCTCTTGATTTTAAAGAGAGAGAATAGAGGAAGGACTGTCTCATAGGATCAGCTGTGAGGGATTTGGTGATTCACAGCCAGCCTGCAGCTTTGAGGGTTCTGCTCACTAGAAAAAAGTAAATTCCTCAAAAGAAAGTGAGCTAAGAATAATCTTCAGAGCACACGGAAAGAGGGGCAAATGAATGGACCTTCTCAAGACCCCTTTTCCATTCTGATCATTATTCCTGGACTGCATTAGACACTGCCTTGTCTATAGCTAAAGTGATCTGCAAGGAAACCAAGTCCTATCTGACATCATCTCACATCCTGGAGCTTGCCTGCAACTGATGGATTTCTTCTTAGAACAGGACTCAAGTAGCCTGTCATTTAAGCATACTGGAAACTCACAAGGAGCAAGGCACATAAGACATTCCTCTTCCAACGACAGAGCTCTGTGGCTGTTACTATCTTCCATACTGCCCCCATACTTCTCTTCCAATGCAGCAAAACTGCTATACCATGTTTGGCTCCAAAACATCAGTGGGACTTCAGGCAAGCGTCTCCAAATGTAGTCAATGTGCTTCCCACCTACCACCTAAAGAAATGTCAGCACTTCTATTCCTTACATTATCCAAATTTTTGTTATATATATGAAACAAGTTAAGTCTACAGTAGTTGAGCTCCTTGGCTGAAAAGCCAAAATCTTGTCAACAGTTTTCAGAAGTGCAGGAGATTTTTTGTAAGCGGCAAGTTAAAGGAGAACTCTATGAAAGACACAAGCTAAGCAAGATGATACAGCAAGTGTACTTATCCTTTGGGCTCTAAAAATTCTATCACACTTCCTAACAGTCAAATAATGCATCAATACAGAAACCAAGTTCACTCAAGACATTATTGAGTGCTGTTGAGTCTGCACAAGAACTTTGATATTAACAAATGAAAATGAAAACAAAGGCATGAGTTAAGATAGTTTAGAGCTGTAGCTGGGCCTTAGAAAAGAAACAAAAAATCCATGGTATGAAATGAAGAAAACACATTGAAGAAATGTCATTGCACTTCAAGAAGGGTGACAAAGAAAAGAAATGGAGAAATGAAGGATTCTCACACACATGAACTGCAAGCAGAAAAACAAATACTGTTCATTCAAAACAGTGTTCTCCCATCACTTGCCCAGACAGTGTTGAATAGAAGTTTCCACATAGTTTACATATACACGTTAGAATAAATCTAAATACCTGAAGCTTTGAAAACCTGATTAAACTTACAGTTCAAAAGACATTGTCAGCTGCTACAGGAAATGTGAGAAGCATGCTCTGCCAAACATGAAAATGATTCATTTGAGTTATGTGGCCTAGTGTTATTTGACATTCACCTACTTGAAAGGTTTCAATTTATTTTTTAAAGTATTCACAAAGAGAAGATAAACTGATAAAACTCTACAAAGCTGCTTTCCCACTAGTATTTTGAAGAGATTTTGTTTCTTTATCAGCCTTTGGTCAAACAGGTTAGCCTAAAACACCTACAAAACATTTATTTGCTTTTATTAGCCAGGTATCAGCTAAATTCACTGTAAAATCTGCTAATCAAGGCTGTTGGCATTAAAACCCATCAATATAAAAAGAAGATGTGCATCTACAATCAAGTGACAAGTTAACAGCCAAAAGCATTTGACCCTTAATTTACTTAGAATTACTGTTTGTTAACCACCACCACC
>JAOXXN010000446.1:16625025-16638419 GCA_026770055.1 Myrmophylax atrothorax | reverse complement strand
ACAACAAAAATACACCATGTGTCGTCCCCCCCCCCCCCAAAGGATGAAAAAAAGCAACACCCACCCAGTCTCAACAATTTAAACAGAAAACTTACTTCCTTCACATTTGTGTTTAAAAATACAGTTAGACAGTAGCCAGGCTGACAAGATACTTGAAAAATTACTTCTTACTTGAAGCCAGAAAAAAGTTCTGCTTAATAGAAGGTCTATACCTTCTCAGACATTTTCTTTTACTAGCAGATGCTTCCTAGTCCATGATTACAGACTATCAAGCAGCATTGAGCAATCATACAGTCTCATTTCCTCTCTTATGGTAGAAGGGGATAAACAAAATGTACATATACATATCTATAGTTGGCTTCCTTGGGTAAGTCTACTTACTTGTTTATAGAGAAACACAAGTGTGTTCTGCTCCTGCTTTAAGCTGACCAGGAACTGTCTAGTTGCCACTGGAAGAACACTGAACCCAAGGTAAAAAGCCCCACCCATGAAAGAAGACTTTGTTTTCCTTGAAGTCTACAGGGAAGTAGGCAAGCCCTTACACAGACATGTGCACCTACAGGAAGAGCGTTTCATTATTATTTAGCCATATTATGAGTTAATGTTTTTACTCAGAGCAGCAACTTGCTCTAGAAGGCGAATCTTTCACCATAACTCATACAAAGTACAAGGGGCACACTGTGTCCCAGGAAAGCCTTTTCAGCATATTTCATTTTTAAAAAACACTCTATGGAACAACAGCTTTTGCATTTTAAAGCTTAAGAAAAGCAGCCAAGGTTTTGTAGACACGGAAAGCAAGCAGTATAATGCTGGAGTACACAGTTTTTATAGTAAGATGGCCTTTAGGTTCCTAAAAAGGTTAACAGTTGATACAGCTGCTGGAGATACATTCCAATACCAAATTATGCTACTCACAACCCAGCTGGATCACAGCACATTCACAAAAAGTTCCCTTAACTAGTGAAACACACAACTCAGCAAGTTTGACTTCACAGAGAGCACAGCTACATTAAATTCCTTCTGCAGAGGGAATTAGCAGCAGTCTTGAAATAAGAAACCAGAACCAGTTGTCTAACAGTTTCTGGGTTTGGTAATTAGATATTATTGTAGCTCAGAGGTTTTTCTTTATGTTTTTTTGAAGTGTTTCATTATGAAACGTTCTGTTCAGCACAAAACACACGAATCATGTTGTTCACATACTGAAATAAAGCATCTAATAAAGTCATCTGTTGCTGTATTTACACACGTTCAAAATTTTAAGTAAAACACCAAATGGCTACCCCTTTTTTTCCCTGTACATACAATGAAAGATTTATTCATCAATAAAAAAACCCCCAAAACATCCAACTAGGCTGAAGGCTCTCAAAAACATAAATTACCATCCTCAAGAGTATCAGTTCTCTGTTATCAAAATCTCAGGCACAGTAAGATCCTTCACTCCCAGCAGTTGCTCACCTGCACCTCCCACTCTTACAAAGTAAGTTTTGGTTAAACATTTTACCTGTTAGTGCAATTCAAACATGCTTAATCAAAATATTGCGTAAGTCCAAACCAGATTAGTTCCAACTAAAAAAGGGAAGCTGTCAGTGTTCTATCATTTCAGTAGCACAGGACTTAAATTGTCGAAGCTTTTAGACTACTGTTACTTCTGTCAAACTTCGGCTTCCACTGTCTAACTCACCTCAATATGCCCAAGCATGGCAGCACGTACAGCACACCACACACTGAACTCAGACCCCTGCAACAGGTAGGTACAACAGGTTGAGTTGAGAGCAGAATGGAAGCCTTTATTTTCAAGTGGATTTTTTGGGTAGTTTTTTTGTTGGGGTTTTTGTTGTTGCTTTTTTTTAATTTCCAGTAATTGTGAGTATCTAGATATGTATATATACAAAGCAAATATGCAAGTTTAGGAAGTACTACTTTAGGTTAAAAACCCCCCAAACTATGGCCAAACTTCTGTGTCAGCAAATAGATTCAAATGAGTGAAATTTAAGCCCAGATTTGTTACATGTAGTATCTTTTATATCCAGCTCTACTTATTCTGACTTCAGTAAACCATGCTGTTTACTGTTGGCTTTAATGCTCTTTGGGGTTTGATTAATGACATCAAACCCCCTACAGAACATCCAATACTATTTAGGTACTTGTTGAAAGACTAAAATTAAGTCTCTGTTAGTCTGATTTTAAGACTTGCTTCTGAAGAAAGGAAGCCACAATATCAGTATATGATCATTTCCCATAGCTCTTAAAATGGCCAACAGTCAAATGTCTGCACACACATACACACACAACTGCTGAAACAATGCAATGCAGCAAAACTGCAAGCTAAAAATGTTACTTGAATACATGAAGCGCCAGAGATAATAATTTTAAAACCTTAAGATGGCTACAGTAAAGTACTATGGAAGTCTGCAGCTTAAAAAAGATATTCCAAGAAACCCAAGAATGTACGTCAAAGCAGCTGAGTTTAAAAGTTTCAAGTTTATCAGTTCTACATTAGCTTTCTCAGGTAAGCCAACCTGAACATGGAAGCAATTCCCCTGGAGGCCCAAGTGCTGACCTGTTACATGAACAAGCATATAAGGGTATCCTATACAGCCCTTATTTTCCAGGTGTTGTAGCCTTCATCCCCTTATTGCACCATACACAGCAATCTTCCATAAAAGCTACACTGACTTTTTAGGTCCCTAGCACAGTTTTGCTGCACGAGGCAAAACTGCTAAGGCCAGCTATTTGTTAAAAACAAACTTCTTCCTGCTTTATGTCTACTACAGGATGGCATTTTGAAGATTCAGGAGCAGCATCCGTTTTGTTAACCAAAAAAAAAAGTTATCCAGATAGTCTGAGAGCCAATACAAAGGTATAAGAGACATTCAATTCATCTACTTTACAAATCTGAGAAAACAGTTCTTTGTATTATTATGTAAATCAGAAACACCTATTGCACATTCCTCCTCTGTTTTACCCTTTGTGTCTAAAAGCATCTGAGTCCACTACTATTGCAATTATAGCTGAAAGTTGAGTTCACAGAAGCTTCAACAGGCTTTCTGCATTCCAGTAACCTTAAAGACAGTGTGGATAAAAATAACATGCTAGTGATTCTCCAGTAAAAAAACACAGCAATCATATGTTGATGCATAAATAGACAGGCTGCCCGAAATTACAAGAAACAAGTGGCTGAGGACTAGCACGGTAATATCTTCTATTCACAGCCATCTGATTAAAATTGTAAAGCTTTAGTCTGATCCCACTACCCCATATCCAGCTACCAACACCTCTTACACACACCTTCTCTACTCCCCACCTCCACCACTCATTTAATGAGAACTGTCTCTTCCCAGTAAAGTCCCGTTCAACCAGCTCAGAATAGTTTTCATGTTCCTGCTAACAGTAGGTACAACCAGGTTATTTCAAAGGACAGATACCGTTGCCCACCTCAAGAGTCAGGAGGGTTTCTTACCTACTACAAACGTGATCTATTAGCAGCGAGACAGAATCTAGATTACTATCTAGTTTCGTATTATGATATAGGCACCGGTCCCGTTGTAGCTCCACAGCCTGACGCAGCAGGTTCTGCAAACGCCTCGGGGGAAGCATCACGGATGGGGGTAGGTACGCTTTGGAGGAGTCATGGAGAAAAAACAAGTGAAAAAAAAAAAAGAGACCAAAAGCAAGTTACAAGTAAGAGCATACTTTGATTTGAGTGTTTTTGGAAGAGACCTTAGTAAATAGAGCACACAGCTTGTCAAATTTAGAGCTATACACCTGGAATTAGAAGCATGAACTCCTGGAAAGCAGAGCTGTATGCCAGGTATTTATAGTTATAGAGTATGTTGTCCTGGCCAACAAGCACCATTTACACAAGCTAACTCAAAACTCCGTATTTAACAAGATCTGTGAAATTATAAAACAACAGTATCAGCAGTGTTCATTTCAGGAATTATCTATTAAAACTATGAAAATAAAGAATATTGTGGGGTTTACAACCTCTGACACATAGTATTACAACAGCCACAAGAAAGAGAGAGGGGAAACCATAACTCCTAGCTGGGGCTGGGAAACCAGAACGAAACCAAGACAGTATGAGACCACCATCAATCAGTACTGGTATCATTAGTGGTTACAGGCCACACTTTACAGAAGACATTTCTAACACACACACACACCCCTCCCTCCCCGAACCACACATTTAATCACCAAGTTAAACCATTACTGCATGCAGCAGAGCTAAGCAGTAAGAGTTCCTACTGCATATAGTTTATCAGAGACAGCACAAGGTTAGATATAGAGGATCAAAGGGTAAAGGCACTTAAAGGCATCCTGATTATAACCAAGAAATACAAAAAAACCAAACAACTGGTGAACACAGGTAAAGACAGTTCCCTCAATTGATACACTGGATTTACAGAGGTGAGAAGAAACTCTAAACACTAGAACATCTTACTCTGGAGTTTGTCCAAAAGTTTAGATCTGGAAGCTGTTCCTTTCCCTTCCCACTCTGCTTTTGCACGCAAGTCGTCTGCATGGCTACACATCAGGTACCTGTTTAAAAAAAGTGCACACACACCAACAGACCAAGTCTTTCCGGAATCATTCTTTTCACTTTTGAGCATGATACAGATCATAACATTCTGACTGAACTAGAAACAGTTGACTTAAGCTTGAGACCGATATTAAAAAAGGGCAGGGAACTAATTCAGAGAAACACACATAATCTTTAGAAAAACATCTACAAACTGGCCATAGAAAAAGAAAACAAAACAAGTGATTTTAGGGAACATAGAAACTTCTTATTTTCATCTAAGAACAAACCAGATTATATCCACCTACTTACTTCAATTATAAGGTAATTGGCTAATAATTCTCAAGATCAGATGACCATACATATTTAATTTAATTTAGGTTCTAGTAGTATAAAAGTAAACAATCATCAAGCTGTTTTCAAGCATCCAAAACAGAATACTGTCTACTGAACAGTCTTCTTTACTCAGCATTTTATCATATCTCACTACAGCTTTATTAATCAATAGGAGTAATAGCTTTAGTACAGCTTGAGTCTTCACAACGTTAGCTATCAAAAGCCACAGAATTCCTGAGAAAACTTCACAGCAAGAACTCTCAAAGTCAAAACACTTACCCACTGAGGACATGAATGCGTTCTGTATTATATTTCAGAGGTGTCAGTTCACAGCGCAGAACCTGAAGTGCCTCCAGGACCTTGCCATCCTCCAGGTATTCCAGGTACTTCTGCTGCAGCAGCAAAAACTTCATCCTCTGACATGACAGAAAGCAGCAGTCAGGGGAAAAAGGTTGACTGAAGTTTCAGAAAACGTTTGAGCCTAAACAGAACAGTAGAAACCATTCTACTATGCCCTTCAGAAATACAGGTCTATGTAATGTTTCATTACTCAATTTCTTTTCCTGGGTTTTCAACAACATTTCAGCAATTAGGTTATCTGTGAATTTCCTCCCTGCCTGATGGGGGTCTGAGTATATTCCGATCTCATTCCTCAGATCCCCCCTGCAACTTGTCTCATTTTTACTTGCTCTCTTTTTAGTCATCATTCCTCAAGCCTTGAATTAGAGTCTTACATTGGAAAGTCTATCTATCAAGAAAGTGCCCCAAATCAGTTATTCACAGATTTAAGACAGCATCACAGCACAGAACAAAAGAGGCCAACGCAACAAGTTCTCACACTGCTTACACAGGAGCTGACATGGATTGTTTGCATAGCTGCATACCATATAGCAGTAACAAACTCACACTGCCTGAGGTTTTGTTTTGTAGTTCTACCTGAAGTTGTTTTCCTTGGGTGGTGTTTTCAGGATTGCAGAAGAAATATAGTTTCCTATATTTAGGAATCACCTCACCTCTCTGAATTAAGCACTGTTATTTCACAGTGTTCCTTTCACTTTGCACAGTTTTTGGCTGCTTCCTTTTTCTAAAAAAATAATCAAGCCTGCTATTCTAGCAACAAATATCTGTGGATTAAAAAAAGGAAAGTCAGGTATTAATCTACTATATTAAAAAAAAATGAAGTCCCAGAAATTTCTAATAGTAATTTAGGAGAAACACAGTTTGGTTGTTTCTGGATGAAACCAACTATCCTATGTTTGGACACATTCTTTACTGCTAGCAGTTATCACACAGAAGTGACATTTCTGGTCCACAAAACTCAAGAGGTTAAAGAGGAAAACGTATGTGCTTAGACATATGGGTGGGAACAGACTGGAGACTATGTATAGAAAATTACATTTGCTTTTTAATGAATACACCACCAGTTCAATCACCAGTTTCCTTTGCTTTCATCAGACTTCAGGCACCTCACTGTTTTCATGCTCATATTTGGTCAATGTTTACTTAGTTTCAAATGCACTGCCAGGCTCCCCTTTAGCAGAGGCATAATCGTGAACTTTAAGATGTTCTTATCTTATTGAAGCTCACATGAAACTTTAAGGCTTACTAGATGTAAAATCCAAAGTTAAAACACAAAGCATTTTCACTTCCACAGGTCTTCAAAAGAATGAAATTTCCACATACATTGCTATTAACTTACCACACAGCTTTGTGAAGCACAAAACATGTCACAGTAAAGACGATTTATGTTCAAACATGTCTGTAGTGCTCTGCTGTCCTGAACGTGACAGGCAAACCTGCATTACACTCCCTACCCAGCTCTTCAGTTTATTTGAATTTGGAATTGTTAGACCATCACTGTACAGTTTTTCCAGGTGAGACAACACTTTTTGATGTTCTGACATGTGAAAAACCAACAGAAAGAAATCCCAATTATTTACAGCCTCAGTGGCTGGCTCCATGCCGCAGGCCAGCAGACCCCACGCTGTTTGCTTATGTACCAGCAGCAGGAGGGACAAGAGTTTCCCCCCCCAGCTGTGCACATGCTCACTGGGATGCCTGGAGATGCTCAGGTAGCACTCACAGACTGTATTTCACTCCTCTTGGTCACCTCACACTGATAATCACCACCAGACAAAAAAATAACCCGATATTTCCAATTTGTAATAAAAACTGTAATACCTCCATTTCTTCCTTCTCCATTCACTACATATAATATTTATTACATTTATATCATATTCCCATTAAATGTGATAACCTACCTTATCTGAATCTAATTACTCTTTCTCCCTCCCTGCTTTTAGGACTTGGCACATTCATTTCATTACATTAGAGGAAAAAGTAAAAAGAGCAGAAAATATCAAAACACAGGCTTTATTACACCCAACAGTTCCATGGAAGCATTACAGGAATACTACCATGCAGAGAATACTGTTGCCAAGTTATCCAAAGACGTGTCATTTCAGTTCTGGGTTACAAAGCATAGTTAAAAAAAAAAAAGTCATCAGTGCTGTGTGTGACTTTGGCCTATCAGGAATATAAAGGCCTACAGAACAACACAGAACTATATAATTCATGCAGGAATCTATTGTTCCCACAATGGAGAATAAAAGATTAGAAGTTTGAAAGTGTAATTTATTTATAGCAAAAGGCAGGGAATAAAGTGTTGATAGGGAAATTAAATTGATTTGCTAAGCTATTTTGATAACTGCTCTGAAACTTGCCCTACAGCATACTCAAACAGCATAAATTTCATTACGGCAAAAGTGACACTCCAGTGACACCACATTTCAAGTAATTTTTTTATATCAGGACACTCACTGCCTCCTACTTCTTACTTTTGTGCAACTAGTGACTTTACTGACAAATAGATTTCACTCAACAACTGAATTTTATCCTCATTTTCTCTCAACTACTTTATGCTCTACTAACAGTACTGCGAATTTCTTCTCAACACCACCTTCTCACAATATCCAAGACCATTTTGGGTACATCACCTCTTCTAGAGACCAAACAACCTCTTCTAGAAGAAAAGAGAACTGTTCATAACACTGCCAAGTGTAAAAAGCACAGACTTCACTATGTAAGTAGAAGAGTGAGTATAAAACTCATCTGATGCAATGCATTCCCAAGAACAGCTCAGCCTTACTCCATATTCTCTGGCTGCCTTACAAAGGAGCAGAATCAAGATTATCATAATCAAAATCATCCCATTATCATCACAGTGTCTGCAACAGAAATTCAACATCACTACACTCTTTACTGTTGAACAATTTAAGTTCAGACACCACCACTGCTTAGTTTATAGTGAAGATTCTTCACCCTGAAGGGCCGCTGGAAGAGTCCAATACAACAGTTTCAGCACTGCAGCCTGGCTGCTTTTCTCAGTTATTAGTACCTCATCCTGTCTTCCAACTCTATAGAAAGGATGAGGATAAAGTGCATTACTTTGTTTATTCTGCAAGATATTATTTAAGTGTAGGCTGAACTCTGATTACTCTGAGGCAAAACTAAGAGAGAGTTAACAGATTCACGGGAGGGGGGGATTTGTTTGTTTTAACGTATGTACTATTAGCATCTTGCTTTCTTCAAACTATAGCCTTTGATTACTAATATGAATGCTTAGTACTGCTCTCATTTTTCCTGTTAGTAGGAAAGCACCTTCCAGAATCTTAAATTCTAGGAAGTCTGCCATGCACCATAATTCACCAGCACTAGATAACCAAAGGTGAAAACCTCAGCAAACACAACTTGAAAATAACAGGACAAGGACACCACCACAGTCAAAAAAAATGGACCACTTTGGTCACTGGTTACAGTAGCAAATCTTCAGAAGTTTAATGAGCAAAATGCCTAATAACTTAAGTGTAGGATTAGATTTTGGTGTTATTTTTGACAAACATATTTTAACAAGCTCCACCGTAGTTTTATTACTGTGCTAAGAGTTCAAAATAAGTAAGTAAATATTGCTGGGGCAACTGTTCTTTGAAGTTAAATAGGTAACTAAACCACATGCTGAAATTATCAGCTGATGTTTCAAAACAAACTCAACACAGTAGCTACCTACTCACAGCTGCAGAACTAAGACCTCCATTTTCATTATCCTGGAGTCTATTACTTCGATAGTCCTCTAAAACACTGATGAAAGCACTTTAAACCAATCCAAAATTTAAGATTTGATATGCAAAGGTTAGAAAATATTCTGGTCTGTAGGATACAGCAAGGAATTTAATGAGGCTTCAACCATACCAAGTCCTGACGCATGGAGAGGAATTAATTCCAACAGGGAACTGCCCTTAATGCTGGTAGCAAGGGGGACACCACACAGGCAGGTGGAGCACTTTGCTCAAACAATAGATGAATCACATTTTTTATTGTGTTGCCTGCTGCAGGCTGTATACCTCCAGAACAAGTGAAGAGGACAATTTGAAAGTATATTCCAGATGACTGTAAAGGAATAATCTCCAGGATTCATCCTAGGTTCAATTAGTTACCCAAGATAGAGCCCATAAAATGCTTGAGTAGCCCTAAAGTAACCAAAACCTCCAGCTGGCTTGAAGTTGACATTTTCTAAGTGTTACTCAAGGAAAAACATCATACTTGATTCAACTTTAAGGTGGTCTCAAGACATCTGTATCCTACATACTGGAAAAGTAAACAAGACCAATCACATACTGTACAGCACTCAGTTGTTTTGACACAGAAACACACAACTGTCCTGTGTGCTGCCACACTCCCCCCATATTAACACACTCCATCAAAAATTTAAAAACTGAGATCAGCCGTTTCATGTTTAGTGTTTTCACCTGTAGAACTTAGAGCACTTTGCAGAAATAAGAAAATTAAACAAGAGTAGTATTTTAAAAATATATTCTTATCCCCTTCACTGACCAGACATTTCAAAAGCAGCTATGTATCCTGGTTATTTTGTCTGGGTCATATTAAGGGGGGGAGGGGAAAGCCAACCAAACCAGAAACCAAAAACAAACCACAGAACACACACCCTACTTTGTTAAATACTCTGTGTCATCTAAACTTTTAGGCACCCATTCTTCTTGTATGCACACATTTTTGAAACATCTAGTCATACAGTGTGAGTCACAAGTCAGGAGTCAGGAAAACCAAAAGCTAATTTAATATTTTTTTAAGAGTTACCTGCAGCAGCATCTTGTTTGGATGTTCTCTGATCAAGACATTTATCACCTTCATTAGCTCTGACTTCACTGCAGTTGAGATTACCCACAGAGCATAAAGCCTCCCTCCTTACCTGTAAGGATCTTTCACTAGTCTTCCAGGTGCTGACTACACTAATATCCACTCCTAACCTCAACCATGCACAAAAATGCTGGACAGGGAGGGAGGCTGAGACAGTGTGCAGGCAATGGAAGGCACAGGAGCTCAGCTTAGCCTTGCAAATCGTGTTGTCTTACAAACACACACATGTAAGACATTTAAAACTGTTACCTGTTTTAAATTATATGAAGTTTATATACAGGAGAACAACTTTTAAAAGAAAACAGTTAATATTCGGTTCAGGTAAAGTTCAGCCTAAACCAAGTATTTTTATTGCATCAAGTTTTATGGAAGCAGTTAGACACCAACATTAAAGAACTGCACACGTTCAGAGCCCTCCAAAACAATCCATCCGAAACATCCGCTCTTCCCTCAAACCGAGTTCTCCAAAAAGTGCAATGCTGATACTCAGTCAAACCTCTTGACTCGTAGGCATGCAAAACACTAATACTACAGATAAACTTCATAGCTTCAGATGTCAGAAACATGAGAAAATCTGTTTCAAATGACCACTCATATTCACATACAGCAGATTCAGTTTCAGTCTGCACGAACTATTCTAAACTACTTCAAGTCTGAGACAAGAGAAAGCGAACTACTGGTCTAATTAAGAGGTGCTAAGCTTTGACCGAATTAATAGAAAAGAATGTAAACTTCTGTCAAGTACCCTCTGAAGTTTTGTTAAACATCTGTTTTCCTACTTCACTTCCTGTTCTCTCTTTCTCTCCCTCCCCCACCAGACAGGAAATTGTCCTGACAACAAATGAATCAGCTAGAAGTGGAACTAAGCAGCCATCAGCTGATTCCTCATTGTTTACAGACACAGACACTTCAAAAAGCCTTGCAACTGTTTTCTTCCTAAGTGACCATAGCTTTTCTAACTTCATTTAATTAAAATAAACTTTTAAGCACAACAGAACAAGCTGTTTGAAGAACCAAGTAACGATTTTCATCTTGAGATAGAAAAATCAAAACAATAAACACTTTACTCAAAGCAACTGAAATCATAACAACACATATTGTAATTGTCAACTCACACGATCTACCAACCTATTTCTAGGTTTATCTTTTTTTTTTAAAAAAAAAAAGCCAGCCAAAGAGAAAAATCTCTAAATAAAATCACAAACAGCAATACAAATGCATTTGCTCTTTAAAAGCCATCTGGAAAAGCAACAGTATTGTTCATGGTCTATAGCAGCCTCTATATTCTTGTAATGTGCTATTACAAAGCCAACTGCCCATTAGCATTACTGCATTTGGTTACTAAACTTCGTTTCCCTCAAGAAAACCCAACTCTCGTAAACACAGAGACTGTGAGAAGTATTTCAGGGTTGAAATTAGTATTCAACACGGGCAGTTTCTACAGAAACTGACCTATTTTAGGACTGTGACAGGATTTATATTTTATCAGTTAGGTATGTTTAACAGAGTTTAAACATTCAGGACACCAAATCTTAGCCTCGACACTTTTGGGCTGCCTATCTCACATTCTAAAACAGAACAAAAAAAGTTCCCATTAGTATGACGTTTGGGATAGCATGCAAGCAGCTTAAAGTAAACAAAAAAAGAAAACAAGAACTACGGACAACCAACTCCATAGCGAAAGATTACACCACTACAATTAGTCCAACTACACAGCTCTGAAAGAGTTCAAGTGTGCCTCTTACCACAATTGCATGCGGAGAATGCACTAAGGCCTTAAGTTCATTCAGGTCGTTCTCAGCCTGCAGAAATTGGCATAAAAAAAAAGTATGTAAGGAGGGTGGATTTTGAATGCTCTCACAGATACTATAAATTTAAACAGTGGTTAATACAGTCCTATAAGCCCTACGTTACCTTATCCCATTCTCCTTCCATGACATGATTGCGGAATTTGGTAGCAGAAGGATGTTCTAAACGACATCCTGACTCTTGCATGAGGAGATCAACAGTCTGGCTGCAGGAGAGATACAGTGTAAAAAAACCCGACCAGTTTTACCCTCACAAATACACCGCCTGCTATGATAACAGTTTACCATATTTTAAAGTAAATTTAAGAAAACAAGAACACTACGACCAGATTCAGATGCTCGTTCAAAAAGATGACCTCAGTTGCCTGAGACATGTAAACAGCTACCCCTATCTAAGGCAAGTTGTCAATGAGCTCGAAAGCTTCGCTGAAATACCATGAAGTCTGTGACTTACCAGCCACCACAAACAGCCAGCCCTGCACAGAAGACAAACCTCATGAAGGAAGATACAGACTAGAAAGCTGTTAGCTACTGGCTGCTATCCCCTGCCCCCTCCCTCCCCCCTTAAGGGAACACTGAGAGCTACGACATCTGTCACAAGCCTAATTTTCTCTTCTTCATCGCATCTTAAAAGACTCGATCCTTAAAAAAAAATAAACTCATGAACCTGTAGCCCTCCCCCTTTTATACTAAAAATAGCTTATTTACTGCAGAGTCGTCTATGAATAGTCACGAGTTGTCTGCTGCTGTAAACTTGCCTCTTGTGTCAGAGGCAATTTACTTTTTATGTGATAAGTTCTTTATAGCTGACCCATTCCAAAGTGTTTTGAAGACTTCTTATTGTGGTAGCTACAAAAACACTTTACAGGACTTTTCCAGCCTCCTT
The DNA here is from genome assembly GCA_026770055.1 of Myrmophylax atrothorax. Lineage (NCBI taxonomy): Eukaryota > Metazoa > Chordata > Aves > Passeriformes > Thamnophilidae > Myrmophylax > Myrmophylax atrothorax. Next base: position 16,625,653 of record JAOXXN010000446.1, on the reverse strand, counting down.
CCAAAATTATGACATGCTGGCTTTAGCTTTACTCACAAAGTGAGTGTTGTTGTGATTAAATACTTAAAGGCTTCCCTTACTCTACTGGGAAATTATTTTCCCTATTCTGATTTTAAGGAAGAGCCAACATACTCGTTTCTTGTTTACAAGTAAGATTATTACTTAAAACAGGTGTCCAGCACAAATCTGCAGAGGCCTTCACCATTTACAGGCCCAAAGGTTTTCAGAGTGAGCCCAAACAGCGTCTTTAAGTGGCAGTTTACTTTGTGCTCGCTTCCTGAGAGATGACAAGCCAAATCTTGGAGCTCATCTGTGAAAAGCCGCCCCCCCACGCCCAGCTGCGGCTCCATTATGTTTACCAGATAACTTCTCCCCCACTAACACATTCGTATTGATCTACCCTTATCGGTGTGCAACTCGACTTCCATATTGCCATTCCTGGCAGGGGAAGCTCCCGTCCTGTCCCTTCGCAAGACAGCGGCACAGGCTTGGGAAACACATCTCCGGCTCCATTTTTTCCCGGAGCGGGCCTGCCCCGCGGCTCCGCCTGGCACCCGGGCACTGCTCGCCCTTCTTTGGGGGCCACCACGCTGCGACAGGGCAGCTTGGGCCACCCCCCTCCCCCTCC
>JAOXXN010000446.1:16592297-16607395 GCA_026770055.1 Myrmophylax atrothorax | reverse complement strand
TATACATTTGGCATAATTCTAGTCTAGTCTCTGGAGGGAGATCATGACCCAATCTTTTACTCTTTAAACTAACCCTGAAATATGGATATCTGCTACAGAAATTTTGTTTTGCTTAGTGTCTCTCCACTGTTTATCCTATGTTAGAATTACTTGGATTCTGGCCCTGGGTCATTGATCCTTACTCTTGTATTGTTTTGTATTTTTGTGTTACATGTAGCTCATTTCAATCCTTTCACTAGTTTGTTGGTTTGGTTTTTAGCCTTAAGAAGTTTTCTTTTATTCTTCAAAGACTGGACAAATCATGTTAGAAACCAGTTTGTCTTCTGGGTTTTTTTATAGCATATTTTGCTAGCCAGCATAAACAAAGCCTTGGGCACTTTGCCATCCTATTCTAGACAGGATGTCTAACAAGTGGAGTAAGTGCAAGGTCTTTTGTTTACACTGTGGAGTGAATTTGGAGTTTTTTGCTTCCCAAACCAGTATCTTTTATTCTAAGAGTGTTGGCTTCTCCTCTGAGGAGAAAGCTGCAATTCACAAAGTGCAAATCTGCATTTTTAGGTGTAAGAATATCTAGATGCATACTAGATTAAATAAATGTGTTCCAATACTTGAATCACAGGAAAAAGAGTATGCTGAGAGAAAAGTCTGTCATGTATGTTGTTGATATTTATCTCAGTTTATGTGTTGGGAAAAGCATACTTGAAAGACATAAGTAGTGATGTATTTTCTCCCTTCCCACACACTGGGGCCTGGCATGCTCTGAAAGAGAATCTCCTACTAATTGGTATTAATTGCTACAATGTAACACTCCAGTGGATCATGAAGTGTCTCTGGTGTCTCACAGAAACCAAGTGTTTCAGATACAGACTATCATAAAATACACTTTTCCCAATAAAGCTACACCCTTACTGATTAGCCAGTGCCCTGAGGTGTAGCGATAATAAGACCTTCTGACTTAAACCTCCAGCTCATCCCTCTGCACAGCTCCCTTCTGGGACAAACCAGCTCTTCCAGCACTCAAATTCACTTAAATAGTTAAAAATTGGCTCCTCGTTCTTAGGAGCATTGAGGTCTGGCTCTTTGCAAGTGGTAGCTGCCAGATATGCACATTAATTTATTAATTTCAGTGAGAAAAACAAGGAAAGGGCAAAGAAGAGAGATTAGGGCTGGAAAAAGAGCAAGAAGGTGGCTGCAGGAGCCTGGTAGCAGAGGGAGCCACAGTGCTCTGTCAGGAGATCAAAACAAGTGGATCCACCCTCATAATCTTCTTCTTGCACAACCCCTACCATGGCTGTGTGCGGCTGTGTTTCACCCTGAAAGGAGGTGAAGAGAGGACAGACCGCTGACTTACACAATGTTTAGAGGAGATAGAAGTGAATTTTTAGACAGCCCCTGCAGCCAGTTCACTGAGTAAAATAACAAGTGTGAAGGATGTAGTAAGCAAGTTGATTTTGTATCAGGGTGCAACTAATGTAATAGCTACCAGGCCAAACTCCTGCCTTCTGGTGTTTTGAATGCTGAAGTGTAAAAATAAAATGTGTGAAATACAAAATAGGATTTCTAGGTGGTGGGAGTGGGCAAGATTTTATTAAGGAACTTTGTTTAAATACTGCTACAGTGGATGTAGTACAGATCATACCATTTTACGAAGTCACAGGAGTTCAAGAGGTGAAAATGGCCATTTAGAGCATGGATGTATAAATAAGTGTCAGAGAAACTGAACAAATTCTTTTCTCTTGAAGTTGAAAAACCTTCTCATACACTACAAGTGACAGAAATTTCATCTTGTTCACCAGAAAGCCTTTCCATAAGTGTCAGTGAGTCATGGATTGAATGTCAGTCCTGAAAGCCTTCCAGCATGAGGAGAATGTGAAATGATGAAGCATCCTCTGCTGCACATCTGCCTGAAGTACAGCTCAGCGCTGCTTCAGCACCCATGTTTGCAGGAATACAGACAGTGAACACCCCTGTTGCAGCAAGACAAAACTGTCCTTTCTCTGTGGAATTTTTTGGTTGTTTTTTTTTTTCATCTTCAAGCACAGATAGCCAAGGGAGGAAGTAATTGATTGATTACTTGTTGTGACTACTAAACAAAGGCACCTTTAAAGAAATGTCTTTGAGTGTAAGCAGACAAAGTTATCAGTTGTTAGCCTAGTGTTGATTTGCAGTAGAAAATCACTTACATGGACATTCTTCCTTGAAACGTACTGTTTGCTGCTTTGCAGAGGCTCCGATGGGGCATTGTAGCTTTGCTTCATCATCGCTGTTCCAGGAGGAGTACAGGGAAGGGGCAAGAGACCAACAGAGAAATTAAAAAAAGATAGAAATAAAAATCTTGGCCATCGATTAGGGCAGAATTTCAACCCTGCTATGCATGTCCACTGTTAGTTTGGACAAGCCATTGCACCAATTGGCACCTCACGCCCTTATTTGATTTAGGACAGAAGTTTCATGATTAGCTTAAGCCAATCTGAGACTGTACTGCTGCCAAAGGGACATTCCTCCCCCTTCTTACATCAGACCCAGGCACCCACATGACCATACAATAAACTGATCCAACTGAAAACCAGCCCTGGGAAAAACAAAACAAACCAAACCAAACAACAAAACAAACAAAAAAGAAGGGGGAAAAAAAGGGGCAGGCATTAGTTTTTAATTGAGTCTGGAAGTTAAAGAAGCTCACTGTGCTGCCAGAAGGTTGCTGGGGCTAATGAAGTGGATGGACTGGGAACAAGCAGCTTAGAGGGATGGAGAGGTTACAGAACTACTCTCAGTGGCAGCGAGATTCAGCAGGTGGGTCTTATTTTAAGTGGGTGCCTTTCATTTAGCACGCAGTGTGGCCCAGGAAGGTTTGCTCAGCAGAGAGAAGTGGGTTGTGCTGCCACCCCAAGAGCTGTGCTGTGTGCTTTGGAGGGGTGGTGCTTTGGGCTAGCTCTGGGCTGGTCCCATGCAGGAGCCTGCTGTGTCAGGTATGCTCCTGGAGCATGTCATCAGTTTAGTTGATAACAGAACCTTATGTAGATGTACCCTGTGTGTACCTGGGGGTACCACTGACACTAATACTTTATGAGACCTCTGAATACTATCATCATATGCAAGTAGAGTCTGTTTCAACTCTCTGTTTGGGGTTGAGAGACAGGAATGTAGCAGACCCAGTGCTGAGTGAGAAAAAAGAGACCACAAAGATTTCATGTGGTTTTATCCCCACAACAGACTGAGTCTTTTTTTGTGGTCCTGCTTTCAAGCAGTGGAGCAGTGCCAAGGCTGGAGCTCAGGTCTCTGTGGTTCCCGTTGCCGCTGGTGCCCTCAATGCTTTTCCCATTTGTGGTCATTGCCAACACAAAGCTCTGCTTTTCTCAGCTCCTGGATGCTTCACCAAAGCAGCCTGTAGACTCACACTCTACAAATGTGCCCTTTTGAGCAGCATCCTCAGTTTGCCCTTTGGGGGTGTTTTGTGCTGTTCAGTGTATTTGAGCACTTATATTTTTCATGGGTCACTCTGGTACTAAAAGACAGCAGGGGGCACCAAATCTGCATAATTCTGTTGAAATCACAGCATACAGATCCATGCTCATAACATTGAAGTTATTATGTATACTCTCAGTTTAACATCTGGAATTTCATTCTGACACTAATACCTGCTTGCTTCTCGGGAGCTACAATGGTGAAAATGGAGGTTGAATTTCCACAAATATACGTATCTGGGCCAGTATCAGACCTTTCTCCTGCCAGTTGTTATCCCACTCCCTGCCCTAATTAGTTTTGTAGCCTCCAGATCTCATGCCCAGGGAGATGTTTTCTCTAATGCTTAATTCAGGAAGCCGTTTTTATTTAAAGAACTTAAGGTTTGCTATTCAGTTACAAAGTCTCCTCATATCGGTGTTGTGGAAAGAATTCGTGCTGAAATCACAAGTGTTGGACATTCTACTGAAATGAACTTCTCAATGGCCATGCAAAATGTTTTCAAACTTAGAATAAGTGATGTAGCTTAACTCTGCCTCTGTTCTTTTGCAGAAGCTGGAACTCAGATTTCTTTCAAATTTTTATGAAAAAATCCTCTGCAAAATAAAAGTGAAACACAAAAGATATAAACTCATGGTTCTTTGAGCCTTGGTTTAAATGTAATCTGTGAGGATGGATCTGATTCAAACACCTTCACGTGAGTGGGTCACAGTCATGAAACATCTGTGGGTACATTCAGAAGAGTAAAACCTATTATTTGCATATGTAATATTTATGTATGTATATATTATTTGTATTTTGAAAGTGCTTCAGGATTGGATCCTCATTTGATAACATACAAAAAAAAGGTAACACTGCAGTTTGGCAGACACTTTGAGAAATCTATTAATTGGGAGCTATTCTTAGGGTATTTCTGTTACAGCCAAGGACCAGGAAGATGAAAAAACCTGTTCAAACCTTGTTGAGATGGTCCCCACATAATTTTTTTCTGGCCTGCCTTCCCAATCTTGTATTTCTATTCTCCTAAATTTAAAAATCTTTCTTTGAAAAATCAGACCATTGAGAAAGATAATGAGGCAGAACAGACAGTCATGCAACTATGAAGAGAACATAGGTCTGAGGCAAGACTGCTATTTCTGTGGCTTTTGGTAAGTCATTTTAGTGTCAGATTCATCTAAGAATTTAGTTATTTTGAATTGTAAGTTCAGCTGGTTTGGTGCACACTTAGGTAAGTAGTGCTTCTAGGCTTATTTATCTACTTTAAATGCAGTTACTCACTGGATAAAATAAGTAAACAACATACCTGCTAACCCTTCCAGCACAGCATGTTCTTACAGGCACTTGCTATTGTTTCAGACAGCAGGAAAAGAGCCTCTTGCCAGGTGACCAATACTGGGATGGGAGTAGCTGCACATTAATGTGCATGTTAGCAGCTTGGTGACTGTCTAACAGCACCTGTCATGCTCTGTGCTGAGCTGATGGCATGTGCTCAGCTGATCTGTGCACGTACAGCCCATCCAATATATTAGGATTCAGCTGTATTGGCAGATCTGAAATGTTAAAAGCAGGAGGTAGAAATCAAGTGTGCTTTCCTCCAAGGAGATACCTCATCAATGGATTACTCTTCATGATTGGTTGTTTCAGGAATTAAAAGTGTTGACATTTTGGTCTGTGTTTTTGCTCATGCCACCTGTGAAAAGATTTATCATTTTCCTGCTAAGTTCTAGAGAACAAAAGCTGATAGAGTGAAGGCTTCATCCTTGAAGACAGACTTTGCATAAACTGGTTACTTGAGTCTCTCCTGTTGGTTGACAGCCTTTGAAGCAGAGCTGAGGGGGACAGAGCAAAGAGGAAGAAAGAGAGCAGAGCCTGGAACTCTTCCTGGGGGGGTAGTGGCCACACCTTCCTAGGTACATGTCACCAGCAGGCTCAATAAAGGTGAGAGGACTTGTGCTCTGGGTGTTGGTGGTTTTTTCCCAAAAAAAGACAGCAGGGACACCTGCTGTCTGCCAAGGCCTGGAAGATGTAGCCCCTGCCTTTGGGGTAGTGTCCTGAGTTAGTAAGACAACCTTATGTGAGTAACTCTTTGGTGAGTGGGGTGCTTACAGGTTTGGGTTTATTGCTTTAGTCTCCCGCCTTCTTTTTCCCTTCTCTTTGGGTCCTGCTATTCAGTCACTTCTGTTAATAAAGATACTGTTTTCTGAACTCTCTACGGTGCTCAGCCTCACTTTTCCAGCAACTGTAGAACTCACCCTGTTACATTGGTTTACTGAGCATTTTCTCTTGGGGTTCACAAATCTTACATTTTTGACTGCAGTTTCACAGGTTCACTTACCTTACAACATTATTGTGAACAGAAGAACATTAAATATTGGGAAGAGTCCTGATACTGCCATAATGGGGATTGCATAAATATCTAGTGTAAATAGACTCTATATCACCACTGATTTCTTTAGGGAAAGTTTACACCCTTGAACTTTTTGCTTCATTTGTCCTACTCACAACAGCAGGTTAAAATAATGATCTCAAACCCATATTTTACAGTCACCTGTCAGAAACTTGGTAGGACTCTAAATAACAGATCTGGATGGTTTCTTATCATCTGCAAGTAATCATCTGTGTTTCTTCTGTCTCCATAGCTCTTAAACCTTGTCAGCTTGAGCATCCCTGGGAGTGTTCAGAGTCAGGCTGGTTGGTGCTTTGGTGCCTCTGCCCATGGCAAGAGGATTGGACTAGATGATCTTTAAAGGAACCTTCCAACCTAAAGATTTTTATTATGCTGTGACTTACAGTGTGTTAGGTAAGGTAATGAGTCTCTGCTTTGTAATTTATAACCAAAGTCTAGCTACACATCCAGTCTTAGACCTTGGATGCAGCATGCATGACATTTTCAAAGTGAGGTTATGGCAGCACAGTGTGGTTGGCATTTTTATATGAGTATTACTGTCACGTTGGGAACATGCAAGTTTAGCAGCATGTTTTCACTTTCATATCTTCACCAATAGAAAAGTCTTTGTAATTCCTAATTTAAATCACTTATTTTAGTTTAAGACCACTACATTTTAACCTATTTGTAGAGGGCAAAGAATATCATATTTTATTTCCACACTCACTGTCCCATTACATATCTGAAAACTGTATTCATGTGTGTCATCAGAGTTTTCTTAAGGTGGAATGAGATCAGTTCTTTCTGCTTTATCTCCAAGGCTGATATATCTAATATCTCCTGAATTATCTCAAACATATGCACACAGTTTTCACAAGTGTAATGTTCCAAGATGTCACTACTTCACACCTTCAGTGCTGCATTCTGGCTTACATATCCAAGAACAATATTTTCTGCTTTCCTTCCATATTGATACTATTCCATTTGTTCCACTGGTGGTAAAACATGCAGCTATTTTCCTGAGTACTGCTGCATTGTGTTGGGAAAATGCAGCTGGTTTTGCTATTCATGATTCACTGTCAAAATGAAGGATTTTGCACAGGGGGAATGTGTAGGATTCTAACTCAACTCTAGCACTAGTCAAAACTCCCATTAATATTTTGGATAACACAGTAGAGAGGATCATTAAATAGCATTCAGCCATCAGCTGCAGAGGATCCCTTAACTGTCTGTGAAAGGGTAGGATGTAAATTGAGAATCATGACAAGTTAAGAAATCAGTGTGAAAAGTATATGCAACTCAACAAAGAAAAGCAAGAGCTACTTCATTTAGGTAGGAATAATTAAATACACCATATTAAGAGTGGGAGCAATCAGACAGCACTGTGAAACAGATCATAGGGATAGGATATATGACTTTAATGGCTTGTTCCTTTTCCCATGACCTGTTACTTTGTTATAGGAAAAATTTTGTTGAATTTCATACAATATCACCTTGATTATTCCTTGTCCTTGCTATTTTTTCTTGCTATCTTCTGGTTACTTGTTTAATTTAAATTAAGAGAAATATAATGGAATAAATAATTAAACATGGAAAAATATTGATCATTCCAAGGCTACTCCCTTTTCTTAAGATGATTTTAATCTTTACCAGTCTTCTGTCTTTCAGTATTTCTCAAATATGTGGTCTGTCTGAGATTACAGCAACTTTTAAAACATAAGGCAGACTGAAAATATGTGCCAGACTCCTTAAATAAACTGGCTTTCTTGTAGGAGCATTTCAGGCATATCCCAGAGTGTCTCACAATGTTCTGTAGTCTTTAAGAAACATTTATATTGCTGTCTAAGATAGTGAAATAGTAGTTATTATTGTGAAAAAGCACATTTTCACAATAGGTATAGATACCATAAAACTTGCATATTGAAGCAGAATCTATTGAAGAAGCTGTACAGGCAGAAGGGTGAATGAATATCTGCTGTTAGTGCCTATGATTTTGACAGCTATTCAGGTATGAGGTTGTGTGGTGATCTACTTTCACATGACAGTAAATTCAGATGCCTTAGATTTGAGGCCCGAAATTGCAGGGTTTGGAATTCTCATGTGATATTCAGAGACAGAAGACATTAAGTAAGTTAATAAAAGAGACTGTGCATGAAGTGGGTGTATAGGACTGTGGTCCGTGCAGCCTTGGACCGAAATGCTGTCAGACTATTGCTCTTAGTTTATCTGGAGACTCCTCCCAGTTTGGTTTCACACCTCACCTAGGAATTCAAACAGGCTGAATACGTCTGTGCCTTGTAGCACCATTAAATTCATGTTCCTGTAACTGGAGTTTCTAACCTCAAAGTTATCTTTTTAAAGAAAACCCTGGCTGCTTAGTGGGGAAAATGGATGATTTCATGCAATTTTTTAGTTAAAAGCATATTTTTATTGACTTAAAATATAAGTCCTAAACCTGACAACACAGAATATTGTTAGATGCAATCAAAGAATTGCAAACAATGTATTGTACTTGGGTTAAGTTCAGGCCTGGCAGCCCTCCAGGATGAAATAGTCCACATAGGATAATTTTGGAATGAGTAAAGGTATAGATGGTCCCCAGTGCACTTTCTGGGGTTTAGTGTGGAGGTACCATTTGTTGGAGCAGAAGGGTAATTAAGTTTTTGTTCCTCTTTGCTTGCACCAAGATGATTAGCAGGGGAACTCAAGCTTCTGAGTTTTGCAAGGCAGACACTTTTCCAATAAGAATTGAATTTGCTTATTTCAGACAGTCTGGCAAACAACCATCAGAGGACAACTTCTCTCAGCTGCTGTGTCAGGCTCACTGCCGTGTGGGCACACCATGCTCAGCTCTCTTAGTTACTCAAGTGAGTAGTTAGTTGGTAGGCAGATCAAACTGTTTACTCAGCTTCTTAAACTCATTTGCAGTAATTCTACCTCCTTCTTTGAGATGCACTAGTCCCTCCTCTTCAAGGTGAAAATGAACTGGGTAACACTGTTTGTGGACATAGGTCATGTTAATTAATTTTCCTAGTGACTTTTGTTACTTTTGTAATACAATTTTTTTTTCCTTTCTGGGCATCTATTACCCAGCCAGTCTGCTACAAGCCTCCTACCCTATTAATGGGCATTTTAACAGGAGGAAGGTAATAGGAATACACATTGAGTGTGAATTTACATGTAAGTAATTCACACTATTCTTGCTGGAGACACTTCAGTGTTAAAGGCAAAATAGCCTTTGGTACTTTCAAAGCAAAATTACTTGCTCCTAGCAAGACAAAGTGGCCTTAGTGGGAACTAGGGCAGCTAAGCTGCGGTGCTTGGAAATTTACACCCTAATTATCACAAATTAGCCTCTCCATCTGGGCCAGAACAAATATGTGAAGAATACTCCGAAGGTTGCCCAGCGCATTGCCTTTTCCTGCAGAATGATCTCCATTGAATGCATATGTCCTGTCTGGTCATACTGAGACCAGTGAAGTGGAAAACCTTTTTGCAGATTAAATTGGCAAAAGTGTTTTCTGATTTTCTGTTACTTGAATGTTCAAAGCACCACTCAGAAAGTAGCATATATATATATATATATATGCAAGTTACAAGAGTAACTGATAGATCATTATCATGAATTGGAAATGCCATTACTGCTAAAATATCATCTTTCCTTCCATTTCCAGCCTGATTCCCCTAGCTTGGCTGCCTTCAGCTTTGCTTATGTTAGTTGTTTCAATTGGTACTGAATTATTGCCACTAATATGAATGCTTCAGAATACAAAATAACTACTCATCTGAATACTTGCTGAAAAATATTTTTACTTCAGAAAACTATGCCCACAAAGAAAACCTTCCTGGAGTTAGTTTTATTTTGAGAGTTGCCTTACTTGCAATTCCAAAGCAAACTCAGGCAAAATATGTTAGAAGAAAAAACCCCGGCTTAATTTCTATTGTGTTTTTTTTCACAGCAGTTTTTAGGTCAACAATTTATGCAATCCAGTCAGCAAGAAATGCATATATAGTATCTACCCCTCTGAATCAATTAGCTGGCTGATATCAAGGTAATGCATTAATATAAGGCTGTTGCAGGTGGAAGGTGAAGAGAGCTCAGTTTCTCTATAGAAGAACTAAATGCCTTGAAAAGAGAGTAGGACTCTGTGTGTGTGTGTGTGTGTGTGTGCAGTACTTGTGAGTCATGATAGTTTCTAAAAGGTTGTTTAACTTTCTGAAGCTGATGTGAGTCATTATTCTTTTCTCAAGTAATGACTAGTTAAGATCACATTTAGGTCTTCCATTTCTCTAGTAATCTCTGAGACTAGTATTTCATTGATCTTTCAGTGAACAGCTGCCTCAGAGTTCCCAGTGACAAGTAAAGGCTTTAGGAAATAACACAAGATAGCTCCATTTGGAGAGCACAGATGACTAGAGCTGGCACCTGTTACTGCTCAGCCACTTTCGTCACTTTAAAGTGACAATTGGTTTAACAAAAGAAGACATCCCTTGTACTAAGTGTTTAATGTAGGTAGAAAACATGCAGGACTTGGAAAAAGCCAACTCTGAATGACATAGAATAAAAATAAGTGCAGCAAGGGCAGACTTTTTGTTTATGGCATCACTAGTAGTGTTTCTCCTAACTAGAGTTAAGCTGAGTATTTCAGATGGTGTTCTGAGAATACTAAAGATCTAGACCCAAACTTATCTGACCCTTGTGGTTTAGGCAAGTTTAGTTAGACATTTCAAGCAAACAGAAAGAAAAAGAATCAGAGAATGGTTCAGGTTGGAAGGGACCACAGTGGGTCATCTGGTCCAACCTCCCTGCTCAAGCAGGGTCATCCCAGAGCAGGTTACCCAGAATTGTGTACAGGTGGCTTTTGAATATCTCAAGGGAAGAGACTGTACAACCTCTCTGGGCAACCTCTTTCAGTGTGTGGTCATTCACACAGTACGAAGTTCTTCCTTGTGTGCAGGTGGAACTGCCTGTGCTCCACCTTCTGCCTGTTGCCTCTTGTCATCTTGCCTGGCATCAAGAGAAGGCGGCAGAACACAAATTAAGATGCTCATATACAAAATTCACTACAACCTCCAACCAGGATTTCAAAGCTTCTTTGTAAGAGATGGGTAAATTCCAGAGAATCACCTTATCTTGCTGGTTCTGCTTCAGACTGGAATATTTAATTTGATGTTAAAGCCAGGATAGCTAATGTATTAAAGGTTTATATTTAGAATAGGAATGATCTTTCAGCACAGTGTTCTCATGAGACTTCCTGCTGAACATGTTTCCCCTCTTCCATTGCCACCTCCAACTTTTTCTTCTGGTATTTTTCCAATTTACAATATGAATTCTTCAGTACTTGTTGTCAAATGCTAAAACAGTTTTTATAAGGGACTTTAGCTGAAGTGACTAGAAATTCTAAGTGATACAGAGTGATATAACCATTAGTTTTACTCCTACAGTTAAAAATATTCCTATTTATAGGGGTTTTTTATTTTCTCTGGTTTAATATGAGGCATATGTTTCAAAGTTATGAAAGCTTAGGGGATCAGTTTGGACAGTCTTTACTTAAATTCAGCATTTGATAAAGAGTTCTGTCATTGATGTGCTAATAATACAAGTCTTGTTTTTTGGACAACTGATTTATTTTTTCCCCTTTAAACAGAGATAAGTGAAAGCTAATACTAATTTATCAAGTTTGAGTACAAGGAGGTGGTGTTATCAGGGTTCTGAGCTGACAGCAACCAGTCCATTCATGTGGTTGCTGCAGCACATGCTGCTGTACATTTGCATGGCCTCTCCTTCCTTTTACATCACAGGTGTGCCCACCTCTCATGCAACTGCATCTAAACCAACTTTACTGCATAAATACAGCCATAAATTATGTTTATGTATGCATTAGTCTACACTGTTATTTGTGTAGACCATATTGTAACTATTCATTTATGCTTGCAAGTTGAAAATGACTAAGACCATTAATTCTGCTAGAACACATATGTCAGTTTGGTGAAATACTGGGTTTTTTCTAAACTATAGCAAAGACACCAGGGCTAGATTTACTGCACCAGATTGTTGTTTTCAGGACAGCAGGGATGAGCATTCAGTATCAGGCTCAGTACAAAGAGAAAGAGGAAGAGCATTTAGTTTAATACGAGAGAATTTAATCAGACTCTGAGAAGGAGAACTGTTGAAGGGCATCATGTATTCATCTTTGTTCTGGCATCTCTGTTCAGGCTGATGGAGCCATGAGGTGTGATCTGATACAGCCTGCAATGGGTGGGGAGCACCAGCAGGGCTTGTAGATTAGCAGAGCAAGCTCTGGGGTAGGAAAAATTAAACATCTTCAAAATCAGAGGAACTTGGCCCAGAATATTGTTTCAGTGTTTGGACAAATGCATATTTTATGCAAATTGTCTTATTAGCATAACTAGCTCTGCGGGATCTTCAGCGACTGATGAAGGATTTCTTATAGATTACTTATTCAGGAAATTTGTTATTCCCTTTTCATTCCTTTGATGGAATTCAGTTATTCGGAATTGATAAAGTTGTAACCCACTCTCTCCCCAGCACAGACATGAATTAAATTCCTTCTTGGCAGGATTAAGCAATGTTAGCAAGAATTCCTTGTGTATAGTTTCCATGTATTGATTTGAAGCATATTAGATAAAGTCAAAGGCAATTAAGACTGTTTCAGATATTCACTGTTAAAGCCTTACTTTCTATTCCCTGCATGGGCTCTCATTTTTATATTGGGGCTTCCCCTCCAGACTAAAGGTCTTGAACAGCTCACAAAAATGTTCTTAGAAAAAAAAAGGTAGATGTGTTACTTCGCCAGTGGCTAAAAATCTTATTACTAGTTTATTGAAGGCTTCTGCCTTTCCTTTATTTATTGGAAAAGCTTCATACCTGGAAGAAGGTAACTTTTAAAAGATGAACATGACTTGTGCTGTTGCCATGAATAATTAGGGTCTTTGGCTAATTCTAATACTTCTGAAAATGTCACACATAGTTATTAAAGAACTATTGAAAATAAGAAAATCCTTTCCCCATTCCATTTCACTTTAAAGCAGGACCTTTCCTGGAATTGCTTTTTCAACTTGCTTTTTACTACTCTGTCCTGGAACTAAGAGCAGAGTTCCTGTCTTTCTGGAGTGCAGAGTATCCTGTCAGACATTTCTGCACTGGTGAGGAAGGAGTCTTAATGAACTCCCTGGAGATAAAAGCTGAATTTGGACGAGTTAAGAGAGTGGGAGGCAGTAGATGGACCAGGCTTAGACAACGAACTAGCAAGAAGATAAAGCAAAGACTGGCTAATGGGAAAGAATGTAGTAGAGGGGCAGAGGAGGCTGGAGCAATAGAGCAGAAAAGCATAGCTTAGGAATTTAGAGGTTCAGTGATATCTGTGCTCACAAAATCAGTTCACTAACCCTGTGGATAATGCAAAAAGTCACAGATACCCTGATGGCAAACACTTTTGTATTTGCTAGCAAATTATCAGTGACATGAAGAGTTAAAATGTGTGTCATGCCTCTGTGGTGCTGGTTATCAAAGCACAGGACAGAACAGTTACTGAGATCACTCACTTCAGGTGAGTGATCTGAGCTGCAAATCTGAAGCCCCAATTTTGCCAGAGGCCACGATGGATACAAGAGTGATACTGTATAATTCTGATACTGACTGGCAAATGAATAGTGGAAGGAAAGCACTGTAGTGCTCTGAAGAGTCTTATTTTGCTATTTAGGAACATTTCTGTATTGCATATTAATCTATGCTTTTTAAAGTGGATTTCAATAATTAAACATGGAGATTATAGCCAGACAGGAACCTTAAAACTTCAACAGAGATGAATGGAAAGTTATGTACTAAGGAAGGGATCAGCCTGGAAATTAGAAAGGCTGGGACCTGACAATTCTGCTGAAGATGACCTTAGACAGGCAGTGGAACAGGCTGCCCAGAGAGGATGGGCCATCTCTGTCCTCGGAGGTTTTCAAGACTTGGCCAGAGGAAGCCCTGACAACTAGCTGACCTTGATTTGAAACTGCTTTGAGCAAGAGGTCAGACTGGAGACCTCCTGAGGTCCCTTTTGTCATAAACTTTGCTATGATCCTATGATAATGTAGTTAAAATTTATTCATCCAGATCCTACAAAAAAAGGTGGGAACAGCTGGCAGTAAAATGAGATTATTGTCACTGGGCCTGTGAACTATCACATTCCTGGTATCTGAAAATAAGACTTCATTAACAAAATGTCACTTGCCTTTATTATTGCAAAGGTAACCTTTTGCAAATGAACTGACCATACAGTGAGAGTCATTTCATCTGGAATCTGCAGATAATCTGAAATAATAATGCATAAGAGTATGAAATGCTTCTATTAATCTCTGTGGGATATTAGCAGTAAAGCCCAATGAGGGTAATTTGTATATAAGCATTGTGAATAATTTAGTATCACTTAAAGTTCACAAAAGAGAGAGTCAGATGTATTATTAAAAATACTCTATGAATGACAGTTCTCTCTCATAATTAATATAATGGCTTTTACTCTAGCAGGCACTCAGTAATATGTTATACTTAAAACTATGCATTGTAACAATAATATATGAATCCTAAAACATGAACTGCCTTGGCTTTGGGCGTATCATCACCTTGGTGGTGGATTTATGGTGATTTTAGCCTCTCACTTTAGGGACTACTGGCCCTATAAAGACTTGTTCTTTAGGTTTATACAGTTGAGGTAATTATTTGGGATTTGAAAGGACTCATTAGCAGTCCCTTCTCATCTCTGATGCCATTCTGTTAATTAGCCACTGGAAATTTCTTTCAGTACCTTCAAATTTGTTCATTATCTAGCACAAAAGGTCATTTCACATAAAATCAAGTGCTCCAAGACCTGCTAATGTAAGGACATCCTGAACTCACGAATCTATTAAATCTGTTTTCACAATCTATTTTCAAGATTGGATGTTGTTTGGTTTTAAGGGCCGTCTGTTGCTCACCAGGTGTACTCTGTTGCTATTATTTATCTAGTGACTGAATTTTTCTGGTTCCTTCATAGAGGTCCTCACAAGGTAAAAAGCCATTCTTAAGTTAAGAAATCCCAAATCATGTTTGTGCTTTGACCAGTGATCATGGTTGCACAGTGATAGCTTTGAAAATCAGCATCTCAGTACTGCTCACACAAAAGCAGCAACACCATCTTTCCTCTTGTGATGGCTCTGTGTGAAATTGGGATCAGACTGTAGTACAACCATATTTTCCAAAAAATAT
>JAOXXN010000446.1:16575080-16588188 GCA_026770055.1 Myrmophylax atrothorax | reverse complement strand
CCCCGCGGCGTGTGCTGCGCTGCCCGGCCACTCCGCCGCGCCGGGATTTCGGGGGTCTCCGCTCTCCCGGCTGCTCGCCGGCACCTCCCGAGCCGTGAAGAGGGCGCGGAGGGCTCTCCCCGCCATGGCTTTCACCTTCGCCGCCTTCTGCTACATGCTGTCGCTGGTGCTCTGCGCCGCCCTCATCTTCTTCGCCATCTGGCATGTGAGTACCCCAGCCCCGCATCCCGCGCCCTCCCGCTGAAGGGGCTCCAGCCCCTGGTGCGGAGGGTCATGCCATGAGGGGAGCGGGCCGGCAGGACGGGCTGGCGCTGGGCGAGCAGCCCCTCGCCCGCAAGGCAGGGGAGATGCGTCCCGCGCTTCCCCCGCCTGTCGCCCCGGCAGTGGCGGTGCCAGGACAGACAGACCGCGCCGTGAAACCTCTGCGTGGGTGACGGTGTTTGTTACATTTCCCTGAGCGTACAGACCGGCGGCCACGAGCCCGTGCCAGCCGTTCCCGCTCCCGGGAAGCGCTCGCAGCCCGAGTGCTGTCCCAGCCCTGCGCCGAGGGCTCAGCTCAGCGGTGCCCGTGGCGCCAGCACCGGCTGTGCTCAGACCTGAGGTCTTCCAGGTAGGAACATCTGGTTTTCTTGCCTGAGAATAGAGCGTTATGAGGGAGAACCCCCCCAATACCTGCTGAAGCAGTAAGGTTGCTTTTCTTTCAGTAATTACTGTATTAATAACTTCTTAAAAAGTCGGGGTTGAGTGTGAAACTCTCTCATCCTTCCAGTGCATGAGCTGGATGTTGGAGTTCACCCTCCTTAATTTCCCTAGAAAGCGTTGGTGCTCTCTCCTCACTGTACACTGGGTGACTGTAGCAGGTGTAAGCATGGAACTTAGAAAGTGTTTATTTCCTCACTAGTGAAATTATTGTTACATGTAATTTGAAATTCTCTTGAACTGTTACGTATTTTGGAATTATTTACACTGCATGTGTGCAACACAAATCACTGCATGTCATAAACACTCAGGATGGAAGGGGACAAGCTGAAAAATAGAGCAAGTCTCATGAATGCCTCTACAGTTACCTGATGGAGTAAGATCCAAAAATCCTCCTTTAACTAACAAGCAAGGGAGATGCAGAATTTATTTTTTTGAAAGTACAGCTGCGAGCTTAGTTGTATTAGGACTATGAAACAGATTCTTCTGTTATGAGAATGCCTTGACATTTAACTATTTTGTACTCTTAATGGGACAGTAACAGGGTTTTTTTCTTATTAATGAAACCACAAAAGTGTGATGGTAATGCCAAGTACTGTAGTGATGTCAAGTACTGCAAGGCTGAAAAGGATCTCTAGCAATCAGCTAGTGCACTGCTCTGAAACAAAGGAGTAGGAAAATTTGGATGACTGTTCATGTTTTCTTTCCTCCTGTTCCAGAAATCTTTAGATCTCCAAAAGTGAGAATTCTACAGCTTCTTCAAAGGTTTTAGAGTTAATAGTGTATTCTACTCTGAATCTCTAGCTACAAATTGAAAGGTTTTTATCAGTGTAACAATTTTAATAATTGGTTTATATATTTGAAGTCTGTTACTGTGATCTCTTTTTCCTGGACTGAAGTTGTTGCCTGAAGACCTACAGTACTGCAAGCAAATCTGGCAAATTATTCTTCCATAAATAAGCAGTTACTGCACATTTACTCTTAGTGAAACATTTTTTTAACTTCCAGTCTATAAACTCGTGAGAGCAATCTCTTAGTACTAGAGCTCTGTAAGGCAACTAGGAAAGAAAACCTTTTGTCAATATGTTTATGTAGCATGTTTCTTATATCTGTTGAAAAATTGTTAGGAATTGAAATTGAAAATGGGTGTAAATGCTGTTCTGTTGTAATAGAGCAAGAATTGGTACCATCTTTTCTTATAAATAGATAATAATTCTGTTAAAATACATGTCTTGAGAAGGAAGATCATAGAACAACAGATTCAACACCCTGCCAGAATAAACTTCTAAGCATACATGTTGTCCACATATACAAACCAGAAGGATTGTTATTATCCTTTCTATAAGAACTGTAGTGTGGTTTCTTGTCTAGGTTATGTATTGAGTCATAGGAGTTTCTTTTACCTTAAACATTTCAATTGTGAAAATCTTCACAAGAAACAAAACTCCTACTCCTTCCCTGTGGCTTGGCTTGTTTTTTTTTCCACTGTAATACACGTGTAAAGGACAGTAAAGATATTGTAAATAGGTTCTCCTAAGGGCAGTGGAGCATTTCAATAAGTGTATTTTCCCACTGAAATTGGTGGGGAGTTTCTGTTTGTTTGTTTGTGTGGGGTTTTTTAGTGTTTTGTTGGGGATTTTTTAATAAACACATTTGGTTTAAATGGATAATTAATCTGAGTGTACCATCACTTTGAAACATTTCTGAGGTTCTAAGACTGAATGAGAATTTATATTTTGTAAATTATTTTACAAGATAAGAAAAAACTGTAGTATCTGGTGATATTGTTCTTATCTGAAGCTGGCTGAGGTTTGGGCAGTTATCTGGAATTAACAGCGGATCAAAGAAAATTTAATTTTCTTCCTTCTGGCAAGTCAGATGAATTATAATTTTCATTAATATTGATCTCATAGGTTCAATATAAACTAATACCAAAACAAGAGAGTAAAATGAGGATTTTTAGTTTTAGACACTGTGCTTTTCTGAAGCCTTTCTTCTAAGAAGTTAAATTCTATACGTTCCTGTGCTCCCTAGTCCTTGGGAGCAGACAGAATGAAGCTGGTCAGAACATTTTAAAGGAACTGTAAATAAAATACATAAAGTGATTCTGACATCTGGAACATGTAACAAATTTTTTTCCTGCCTCTGAGTGATCTTGTATATGTAGCCAGTGGTGTCTGTCATAATTAAAACAAAAACAAAAACAAAACCAAACCAAAACAAAACAACCTCCCCCAAAATCAAGTTAGATACTATCAGAAACATTTGTTATAACTCTGCACAAGTATTATCTCAATGTATTATTGCTGGAATTTTACTCATACATATTAAATGAAAGAGAAGGGCTGAAGATTGTCTCCACATATCACACAGTACCAACAGGACTCTCTGTGGCACAGGAATTGTTAAAGCATGTAGGTTGTTTGGTGACCCCCATACATCAAGCTGTAATGTCACAGTGCCAGAAACATCATGGAGAAGGGGATGTTTTCGTAACACTTTCATGGAAAAGTACTAGTGAATCTGGTAGAGGATAGTGACCTTTCTGCTTGCTTTCTTAATTTGAGTATAAACACATTGTTTTTGCTGTAGAAACACAGTTGCAATTGTGCTGGTTTAGTGGCTGAGGTGTCATTGAAATGTGGTTTGGTCAAGGTGTCCTCTCAAATGGACTAATGCAGCTGAGTGTATTTTAGTGTGGTTGTGTAAGCAGAGTTTGGTTTACTAGGTACATTATTTCATATCCTCATTTCATCTTGTTGTAAACTCAGGAGCAGAGTGTATCTTCTTACTATCACAGACACTTTGTTTTACTGTCCTCAGCTCTTGTTCTTCTTCTATACAGTTTTTTGCAATCAGTTTTACTCCATTCCTAAACTATCTTGACCTAAGATTAACTTCCTGTTAACATTTAACTGAGCTATGTCAAATCTCTTTGAACTCCCAACAAGACTTGACATGCAACAATGATTTCTAGTGTAGCTCCACTAAGTTGTGTCTGAAGTGAAGTTGAATGAAGTTGACAAAATTGTGGCTTATTTGTCCTCACTTAAAATGTGACATGCTTGTGAGGAGTCCTGTAGCATTATTCTCTTAAAACATATTCTTTTGGGGTAATCTGAGTTCTTCCCTTTTTGTGATACTTTAAGAAGAAAATACTTGCTTTGAGATTTGCTATTTAAAGAAAAGCTTTAAGAATAGAGCTTTTCAAAGCATTCCACTTTATAATATCTCGGTAAACCAATACATAAATATCAGGAACATCACTGCTTGGAAAAAAAAAAAAAAGAATTTCTGTGGTGAGCCATCTCTTTTTCAAGTCATACAATCTTATCTTTGCATGTGTGTGATTCCTTCATAACCAGTGCTACTTAAGGATTACGAGAAATTAGGAGTGCCATGCCAGTGAAAAGACTGATGGTGCCAGCCTGAGTAGTTGTACCATATTGAATGCTTTTTGGAGTATTTTGACATAATTGTGAGCTCAGATGAATCCAGGAACAGCTCTTTGGCGCGACAAAGTGTTGTGTGTGCTGAAGTTGATGGCAGCAATTTGGGCCAAGTATAAGAAGTATAAAAGAGCAGAACATGGAGCTTTTTTGTATTATGCCCCCCATACACACCCTATTTCTCTTTTGAAGTGTGATGCTGATAAACTAGCTTAATATGACTTTGGCCTCACTTAATAGTTACAAGTTCACAGGTATACTTAAAAACAGTGGGAGGCAGTGATTGAGCAGAGTAACATAGGCTAAAATTGACTTGTAGTTTTAAATCAAAGCATCCTTCTTTGCAAACACAAGGGAAAGAAGCCCTCAGAATCTGTATTCAATGTTGTTTCTGCTAATGGCTTTGTGCATTACGTTTATCAGACAGCTTGATTTATCTATGCCTTTTTTCTTATTTGCTAAGTGTGAGTAATGGAACTAAACTGCAAGTACTGCCTGTCACTTTATTTAACATCTATTCCTAAAATGACTTTTCCTTCTGACAGAAGGTGCTATTTACATAGAAGATATTGCCACTTCTCTTATTTTTCACTGTGCTGTCCTGGTGATGGGGACTGTATTTTATTAGTACTCATGTTTCAACAGCTTAGGTAAAAAATTCTAAAGTTCTCCAAGTGTTATGTATGTGGAATTTGGTGAGTATTTTGACTTACTTAGGCATCGTCATGAAATTCCTAACCTAATTTTGAAGGTACATAAAAGGCACATGAGAGAGTCCTTTGGCACTTGGATTGATAGGAAATTCAGTAGAGCAAAATCCTGTGGTCACAAACTATGTGCTGGACTATCAATGTTCTCTATGTATCGGTGTGTTATTGTTTCTATAACTTAGTTTGGGAGGATAGCTCTCTGCCTGACCTGGAACCAGTAACAAGATCTATGAGCTCACTCAAACCTGTGCTCCTCACCACTAAAGGCTCCCAGGCATCTCGATTTAACATCTTTACAATGCTTTAGAACCTGTCTTGAAAAGGAAGTAATTTCCTTACAGGCTTTTGGTCAAGTTTGAATTTTCTTTCAGATATTGAAGCTCAGTACTGTTCTTTAATGAGCCATTAATGCCGTTATCTGAGAATATTAGGTAATTGCATGCTTAAAAATAAAATTAGATGAAAGCTTGATGAATGGGAGCACAAATGCTGTTGCTGTATGTTACACATATTTCTTGAAGACATCTTTTCTTCTCTAAGCAGCTAAGCACATTGTCCCTGAAGGTTTTGTAGTCATGACAGTTTAAGGAATGAGTCTGATATTTCCACTCTTTTTAAAAACAACCAGATTGGTCTGGCTATAACATAGCTTGACAGTTCCCTTACAACTTTTCTTTCAGAAGTTTGTCTCATTAATACTGACAGTCAGATATTTGGCCAGGCAACGCAGACCGTGGAACAAACTCTATCTTATATATTGGAAAAGAAGTATATTTCAGTTTAGTTACCTTGTCATACTCAAAAAATAATTTAAAAGATCATAGAAGTCTTTGGGCTTTAACACAGACTTAAATGCTGTGGAAAGATTAAGTTGGATCTCTGTATATGCTTGAACTGTCATGAGGAGATTTACTTGGAGAAAGGTTTTAAATTAAGTGTGTTTGCCACTGGCTGTAATTGTAGATGCTTCACAAGTCACAGTGACTCCATTATCTGTGTAAAATAAATTATTCTGTGGAGTCTCGTGCCTCCCACAATATGTGCAGAGAGCTATTTAAATGTTATTTGGTTGTCACACATCCAGTTTAGGATTTCACTTTAGGATTAGTTGGGAAATCTACTTACTAAAGGGATTTTATATCCAAATTGGTAAAGAATGTATTCCTAGAGCTTTTTAAAAACTGCTATGCTTGTTAATAAGCAAGGCAATATAGCTGTCATATTTTATTAGACCATGAGTACAACTCTTAGATTGAGTCTGAGGCATAAATCTATTTCTTGTTACACACATTTGTTTGTTCAGCCACCACATACTATGTTAAGTCACACTTAAAACATTGAATTCAACACTGAGCCCCCTGGCTTAGTGGATTTCCCTCACCTCAACGTAAATATCCTTTTAGCAAAATATTTTCCAGAAAGAGTAAGAAGCTCAGCAGATAATAAGAATGTTTTCCATACAGATAACAGACATCTCTTTGGCCTGTTCCTCATCCTCAGTGCCTGTGACATGCCATTCATTTCTAGCCATCGTTGCTGCTGACAGCGGCAGGTGACCCTACCAAGCAAAGGAACTAGGTCTCTCTAAAGTTGTAAACTGGGAATACTGAGAGATTTACTCTTCCAGAGGTGGTAGTTTGGAAAACACTTCCACTTTCTCTGGAAACAAAGTATCTCTCCCACATGAAACAGGAATTAGGAATTATTCCCACTCTGGAAAGAGTCACTTAAAGTCACAGGACAGAGTCAGCTGAGGAGGTAAAGGCAGAGGAATGCCAAATACTGTTTGATTTACTAGGTCAACTTCTAGTGTTTCAGAGTTGGAAGTTCCCATTAAAAAAATTCTATCTGTGGTCATGATGCTGTGTAGAGACCAAGATGAAATTTTATTAACAGAATGGTTCCTGTGTTTCTTGATAATAATTACAATTTCATAAATATCCAGTTTCTGTTAAAAGAAATAGTAAAACATTCATAGAATAATTTTGATTGGAAGGGATCTAAGAAATCATCTAGTCAAATCTCTTCTAGGCAGGCCTAATTTCACAGTTAAGCCAGGCTGCTCTAGTTCTCATCCAGATACCTTGTGAACTCTCCATGGGTGGAGATACGAAACACTACCTGGATGGACAAGGGGAGAGTGATGGATATTGTTTACCTTGAATTCAGCAAGGCTTTCAACACTGTCTCTCTCTCTCTCACAGCATCCTCATAGGCAAACCCAGGGACTGTGGACTGGATGAGTGGACAGTGAGGTGGATTTGGAGCTGGCTGAGCAGCAGATCCCAGAGAGCCGTAATCAGTGGCAGGGGGTCTAGTTAAAGGCCTGTCACTAGTGGCATCCCCCCAGGGTTCAGTACTGGGCCCAGTATTATTTAACTTATTCATCCATGACTTGGATGAAGGGACAGATGCCTCCTCAGCAAGTCTGCTGACCACACGAAGCTGGACAGAGTGGGCGATACCCCAGAGGGCTGTGCAGCCTTCAGAGGCACCTCGACAGGCTGGAGAGGTGGGCAGAGAAGAACTGTCTGAAATTCGACAAAACCAAGTGCAGAATCCTGCACCTGGGGAGGAGTAACCCCAGGCACCTGCATGAGCTGGGGGCCAACCTGCTGAAAAGCAGCTCCGTGGAGAGGCACCTGGGGGTCCTGGTGGAAAACAAGCTGTCCCTGAGCCAGCAGTGTACCCTTGTGGCCAAGAAGGCCAATGGTATCCTGGGGTGCATTAGGAAGAGCATTGCCAGCAGGTCAAGGAAGGTGATCCTGCCCCTCTACTCAGACCCAACAAGGCTGTATTTGGAGTGGTGTGTCCAGTTCTGGGCTCCTCAGTACAAGAGAGACATGGAATTCCTGGACCAGGTCCAGCAAAGGGCTATGATGATATTCAAGGACTGGAGCATCTCTCTTATGGGGAAAGGCTGATGGAGCTGAGCCTGTTAAGCCTCAAAAACAGGTGACTGAGAGAGGACCTTATTAATATCTATAAGTATCTATAGAAGGATGGAGCTGGGCTCTGCTTGGTGATGCCGAGCAAGAGGGCAAGAGGCAACAGGCAGAAACAGATGCACAGGAAGTTCCACCTGAATATGAGGAAGAACTTATTTACTGGGCAGGTGACAGGTTGTAGAGTCTCTGTCACTGGAGATATTCAAGAACCATCTGAACACAATCCTGTGATGCAGCTTCTGACTTTTATGTCTTGTCCTCCTGGTGCATGGCACTGAGAAATGCTTTGTGCTGATTTCTGTGAAACACATGCCAGGAAACTGAATGCAAGATTATGGAGTATAGGGGTCACCATTTATAGGGGTAGCCCTTATCCCGAGTAAGGGGGCAGCGTGAATGACGGTCCAAAGAGCTCAGACACAGCAGGCATCAGAAGGCTTACAACTTAGAGAGTTTATTCAAGATAGTTTCACAGACAGTTTCCTCATAGCTCATAGTAGTAGTAGTAGAAGTAGTAGTAGATAGTTCTAGTAGATTTATTCTCAGTAACATCCACACCTCTTATATCCTCTCACATCCAACATGTCATGACATTATTGGCTAGCCCATTCACCTCACATACACCAAAGCATCTCATTGGTCACAAGACATAACACACACTCCAGGTAGCTCTCTTCTCTTTAAGGAAGAACTCTAAACTGCTTTCCTTAAGGGATGCACTCACAGTCACTCCTACAATGGAGCAAATCCTCCTAGAAGCTCTACTAAGGCACATGGAAAATAAAGAAGCAGTTGGTGACAGGCAACATTTCTTTCCTAAGGCCAAATCATGCCTGAGAGATTCCGTGGCCTCCAGCAGAGTTACAGCATTGGTGGATGAGGGAACAGCAATGGATATCATCTACCTGGACTTGTGCAAAGCATTTAACACTGTCCCACAGCACATCCTTTTCTCTGAAGTGGAGAGACATGGATTTGATAGATGGACCATTCAGTGGATAAGGAATTGGCTGGATGGTTGCAGTCTAAGAGTTGTCAACACCTTGATGTCCAGGTGGAGACCAATGACAAGTGGTGCTCCTCAGGGGCTGATATTGGGACTGGCATTGTTTAACCTCTGTTGGTGACAGGGACAGTGGGATCCAGTGTGCCCTCAGCAGGTTTAATACACCAAGCTGTGTAGTGTGGTGGGCACGCTGGAGAGAAGGGATGCCATCCAGAGGGACCTTGACAACTAGTCAGGTGGGCCTGTGTGACCCTCATGAAGTCCAACAAGGCCAAGTGCGAGGTCCTGCACCAGGGTCAGGGTAATCAAATACAAATACAGGCGGAGTGGAGAATGGCAGAGACCAGCCTTGAGGGGAAGGACTTGGGGGTGTTGTTTGATGAGAAGCTCAGCACGACCTGGCAATGTGAACTTGCAAGCCATGAATCCAAATATATCCTGGGCTGCATCAAAAGCAGCAGGTCAAGGGAGGTGATTCCCCCCCTCTATTTTGCTCTGACAAGACCCCACCTGGAGCGTTGCATTCAGCCCTGGTATCCCTCTTGGAGTGGGTCCAGAGGAGTTTCAAAAAGTTTCTCACTGGGCTGGAACACCCATCCTGTGAAGAGAGGCTGAGAGAATTGGGGTTGTTCAGCCTTGAGAAGAGGAGGCTCCAGTGAGATCTTACAGCACCTTCCAGTCCCTGAAGGTAGCCTCCAAGAAAGATGGAGAGGGACTTTTTGCAAGGGCATATAGTGATAAAATGAGGAGGAATGGCCTTAAACTGACAGAGGATAGGTTTAAATTCAGAGGAATGTCAATGCATTCTGTGAAGGCAGGATGGAAATCTCTACATTTTTTTCCACTTCCAATTGAAAAGGTATTACTATAAAGCAAGGATTTATTTTAGGAATGTCATTGTGAAAAGTTACATTAAAATCACAAAACATTTACAATGGAAGTAGGTTTTCTCAGCAAGATACTGCAGGAGTGCTGAACTTGCAGGTCCAGTTTTGATAATGTGAACACATGAAGAGAACATAAGGGAGATGAGGAAATAAAGCCATTGTTGAGTTGTCCAATAGTACACTGCTTGCAACTCTCTCACCAATGCAATAGGTCATGCAAAATCTTTGGGTTGGTTTTGTGTCCTTTAGTATTTCTATGCATTTGCGGGTCAGATTGTATTCTAGCTGTCAAAGATAGGTTGTGCTTTGTTAAATACATCCCAAAGTTTAAGCACATTGCTGGGAGAACCAAAGCTTAAAATATTAAGGAGATTTACAGTAAAATGGTGAGAATTAGTAACTTATAGTCCTTGCAATCATCTCATAACAGACAGCGTGCAAGTGCCAGGCATTGTTGATATGAGCACCATTTTTTAAAATAGAATGACATTTGATTTTTTAATGTATTTAAATGCCAACCATCTTCATACTGTGTGTGAGTCATGGATTCAAGTGTTTAATTGTTTAGTCAATCTTCTGTTGCATTTTATAGCATTATGAGTTTGGGCTAAATAGTTCACATTGTATCACCATCTAAATAGAAACGGCTTGACACATTTACAGAATGGGCATTTATAAGCAAACATAATGAAGGCTCCACTGAAATCAATTTGATTGCATGTGCTTCAGAGTTGTTGTTCCCTCAGTGTTACATAAACACTATTAGCAGATCCTTTAAAAAATTGATTTGCTGATCATCGAAGTGGCAGGCCTGTTTGGAGCTCGCTGAAATGTATCCTTAGCCTTAATTGTGCTCCTGTAATTAAACTAAGGAGTTTCATAAGAATGTAGCTAAACAGATGAGGATGCTTTTGGGGCTGCTGTTATTTACTTTCAATTTTTAGATCATTTTCGCAGGGTCCTGTGTCCATTCCTTCTCCTTGCCCTCCTTCTGCAACCACAGTTCCTTTGCTGCTGTGTTGCTTCCCCTTGCCTTAGCCCTGCAAACACAGCTATGTGGCCAAAAGACGTTTCATGCATGTGTGTGTGTACCTTGGCCTTGGAGTTATTTCCTCCAAGTTCTGTCTGGCCTCTTTTTTAGGGAAAGAAACTTGGGAAGCTCTTGTATCTGGTCATCCCTGCTTGATGTTGCCTGCATTAGAAGACTCCTTGTTCCATTGTCCTGCCTCTTGCTGGTCCAGCTGGGCTCCTGCTGTGTCACTGGGAGGCAGGAAGCACAGATCCAGCAGGAGTTCTGCCTGCTCTAGGCTTCTTTCCAAGACAGCATTGGGTTAGGGCTCCACTTTTGAGTGGGTAATGGGGAATAAAAATGGTGTGGGAAGTGGGAAAATGGGACTGTGGGAGGGAGGACTTCAGGGAGAAAGATGTGAAGGAAAGAGGACATGAGAGGAAGAAAGTCTATGTATGAGCAAGGGACTAACAAGAGATTGAGAACACAGCATTTGGGAGGCAATTATTTGAGCAGAAAAGGCTGCCTGAATCCAGGAGGAATGGTTAATTCAGGTGATGGACATTTTGGACAGCCCGGGTAATGAGTCTTCTGTGTGGGTATGGTATAATATGCAACATGCTGAACAGATTTTTTAGTGACAGAACATAGATTCCTGCATGTGTTTCCTGGATTTTGGTGAATGTAAATAAATCACTGCTGGTAGGAACAGAGAACATAAGAGAGCGGGGGGAAGTAGCAGCAGCAACATGAAACCTGTGGGGAAATGTAAAGAGTGTGCGTGGAAAAGGAATGTAATGCTTCTCCCAAGCATGTATCAGGGTAACAGAAATTAAAAATTTCAAAATGATAACTTATAGCAATATGTTGTAATCTTTGAAAGCTCAAGAAAAGAACAAATTGTGGTGTGGTGATAAGATTGGATACTTGCTCACAGAGAGCACTAGCCAGCTGTCCAGGCTCTCACCCACGAGTTGTATCTTATTGATACTGAAAAAAATTTTCTCTTTTGGTCTCATTCTCTTACCTTCTTCTTTGGAGGAAATATTTTTTTCTAGTTGTACTTATTCTGGTACATTTTCCCCATCTGTTTACTACCCTTTCCCTGAGTTTATTTGGCAGGAACATCCTGTTTATTTCAAGCTTTGGAATTATCAGCTTTTTGCTGTTAAGTAATAGAAAAAGTGTTTCAGTTTGTTTTGATAATAACTTATAAAGATGGAGCTTTGTGGCTTTAATGCATCTGTGTCTTTCTCCTTGCATATCCCCCCGTACTGTAATTCTGATGAGAATAAAAAGACAAGTAGAAACATTGTATGGGAGCACATTGATTGAAGGTGAGATAAATTCGAAATATCTTTTAATTTTGAGGAAAAACAAGGACAGAAGAATAAATCCTCTCACATCTATAGGTAGCCAGTTATATATTGCTTCTAGCCAGAATTAACCTGCTATTGGTTCAACATGACCAGACTACCATCCCTCCTCCTACCTTCTGCATCTTGTACTGAGTCTTCCACCTACTCATGTCTAGCCTGTCCCTGATTTGGTGTGGAAAACACTGGATAGTGAAGAACTTGGCCTATACAAATATAAGATGTACAAATCTGTAATGGTGCACCTGTGATATAGAGATAGTGAGAAATATGTCTTAGTTGTTTAATTTCTTACTGTGTTTTCTTAATTGAGATGGAGTTCAGTACAAAGAGAAGCAAGGTCAAAGCAGTCCTCTCTCTTGTGCTGAAAGCAGAGTTCTCCAGCGTCTCCTGCACGTGGATAGAAAACAGTGCTGCTTTTCTGTCCCCCTGTTTAGTTGAGAGATCTTCAAACCAGTTCATTTGCACTAGATATTCCCTGGATCAGAGCCACAAATCTGAGTCTGACATCTCCATTGTAAAGCTCAGATCCAAACTCCTGTAATTTTCGCTTGGCCCATTGAAGAGATCCAGACTAGGAGTGAAGTTCTGGCCTAACTTGTTCATTAACTGGAAATGCTTGTTCATTTTATCTGCAGATATGGTCTTTGCATCCTTTCCAGAAGAAAAAGCTGGTGCAAGAGTCTGTATGACCTTTGCTAAAATGACTTCTGCTTAACCTTTTCTTTGATGAAGAGACTGGAGCATCTTTCTTATCAGGAGAGGCTGGAGGAGCTGGGCCTGTTCAGCCTCACAAAGAGATTACTGAGAGGGGATCTTACCAATATCAATAGGTGTCTTAAGGGGGTGTGCCACAAAGATGGAGCTGAGCTCTTCTTGGTGGTGCCAAGCAATAGGACCAGAGGCAAAACTGATGCACAGGAAGTTCCACCTGAACATGAGGAAGAGTTTCTTTAGTGGGCAGGTGACTGAGCACTGGAACTGATTGACCAGAGAGGTTGTGGAGTCTCCCTCACTGGGGATG
>JAOXXN010000446.1:16529559-16559497 GCA_026770055.1 Myrmophylax atrothorax | reverse complement strand
AAAGTGAAAATTACTTATATGTGTGTAAGTAACAGTAATCCAAAGACACGAGTAATCAGAAGCTTGAAGGGTTGTGGGTGATCACCACAGGTTCAGCTGTAGACAGAGCTAAGGATGAAGATTAGGCTTGATCCTGTGTCTGTGTCATGTATGTTTGTCAGCATTGAATGCACTGACTCAAAGCTTGAAAAAACCCCACAATATGTTCAGTGAAACATTACTGAGCTCATTGGATCAGCCAGCAGGGAACAAGTTATCTTTTAGGCTTTTCCTTAATGGCACAAGGGAAGAGCATTGTCTGAATACGAAGGCTTTTTCTTTACATGTATCTAAATACTATGTGAAATCAGCATTGTTAAAAAGTAGCCTTTGTTCATTCTTATTCAGCTGTCATTTTTTTTCCTGCTTATTTTGGATGAATAAGACTGACCAAGGTGCTCTAGAGTAACTGCAATACAAAATAATTTTTTTACTGGGACCTTGATAGGTTCCAGACCAGTAGCTCCCACCATTCTCTGTATGCAGCAGCAACAGTGAACATACTCCTTTGTGGAGTGTCAGGTGTCACAGGAGCTGATTTCAATTGACTGATCCTATTCTTTTCTTCCCAAAAAATTTACTGGTTATTATGAAGATCACTCTTTTCATTGTTCTGCCTCAGTCACTGGCAAGCCTGAGATAATGTGATGGATTTTAAGGGTTTGTTTTTGGATATGTCTGTTGATTGCTTTGTCATGGCATATAGGGATTTATGGATGTGTGATGTTCTTTTACCCAGTCTGCAGGCTAAGAGTCATTAGCAGAGTACTTCTGTAAGCCTATAGATGGTTCATTAAAACACTTAATGTGAAGTTATATAAGCAAATATAGCAAATGCAATGCATAATCACAGGGAGTTTTTAAAGTGGTGTATATCCATCCATATTTTAAGAAGGAATCATACCTTCTCCCTAGGGCTAAGAAATCTCATAGGTGCAATCTACAGCAATAAGACATTTACTTTGCTGTGAAACTGAGAATAGCAGCAATAGTTTTACCTTTGTAGTGCTACACATTTTTTTTTTTTTTGCAACCTCAGTAAAGATGTTTTAATTCCTCATTTAGCTGCACTTACAAAGAAAATGTCACAGCATAGCCACACTTAGAGGGATAAGTTTGCAGGGTTAATGCATCCCAGGTTTCCTCCTAACTGGTAGTTAACATTTAGTCTTTGAAGCTTAGGTGCTTGTGCTGAGATGGAAACAGCATTTTCAGTCTTGTCATAAGGTATTTTTGAACTGTGGAAATAGCAGTGGTATTCTGCATTACAGGAGAAAGAGGCTGATGTTTCCAGAGTTCTGATAAACTGCTGCTGTAACAAAGATGACAAAAGGAACAAAACACAGCACTGTGTGATATTTTTCCTGTTAATTGTGATTGTTACAATGATGGAGCACATGAACTTTGTCCATTCTCATTAGACACCAAAGAGCTGATCGTTATTACTGGTTTCTTGGTGTATGTCATATTTCTTGATGTATCTAATGCTCTCTCTCTTCTCATACCTCATCAGTATGAGGGAACTGCTGAGTTTTGATTAAACTTCTGGGCAGCAGGAAAAGTGCCAGGAGACCCTTCTTACAGAGTAACTGGGAACATAAACCGTAATCAAGAGACAACGTGGATAACTTGTGAAGAGTGAATATAAAATTAAGTGTATGGAAACCATACTTCAGGTGCCCAGGTGGCTATTCAGTGTCTCCCTGTGACTCAGTGCAATATAGAAAGTTGTGCCCAAGCAGGCATTGCTGTGTATAAAAGGACTAAAATAAACACTATGTATTTTTAAGATTTTTTTCTCTTCTCAAATGCCTTTTTTACCCCTCTCCAATCTTTGCACTGCAGTTCAGTGGTCCAAAACACAGTTGGTTTATATCAAAAAGCTTTCTGAATGTCCCTGGATTTAGGAAGATTTTGAATTCAAGTTTGACATTCAGGCTTAGAATTCATCCCTAGCATCAAACAATAGATGTGGCTGTGATAGCCCTCTGTGGGCACTCTCAGTCTCTCCTTGACACTGTCAGCTTGAAGCAGTCTCTGTTCATTGCTCTGAGAAGAGAAATGTGTTGATATTCAAACATAAACTCATATGAAATAGGCCTAGATTTGAAGTTCTTATAATTTAGACACAATTTAAATAAAAACTGAAGTGCATTGTTGGTGGCTGACTGTCTTAATTTGTGTAAAAATTCCCAGTGAAACTCAGAAGAAAGTACAGAGATCAAACTGAGTAGAATGAGGGAATAAATACAAGGTTTTGCATAGAAAGCTCCACACATGTTTTCATAGCGCTCCACTTGGGCTAATAATAGTTTACTCATTGAAAGATCATAATCTTCTTCCCTTTGGGTTTAGACCTTACCAGGAGATATCATGAAGGAAGGTGTCTGGTACATATTTCCATAAAGTCTTAATTCCAAAACTGCCTTTTGATTGGATCACATTACATAGTTTCTTTCTATTAATTATCCTGATAAATAATATATTTCTGAAACAGGTGTTCAGGAGTCCTCTTTTTAGAGGCTTAAACATGTTATTGGGACTACAGTGATATTCTAAATTAATATTATCAGATGAAAGCTTTGCATGTTAGAAGTACCTTAAGTAAAGTCAAAAGGGTGATTTCAGGCTGTTCCATTTGTCTTCTTTCTGGGAGAAAGTGTAACACAAGCAACTCTGCTTTTGTTGTCTTCAGATGGATGTTCTGTTGCCTTATGTTTTGCCACTTTTTGAATTTCACATTCTTTTTTGTTCTCTTAGTTGGATATTTTGATCTTCTAAAGGACATGTTGTGCTTCAGCCAAAGATGACCTTCTGCAAGGCATGGCTCTGCTTTTCTATGTTTGCATTAATGTTTTTGTTACAGCAGTGCTTTCCATCTCATGCAAGGAATAAAGCCTCTTGTGCCAGATGCTACAAAAACCACATGGTAATAACTATGAAGAGCATTTGTTTACACTGACAAGACATGTATACAATGGGAAAGGAAAGGTTGGGCAGCTGCTCTGATAATAGAAATCTTGTTTTTAGAGACCCATTTAGTTTTCTTGTTAGCAGGCATAGCTGGAATCTTTTGTTTGTAATTGAAGCTAAAAATTTGTTTACTGTTTTTGAGGGGTCTGATGTTTTATTGAGTTAATAATTGCATGTAGTCTTGAATCTCTACAGCAGCTGTTCAAATCCAGCCCAGTCTGGAGTCAGAAGCTACTGTGGTCTGATTGGTGACTGTTGGGAGTAAAATCATCTGGTGTCATATGCTTAGGGACTTGTGGTGCTTGGTCTACAGAAATACCAACAAACATAGGCAATGTGATGAGATAGATCTCTGTCAACATCGCAGTGAGGATGAGCTACACCCCTCTGCTATACATATGCACACATAATTAGCTGCCAAGCTGCCTCAGAAGAAATTCTAGAGTTTGCACGCAGGCACTGGGATACAGGATATTGCTGTTTCTAAGGCATTAATTAGATCCTGCAGATTTTGTAGGATGTAAGCTTGCCATGCTGTGTGCATTCTGTCTGTTAGGACTTGGACTGTGATTACATCATCTTTCATATAACTAAATTAATTTAAGTTCTCTTTTGTTTGAAGTGCTCTGGAACTTTTTAAAACACATTAGGCTCTGAGCATGTGTGAGACATCCAGAACTGGTGTGTATTTCAGTCCTCCATACTTACTTGAAAGGTACTGCTAAACTTGATACACTACTACATGATAAACCAACTTCATTCCGGCCTTTACAGTAGCACTGACAAGGTATTTTTACAATAGGAATGGGTAACTTTACACTTTCAGGATAAAATCTGCAGTTAGCTAAAAATGTATTAGTGTACAGTTTTTAGTTTATGGAAATCATGGCTTATGGCTGAGTTCTTTTTAGACAGTTTTCGTACAGCATTTCTTGTTAGTCGAAAGGGGCAAGAGATAAATTCTAAATCTTCTGTTCATATAAGCAGTGGGGCTGTCCTTAGGCTACACAAGGGAAAGAAAGAAGAATGTAACTGGACTGGGGAAGTGGAGATACAGGAAAAGCAACTAAAATATTTTTAACTGAAGTATTACACAGTTTCACTAGCTCTGTGTTCGTTTAATTGTTCTCTGCAGCTTGCCTGAATGAGGGTGGAGTTAATATATTCATAATGATTCACACTTGGTAATAGTTTTGTTTGCCTCCACAAGGATGAAAGACATCATGATTTCCTCCCAAATCTATAGACAAAACTCGGGTGCCTTCAATACCTGTTACTGAGCTGCCTTTTCCTCTTTTGCACTCTGACAGGGAATTCAGTACAGATCATCTAAAAGCTTCTCTCCTTCCTTCTCTTAAGTCTTTTCTGCCTACTCTCTTGTTAAATTTGCTATCTACAAAGCATGGAATGGGATAAAATGGGGGTTTGCTCTATTCAGTTAGTCTTTTGGACACCCACATAGCTTTAATTTCATCAGAAAGAGTAGAACTTGACACAGTGCCTATTTTGTACAACTGACAGTAGAATTACGATTAAAGGGCCGACAGTGTTTATACTTTCTGCAAATAATCCCATAAATGTTGCTTGACTAGAGATAGTGCATCTCTTCTTTTGTTTTATTTTAAATTGATTGCGTTCATATTTACCACAAAAGTATTACTATTGAAAAAAATAAAAACAACAAAAACCCCAAAACCTGAACCTAACCCTTTTGTCCTTTTTTTTGGATACAGTACCATATCTGGAAAGAAGGTCCTTAAAATAGGACTAAAGAACTTGGAAAAAGTGTAGTATTTCTGGCAGACAATTCATTCAGTACTGACACTCATGTATTAAGTGCCAACACTATTTTTAGTCAATTTTACAAGTTCCTGAGTTCAGCACTTTTGCCAAGTTAGAACATAACAATTGTTATTTTTAGCAATCGTTGCCTAAGGATGTTGGTGTGCTTACCTAGGGATAATGAGAAGATATATCCTGCTGTGTCTGCCAGGTGTTCAGAGCTTGTAAGGCAAAAAGTTGAAAAAACTATTGCAAGAGTGAAGAGCTCAAACTTGTGGCTCAGACACAGTTTGGCCCTTATTCCTCTTTTGCTTCAGCGAGGGGGTAAGATTCACCAGAGTGATGCTTGATGAAAACTGGTTATTCATAATATTATTGCCTGTGGAAATATTTATTTATAAGACTATTTCACCTTAGCCAACTGTATTTTGCTGTTCATCTCATCTTTAAGTGTTTATTCAATAATCAAAGTGGCAAAACAAAGTATCACCCTGTAATAGACAGTCACTTGCTTAACATTTCAGCTTCTTCCAGTACTGTTCTGGAGGATGTGTAAACATATGTCCTTACAGTATCAGAACATCACAAGTAACAGCAGAATAAGGCTGAGGATGCAGCAAAAATGTAGATGAGTAACTATTGCCTGTGCTGTGCTCCTGAGAGCAATGTGCTTCTCAGCCACTTGGGGTAATGTGATTTATGCATCTGTTCCTCAGAGCTGTGTTGAAGATACTGGCAGAATTTGACTTGCTAATGGGCTATATTTGCTCTGATTTAGTGTGCAATAAAGTAAATATTTGCATTTTAATAAAAGTAAAGAAGTTAGGGTTAAATTGAATGTCACTGTTAGGTTTAGCTGTATGTTCAGTGTAGGTTTAAGTCAGGATCAGACCCTGTAAAGCTACTCTGCAATTACAAAAAGCAATGTAATACCTAAATATAGAGTACAATGAGCTTACATCATACCTGTTACACAGATGCAATTTTTTTTCTGCTGTGAGTTAGATGTCCTGGCTTGCATCTAGTTGCTGATGTTTTCTATGAAGCTGTTTTCATGCCAGGGCCGGAATTGTGTTTGCCATGTCTGCAGTGCACCAAATCTGCTTCCTCAGACTGACAGTCTTTACACACCAAATACAAAAACAGCCCTTTAGTGAACACTTGGTTTTCCACATTTATGGAAGTGTCAGTCTTAGGCAGACCCCCAGAAGAAGGCCTGAGGGCCATTCCTGGGCCGTGCAGATGGCTGAGCTTCATTTTAATCATCACTGAGATGTCTTCATTCATAGGCCTGCCTGTGAACTGAGGGGCTGGGGTTTGTGGATCTTAACAAACAGCTGCAGTACTAATTACCATTCTCACCAGTTTTGAGTGAGCAGACAAAGACTGCATGGGCTCTTGGAATAACCCACCTGCAGGGTGTCCTGGCTGGTTGTGTCTGAAACACAAAAGTGAGGTAGGGCAAGGAAGCGTTTATTACCCTGTTTTCTGTCAGCGCTGTGGAAATTAGAGAGGTTTGCACCCCAGGGGTCCTAACCCAGCTTCTGTTACTGGTTCTGAATTAACAGTAAAAAAAAAAAGGTCATAAAGATGTCTCCTGATTCCTGCTGAGTGGAAAAGAACAGTTTGCAGAGGAGATAAACTTGTAAGATCACAGCACATCTACCTTAATGACGTGCCTTCCAAGGATGGGGCACTTCTTGAATCATGCTGGTGCCCTGCAGACCCTACAGTGGAGAAGGCTTTTTTTAAAATCCGTTTCATAACCTTTTTACCTGTTGGCTTTTATGACCTCCCATAGGCTCTGCAACACAGAAATATTTATAGATATTCCTGATGTCCCATAAAGACCTGATCTTCATCTGTCACTCCAGCTAAAGTTATTATTGGTCTTAAGCGAAATCTTAAATACTCTAGTCATAAACCAGCTCCAGTGAAATCTGCAGATTTTGAGTACAATTATCCTCATGGTGCAGAAGACAAAAATGAGACAATGAGAAGTGAAATGATAGGCCTAAATATAGATGTATTTAGTAGCTGAGATGGAAAGAGCATCCAGAAATCCTGTACTTTAATATTAGCTCTGGTACCGTGTTACAGACAGATATGGAGTGAGAATAGTAATTAGGTTCTTTGTGTTATTCATTTCATCGTCTGGTGTTTGTGCTGCGGAGTGACTTGTGTTCACATCCAATTAAAAGAAATGTTTAAAGACATTCCAATAGCACTTTAGAATAATGAAATTACCTTTACAAAGCATTGGCTTTTTGCTGCTTTGTTTCATTGTGATCCAGAAGGGTGGGTGGAGGGGTGAAAACACAGATGTTATATCGTTTTTTTCACTTGTGCTCTGCATCTGTAACATTGAGTCTTGCATGTGTGCACAATTGCTCTGCCCCAGATAAAATGTAAAGATGTATATATGAACTTAGTAGGTTTAACTGCACTTTGTACTTTTGGTGATCTGGAATCCATTTTCCAGGCATTTTCTTTTCAGCTAGTTGCATACCACTGCCTAGCAAACTGCTAAATACTTGTACAGGTTTGCACAACAAAATTGGCACAGCAAATTATTTAAAATGCTTTCGTTACAAGTTTGTGCTGTAACAATTTTAACTACACTACTGAATTTACAAGTGATTGCCATAAGCAACTAGAGAACAGTTTGTAGAGACACAGGCAAGTGTGGATTTTAGCAGGAGAATTGAAATAAATTGAACTTGAAAATTTGGATGGAAGACCTTAGTACATTTACTGTGACAGCATTGTATTGGGCTCTAGGGCAGCCCTTCAGAGGAGGGCTTAAATGAGAAGTAAATAATTTAAAGTAAATTAGAAGGATACACTAGAAAATGTAAGCAGAGAGTCTTGCTGTATTTCAGCAGTAAATTTTATGTTTCATGTGTTTGATCAGTGCAAGCAGTATATTTAAAACTGTTACAGTTATTAAGATATGTGGTTTGTATGTTTAAATTACACACACTTGACCCTACTTCCTTAGTTTGTGCAACAGCAGGAGGAAACAGATGATTTGTTTCAGTGTATGTACATGCCACATGCTACTGCTACTTTTCTGTCTGGTTTTACTTTCTTTTTTTTTCACTTGTTTGCACTACACTTTTGATTTTTGTGGTCTGTGTTATTCAATTAGGAGAATTTCAGCATCACTAAATAACCTTCCTTTGGTCTCACAATGTTTTCAATTCAGCTGACACTCCCCAGTAACCCAGGTTAGCTCTGGCAGGCTCTGTTGGGATAGACTTTTAAAGTATCATTGAAATAACTTTTGTGTTCTGAAAACCTTGGGTACATCTTCTACCCCCCCTCCCCTTTCCCTGCTACTGATGAGGACCAATTCTACTTGTCAGCTTTTTTAAGGGATGTGGTGGAAAAAAGCAAGTGAGCACCATAACAACAAGCTGAAGCCATCCTCTAGTGGAAGTAGATGCAGTAGCAATAACCTTCAATAAAGCAGCATGCGCTTAGATCAGTCCTAGTCTAAGGCCTTGGAGTGATTCCACACATGCACAATGTTTTCAGTTCTTGTTGCTTTTAGGTGGATGGAAAAGGGTTCGTGTGTTTTTAAGGAGAACAACTCGTTTCCACTTGGGCAATCACCAGAGCTCTTATGTTACGTGAAGGAGAATCAACCACCGGGTTCTCTTTAGGTTTCTTCCTGCCATGTGTGGGAGGAGAAGCCAGGCATTAAGGAGGGAATTGTCTCAGCCTCTAACAGCATAATGAAGGCTCTCAGAAACCCTGGTAGTGTAAAGTGTCTGATGGCTGGAAATTTCTGGTTGAAGTCCATGGTTGCAGTGTGGAGGTTGACATGCACAGGTGGAGATAGAATCATAGAATCGATTGGGTTGGAAAAGACCTCCGAGATCATCAAGTCCAACCCTTTGTTCAACTCCAGTCCATTTACTAGATCATGGCACTCAGTGCCACATCCAATCTCAGTTTAAAAATCTCCAGGGAAGGTGAATCCACCACCTCTCTGGGCAGCCCATTCCAATGCCTGATTACTCTCTCTGGAAAGAATTTTTTTCTGATCTCCAACTTAAATTTCCCCTGGCAGAGCTTAAGATTGATGTAGACTCAGAGTGTTTTGAGGGAAGGAACAGCAATTCTGTCAGAATTATTATTACTGTGTAGCACTCTGGAGTACTGGTCCTAAGCAAAGTGTTGGAAAGAAGCCTCTTGACATTTCAGTGGTTTAACAGTGATGGGAAAAAGAGTTTGATTCACTTGTTGCACTTGGTTTTCTAACTGTGAAAATTTAATAGCACTGATGAAGGGAGATTACTATTCCTGCTATAATATCTTCCCAGTCTGGGTTTCTGTGAGTCATTTTATGTGCCCTGTTCACTGGTGAGACAACCTGGAAGTCATTCTATGTAAAAATGATACAACATCCTGTAAAAGGAAAATTACATTTGAGAAGAAGGTATCCATATGTAATAGAATAAGGAGAAAAGATACTAACAGAAAAGGGCAGGTTTATCTTTTCTATAAGAACAACAGAATATATTTAGGACATAGGAAATGGAATAAAACTATTTAGGACTGAGCATCCAGAGGGGCGCACTTCTGCTGTTGCTCACTAAAGGGGTCTTTGTATTCCTGTAAACAGAAAGAAGCTGCTGACAGATGCTTAAATTCAGTGCTTGTTTTCTCGTGCTTTAATTCAGCCAAACCTGCATGCCTATACACAACAAAACCTGCCTTATCTTCTTTGGAATTAGAGGGGAAGAATCTACCTACATGTCCATATATGTGTGTACTACTTTGTATGAATATGAATTCTTGTGGTAACATAGTAATTTATTTACTTAACTATACATATCAGAGCAAAACTTAGAAAGGTATGATAGCGCTTTTTTCCCTCTTACTTATGTTATGGCACAACGTATTTTTGATTAGCAGCACTTTTTGCCTGGAAGCTGACTTCCTTTTCAAGCTTTCCTGTGGCTTTCCTCAGGTAAATAACAGCCAATTGAATTTCTGGTGATAAATTTGTAACGCCATTTGAGCTTGGGACTGAAAGGGACCCAAGTTGCAGTCCTTAACAACTGTGCTGCTTTGCCACATTTTTCTTCATCTCCATGTTTCATAACCATTTCCAACTTCAGCTTGAGCTGTGTCAGAAAGCAGAGGTCGTTACTGAATCAGGGTGTTCCTAGTTCAAAATAGAAGTATACTATTTATATCCTACCATGTTTACCATCTGACAGCTTCCTATGCTCTCCCAGGAATGATTTAAAGATGTTGGTTTAATTCCTATTGCGC
The DNA here is from genome assembly GCA_026770055.1 of Myrmophylax atrothorax. NCBI lineage: Eukaryota > Metazoa > Chordata > Aves > Passeriformes > Thamnophilidae > Myrmophylax > Myrmophylax atrothorax. The sequence goes on along the minus strand of JAOXXN010000446.1, from coordinate 16,549,414 downwards.
AGTTATGTGTATCACAGAAGTTACTATTGCAGTTGGGTACCTCAGCAGGAACGACAAGGACTGACTGCTGAGTGTTTCTCAGCCAGCTTTCTTTCCTCCAGCAGCTGATTCCCATTTGCTAAAGTTGATTTAAAGTTTCTGTTGTTTTCAGAGGATATCATGTCAAATTTCAGGATGATTCTTACAGCCAAGAACTGAGGTAGTGTTATATTTTAGTTATTTAGTTTACTTCACAAGCCCTGCTGTTAGTGCCTTTCTCTATTTTAGGCTTTCAATCCTCTCACCTCCTTTTAGATTTGGTCTCTTAGGTACATCACCTGAATGTAAATGGTAATTGGCTTTGCAGGCTGGGCTTTGTTTCCTTCTTTGCATGCATTCTCTCCAAAAACAGTGTTCAGCACTGATCCTTTCTTTTTTTATGTCTACTGGAAAATGTCACTCCAAGAAGAGAGTGAAGAGACCTAGATGACCCACTTTCTGTTCTGTCAAAAGCTTAGGTAGATGCAATTTACACCAGAAACTGGCTAGAAATGGAGCCTGTTTCTGAGAGCCCTCTGCTTCCTTTGTTTCCTTTCTAGCTTCACTTCAGATTTTTGTTTCATTTTTTAAGATCTGCATGAATTTTCACAATGGATTTCTTTCCCTGCTATTACCAACCAGCCCACTGATCAGGCACCAGGGTTGCAGTCTTATCACAAATTTGACTTCTGATTCCAACTTATTGTGTATTGTGTTGGAATCAGAAGTCAAATATGTGATAATGAGTGTAATATACTTCTAAGTGGTGTGATGTTTAGTGGGTAGATGCACATTATGAAGACCTTTCTTGTCTGCAATCTGTGATGAAGATGAATCATTCTTTGGGGAAAGGTTATAGTCATGTTGTAAATTGTATTCTAAAAGCAAAAAAAGAATAAAAAAAAGATCCAGCAATGATAAAAAACCACCATCTGGAATATGAACTATACAATTGTATTATGATTTGTCATCCACATAAGATAAGCTTTTGAGAGTGTTTAAGTTGAGGGCGCAGACACAGAGATACCAAATTTGTTGACTACTTCAGGTACTGAAGTTCAATGAATCAGAACAATGTGTTCCATGTGAGACAGAAAGACCCCGAGAACCATGACGATGGAACTCCTCACAGCACTGCTGCATGAGAGTAGGTAGGCACTGGGAGAAGCTGTATGGTGGGTGTTACATGGCTTCAAAAAAATAGGCCTCACTTTAATTATTTGACAGATGAAAATGAATTTACACCCAAAAGGGCCCTCAAATGCCATTTGTGATTTGACTTCAGTTGGCATATCTCCAAGATCAGCAATGGATGCAGATGAGTTTTGTATGGATTTGTCTAGCTTTAAGAAGTATGTACTGCTGAAAATTAATTTCTTCTATGACTCAAAGAAAAGAAACAGAGATTGGTGAGAAAAGACACGGGAAGAAAACAAGAGAATAAAGACAGCTAAGAAATGGGAAAGCAGTGAAAGAAGCAAAATGCCTTTTGAAATAACTACTCTGAATCAACATCACATAAATTTCTGCTTCTGCCAGCTGCCCACTCACTTTCTCTTTTAGTAGAAGTCATCGTGGTTCTGAAACAAGTAGTGTAGGGAGCCATGGATTTTCTAAGGAAATGAGTTTCCTGTCTTAGTGGGTTTTAGCTTGCAAGACTGACTTAGTAATGGACTTGATCCGTTTAGGATATATATAACATATCAAAATGGCAGAAGCAGGGATTTTTTAATTTTTCCAAGGATGCTGTATTATTTCCTTTCTGAATGCATCAGTAATAAAACTTAGTTCCTTAAAAACTCTTATACTGACATTCACTTAGTCTCACAATGCTTCTGTGAGGGAGGCATTAGTATAACGTATGTTTTGTAGCTATAAATCTGGCACATCAGATAAGACAGTGGGTGACTTGTCTATTGCCTCTCAACAAGGCTTGGAGTACAGACATGTTTAGAACTTGGACAAACCTGGTGCTGAGTCTTGTGCTCATTGCTCATAGCCAGGCCCCCTGGCAACTGAGGTGTGTCTAGGGATGAGCACTCAACAGGATTGCAAGACTTGCAGAGTTGATTTGTTTTCTGAGAAACTACTTAGGTGAATCAGGATGTGTTTTGCTGACATCTGTTATTTCTCTTCCTTTCTTTTTAGCTGGTCTTGCCGGAGTACTCTATCCATAGTCTTTTCTGCATAATGTTTTTATGTGCTCAAGAGTGGCTCACACTGGGGTTAAATGTTCCTTTGCTTTTTTATCACTTCTGGAGGTAAGCCCTTCTTTATATGTTGTCTGCTTGTTAGCATTGCTTGCTAATTCAGCACACATGCCAATTGTATGAACAATGAAGGACAGTGAGGGGAGTATGGATGAATATCTTTTGCCCAGAGGTTTATGCCTGTAAGCAGCTAAAACTTACATTTCCAGTAAAAAAGGAATTTTTTTCATGAAAATCTAGGGGTTATATCTATCTATATATCCAGAGAGAGAGAGAGAGAGAGAAAAATGTGGCTTTCAGTTACTAACTTGGATAACTATTCCAGAGAGTGTCAGGATGCACTGCAACTGAATGAAAACATGGAAGTTAAATAAGCTGGCATCTGGGTGTGGAACTTGGACAAGCTCTAAATACTTCACAGATGGGGAGTTGTAAGACAGTTCGTATCTGAAGGAGTTTGGACCTATTCATTCAGCCCTAACAAGGAAACTCCATTGGAGTTGTGAACTAGAGACTGGGCAGATTGACAGATTTTTGCATCTCATCTTTTTGGCAGCTTTATGATGGGGTTTTTTTCAGTATAAAACAACTTGTTTCTTTCTGTGCAGTAGGGAATTTCTGCTCTGCAAAAGAATTCTCTCTCAGAGACTCTTGGAGTAGGGATTGCAATAAGTGAAGAACTGTTGTCTTCACGCTGCACATGTGAAGAAGTGGAGGGTGTTTCAACTCTGGGTCTCTGATACATTTTTATTTTCACTGAGGGGCTTTCAGAGTTGGTTGCATAAGACCTGCTGTTGTTTTCCAGATGGGCAGTACAGCTGCTGCTGCTGCATCTTCCTCTTTATTCTAGTGGAGGATCAGCCTTCTGTTGCCTCTGAAAACAACCAAGATATATCAGTTTTTGTGATTGTCAGTCTGGCATCTTACCTAGTTTTGCATTTTCCTAATGTTTGTAAAAGCACAGATGATTTTTGTCTGTCAGGGTCTCTTTGTGTTGCAAAGATACATATGGTTGAAGAAGAATAATTCTGTGAAGAAGTCAAAACCATCATCTCAACCAGGAACTAAAAAGCAGTCGCTTTTTTACACTTTTTTCTGCAAAAGCTACGTAGTAATGCAGAGTCATGTGATAAAGTTTATTATTCAGTAATATTCAGCCAGTATAGTTCTCAGAAAGCTCAATGAAATGAAGCAACAAGTGTTTTTCTCTCTATTGTTAGCCTGAGATAAAAATAACAATGTTTTATGGTGCTGTTTTATTAAGGGTTAACAACAAAAGTGTGACAATAATAATAATTTTAAAAGTTTCTAGAAACAAATATGTCCAAGAGGACAATGGACAGACTCTAATTAATGATATCATCCTTTGGAGAGAACTTTTGATTCTCTCTTTTTTCCATTACTCTCCATATGCTTCGCTGTAAATACTCCATAATTTCTGTTGCTTTAACCAGACAGGTTTGGGTCCATTGTGTAAAGTTCTACACAAAACCATGGGAAGACACTGTGTAATATCTTCATCTCAGTGAAGATAATTAAGCAAAGTTTCACCTGTGGTCTCTGTAAAAGAATTTGCAATCTTATTGTAAGTGGACGTGACTAACATTGGAAGGGAGGAAGGCAAAGCTATTTTGAGAACACCTACTTTCAAAATTTGCTGCTGGTCACTTGTTTGAGGGTTTTGTATCTGTCTGTCTACCTATAAGCAATCAGCAATCCTCAGTCTTTACCATGTCAAAGCAACACGAATAATACTATTTTACCTGATTTGTTCATTAAATTTGTTGAGGACTTCTCTTTCTTTTTGGTTTTCTTTTTACTGAAAGTAACTGAGACAAAAGCTCCTTTGCCAATGAAGTTGTTTTGTCATGATTTTCTCAAACTTTTACTCATTGCTGAGAATAATTAAAATTTCTCTTATGTAAGAAGAAAAACATTTTTCAAATAGAATTATTTTGATGATAAATTTTTGATCAGTGCCACATGTAGAGAGCCTTAGTCAGCCAGGTCTTATATTACTCCATATTGCTTTTTTTCTTTTTCAGAGTTGGAGGAAGGTAGCTACCAGCTGGTTGAGGCTGTCACCTTTCATCATGTCTGAAATCAGTTGTGTAGGTGCAGTTAAAGCCCAGTAATCCCTCCTGCATGCTGTGATCACAAGCCACCATATATTGTCACTCACAATATGTAAGCTATTAATAAGCCAGGGCTAACTATACAGAAAGGGGGAATGCTTCAATCTAAAAAATTAATGGAAGACAAAGTCCACATTCATTAGTTGCTTGGTTCTGTAAAAAAGGAGTACTTAGGCTGGCCTCCTGATTTTAACAGTGCCTGGAAATGAAGACTTGAAAAGAAAGGGGAATTCCTCCTAGATCATGTAAGATGGTAGTCTTCTGAGCTGGTGATCAGGACGGTGTATATCTGCACATACTTAATACAGAATATCACAGAGTCATTCCAGATGTCTTCTCCTGCTCTTTCAGGTATTTCCGTTGCCCAGCAGACAGTTCAGAGCTAGCCTATGACCCACCTGCAGTCATGAATGCAGATACCTTGAGTTACTGCCAAAAAGAGGCCTGGTGTAAGCTAGCTTTCTATCTCCTTTCCTTCTTCTACTATCTCTACTGGTAAGTCTGGTCATTTCACTAAGAAAATAATAGCTGCTTTTCATCTCACTTGTGAAATTGTATTTAGGAATGACTGGAACCAACTGGCCAATGCCTTTATTCTCATAAAACTTGCTTCTGATGTCGATTCAGGAAAGCAAGTCCTGAAGGGAAGAGTTACTGCTGACACCCCAGTACAGAATATTAAGTGTTTATCTAAGGCCTGAGTCAGGTGCTGGGGCCAACCCAAGGAAATAACTTTTGCCTTGTATAGTCTCTTTGATCGGATAAAAAAGCAAATGTTATATTAATGCTATTACATCAAATTAAAAATTATGATGTCCTTATGATTCAAGACAGTCATAAGAAGAATACTGTACCTGCTGGTGTAGTGATGCTCAAGATGGTAAATAAATGGGTAGGTAGATGTTGGGTGGGAACACGGGATGCACCGTGCCTGCAGTCATTCCTACAGGCTCCCTTTTAGCAGGGTAAGCCTGTGCATGGTCCAAATCCCTAATTAAAAACATCCATGGAGATATGCTCTCTAGTTGTTTGTTGTCCCCCTGCCTCTTTCAGCTGGCAGATGTTCTCAGTGCACAGTCACAAATGCCCAGTGCACAAATATGTGAGGATCATATTTAAGGTAAGGCCTTGGAAGAATCCTTGTGCTTTTAGTCACCCCCATAGTCACACCATAAAAACTACTTGACAACTAACTTTAACACATTTTAAATGGAGGTGATGTTCTATGATGCCTTTCTTCTACTCCTTCTTCCAAAATGTATTTGCACAGTTGCCTCTTGCAGTCTTGCCTGTAGTCATCCCCCTGCAAGGCATGTTTGTGTGCTGGTGGAAGAAAAGTGTTATTTCTCCTCTGATTATTGATCTCTTGTCTGTTCTGCTGTTACCCATATCTTGAGAAGTCACTGCTGCAGGTTGTTGTTTCTCAATATTACTTTTAAATACTATTGAGAACAAAGTTTTCTGTCCACCTGTGTGTGTATGTGCCTGTGTCTGTATATGAGAGTGAGAAGCTGGTAGGGGCCTAACTCACATGAAGATGGATATGACATGACAACCTGAGTGGGAGTTTAGCTTCCAATAGCTTTTTATGTATAGGCTGAGTACCTTTGCCTATCCTCTTCATGGGCTGACAGTGAAAAGCATGGCAGTTATGCCAGGCAAGCTCTGTTGTAGTGTAAGGGGAGATGGCAAGGAATGGCAGGAGAGAAATGCATTTTTAACTCCCCGTTTTTGTGTTGAGATCCAAGTCATCTGTGTAGTGTGACAGCATTTCTATTGGGACTTTAGTGTTGTGCAGCTTCCTCTGACCCCTGCTTTCTTCATTCAAAAATGTGGCCATAATCCTAAATCCATTGCCTGGTGCTAAATAAAACAGTATACATTACATACAGTTTTACAGTGCTTTCCTGGGTATTGGAAGAATTAGAATTGCAGTAAAATGGAGCTGTGGCAATATACTGTGTTTTCTTCACTTCTCAGAGTTGTATTTAATATGTATGGATTCACACCAGCTAGTGGCTGCATTTTATGTTTCTTCTACTGCACAGAGGGGTTTTTTTCAAAGAAATCAAAACAATGCAGTTTCATGAAAAACCTTACCTGCCCTGCTGAGAGTTGCTGGTTGAAGTTTTAAAGATCAAACAAGGAAAAGTAAAATGGTTTTGTTTCTTCACTGTTCAAACTGAGACATCAGACTGAGCTTTAAAAAGCTCAAACACAGCTTGTGGTGCAGTGAGTGTCGATAATGAATTTGTTATTTCTCAAGTGCCTTTTGATACCCATCTTGAATGCACCATAATTAAGATGTTTTAGAGAGATAGAAAGAATGCAAAGGAAAGCACAGGCCATTACAGTCAGACCTGAGGAACAGACAGCAAAGGGTTGTAAAAATCAAAGTGCTCTGTATGCTTCAAAAGGATACTTTCATAGTGTGTCTTTCTTTTACATTCAGCATGATCTACACGCTGGTGAGCTCTTAAGTGAAAGATCGTCATTAAAGACTGAAAACAACAAAGGCTGGAAGTGCAAGGACAAGTGAACCAAGTGATGCATGATTAAAAAACACTACGAGGAAAATTCTGAACCCAAGTAGTAAATAGAGTATGTGAAAGCAAGGCTCAGCAAGAAGAAGTAGATGACCATGGGAGAATGGCTGAGTTAATTGTGTTTGTCTTCTGCTTCTCAATGTATTGCAGTAAAATACTTTCAAAACCCAAGGAAAAAAAAAATGCAACAAGGTGGGCCAAGTTACAGAACTATTCACCTCTCCAGGGATAATGCTGCTTGGGGTAGTGCATTCATTATAAACTATAGACCCTACTGTCTTCCAGAGAGCAAAGTTGCTTTCCTTTAGGACTATTCTGGACTGAGAAAGCAGAGGATGAGATAATCTTATACTGAAAGAAGATCTACACAACACAATCTGAAAATGATCACTGGGTGGACTTCAGATAAGATATATGACTGACCTACAGGGATATTCACATGACATGAAGCAATCAGGGATGTGAAATCTCATGGAACTGCTTCAGTGGTTTTGTTTGGGGTTTTTTCCACCAAAACAATAATAACAAAAGAAGTTGCAGTTGCAGTTTTCTGTTTTCTGATTATGCTATTCCTGCAGGTGAACATCCAGTATATTTCTGTACTTCATTTGTGATACACCAATAACATACAGTGATATGCATAAATACATCTGTTTTGACCTGATCATGCCAAGCACTGATCAGAACAGTGTTCCTCTAACTGCAAAATGAAATCCCAGGTAAAAGGTGCGTATGTTAAGGAGGATTCTAATGTGGGATTCATCACAGTGCTAGACAACAAATACTGGACCAGCTAATTATGGTCTGCAATTCTGTTTGACAGCTTTATTTCTGCTGTAAAATTTAAGCTGGAACAAATACACAAAAAGTTTCTGTCTTATATGACGTTTGTATTTAAAGTTATTTGGGTTTTTTATAATTTAAAAGTTCTAAAATTTTATCATAGAATTCTCATTTAAATTCATATATAACAGCTGTATGTCTTTATATATGTGTGTGTGTGTGTGTGTGTGTATATATGTATATTTAAATACAGATGTATGTAAATACTCACAATCTATTTACATTTTAAGTTGATCTGTCACTATCAAGGGCATCAAGTGTCCAGAACTGCTGCTAAATATATTTCAATGCTGACCCTCGTAAACCCAGGTGCATTCCCTCAAAGTCACTGGTGCTCTGGGTGGTAGGCAAGCCTGGAAGTTCAAGACTAACCCCAGTGCATTCACAAACAGTGCTTGGATCTTGCCCTGTGAGCGAGTTGACATTTGGGTACATCACTGGCAGGGATGCAGCAGAGAACAGTGAGGGGAGGCCCCTCTGTACCCAGGCATGTTTACAGCTGGTCTTGTCAGCACAGCTCACTGCTGACCCAGCCAAATTTCATCCGGCTGTTGAGAGCCAAGGGACTGTTCTTGTGTCCAGACTCCGAGGTCTTTTTAGTCTGGGCACGGGACTGCAGCAGGAGAGGTGCAGTCTCAATTCAGCACTGCCCTGTGCTAACAAACCCTGTTTCAGAGCGTGGTGCAGGAGCAATGGCTGCGTGAGTCATCCATGTCTGGCAGGTTCCAGACTGAGCTGCACTTACTGTATGTGTACAGTGCCAAGACACTCTCTGGTTTGATCTGGCTACACTAACAAAATTGAATCCTGTTAGCCTGCAAAGCACAGCATCTGCATGCAAACTGTCTGCTCCTGGGCTGTGCCAGCTCTGGAATTACACCTGAACATTGCTTGGAAGAGTGCTAGCTGGCCTGAGCAAACATCACACCAGGGTCATTCTAACAATATTTAGATGATGAAATCGTCCCAAGGGCTGGTATTCTTTGATTTACAAGTGCAGACATAGCCAATAGGTCTCACTGGATGTAGTTTAACTTCATGCAATGTAGATTCCCAGTTCTGGAAGCATACAACAAGGCTGACAAATCAGATTACTTGGAAAGCTGATTTGGGCTCTTATAGTTCATAAGTTTGGATTGCACACGCTACAGAGGTGGCTGAATTGCTCTTGCAATCACACTGACCCTTCAGGCAATACAGATGTGTTTGCTTTGAGTGGGCTTGAGCTAAGAAACTTCACTGGATCATTACAGAGCTAAGTGATGAAGCTCTGCTGCTGTGGTATTATTAATGCACAACCCATAAACAGCTGATGATTGTAACTGAATCTCTTCTCTACAACCTACCCAAAGCATCTAGTGCTACAGAAGTACAGGAACTGGATTCACAAGAACAAATCAGAGTGAATAGCTTCTAGATCTCTTGCTACCTCATAAAACTCTCAACTCTGAGTGGTGACTGAATCTTTCCATACAGCTTCTAGGATGTATAGGAGATGGAAAGAAATTAAGTCAGGGTTCCTATATTCCAGAGCCATGTTTTAAAGTCAGTTTCATTTAAAAGGCTTGGAATATTTTGGGAGTTTAGATGGGTGAAAGTGTGATCACATCTTACATGGAAACACACAGTTTTGAAATCCTGAGTTTAGGCATGAGCTGGACTGCTAGCAGGTCAATTGTTTGCCTACAAGGCTGGATAGAAGCTCTGTGAGTTTTTGTAAATGGCACTGGCATGCAATTCTTGACTTTGTACAAGAAGCAGTTGCATATGTGGGTCTTTTAAATGTACCTTCAGGTGACTTCAAGGACACAATTCTTGAATGGAGATGCTAGGTCATTTGAAACAGGTTATCTATTTCAGGCAACTGCATCAATACGTTTATCAAACTCCACTTGAAAGCAGAACACTTTGATCTTATTACTGCTTTGAGCAAGTGTTTCCAGGATCTCACTGCTCTGGTACTAGAAAGTTTTTCTGCATTTCTGGAGTCAATTTATTCTTGGATAATTTATTCCACTTGCTTTTGAGCCTACATTAGCCTATATACACCTTCTCTCATGCTGCTTAAAACTCCAATATATAGAGAAAGCAGTCCTTTTCGGCCTCTGTTCTGCTAGGTGTGAACTGTCTCACATCCTCCCATAGAAAAGCTCTGCATTCCCCATGTTTTCTTTAAAGGATTCCTCTGTTGTCTTTCCAGTCAAATTAATCTTTCTTAAGAGTGAATGATCATAGCTGTTCAGAGTATCCTGGAGAATATCTTTAACTAATCCTTACTCTAAATGGACAATGAAAGCTAATGTTTTCAGTTCTTTCTAATAATCCTTATTCTAAAAAGCAACCACACTGCTCTCAATAGCATTTTGTTTCTCTTCAAGATAAATCTTAATTTAAAGTCAATGGAAAAAATGTTTAATATTAATATTATTGAAATCAGTGAAACTTCTGAGCAGAAATAATTTATGAAACTGGCCAAAGCAGTAACTGGAGGAAGTTTCAATGTAAGACAGATATTGCTGACCCAAAACTCAAGACCTTCTAAGGTGTCTGCCAGTATCTAGAAGCTGCAGGTGCTCTGGACCTCACAGACAACAAAGATACAGCCCCCAGCATGTTCCTTACCCAAGAGGTTGCAATATCGTGCTGGGTACTCATACTTAGTGGATGTTCTTAAGACCAGATTTGTCATTTTCTTGTCAGCCATGTTATACGAGAAGAAGCACAAATAGAGGAAGGAAGAATGAAGACAAAAGACAGCTGTTGCCCTCTTAATCCCTCACCATGTATGTGACTGACCCCAAGCTGAGCATACTTCACCAAGACGGTGGTTGGGCACTGGAACAGGCCCCCAGGGAAGTGGTCACAGCAGCAAGCCTGACCAGGCTCAAGAAGTATTTAGGCAATGCCCTCAGGCACATGGTGAAACTCTTGGGGCTGTACTGTGCAGGTCCCGGAGCTGGACTTTGATATCCTTGTGTGTTCCTTCCAACTCAGGATATTCCATGATTCTACTTTAACCAAAGCAAGAGAAGTAAAAGCTGCGTAGTTGTTGATGAAGAACACAAAAAAATGCTGTGATCTTTGGTCACAAGGAATTTTCTTCCCCATGTCACACTTTTAAGGGAGAAATAATCTCTGCTACCCCTTTTTGTCTCCAGATCCTCCTTGTTGGTTGATGAAGGCTACAGATTTCCTCCCCAAGCCTGCTTCTTTCCCTGGAAGGGTGAATGTCATTATTTAACACAGCAGTCCTCTTACATGCTCTGGTGATACAGAGAGATCCCAGAAAAGGCATAAGAAAACACATCACTTCCCTTTGCTCCTTCGAGCAGGTGTGCAGTGAGCACATGCTTAAGTGAGTATTCATTTTCCTCATTTGTACCATCTGTAAAGTGAGAAAGGTGATAACTCGCCTGTGAAATATTTCCATGTAGTACTCCTTTTTTTTTTTTCATAACTGTAGAATCTGCTTAAAGAAAAAAGGCAGGAGATAGAAAAAGAGGTGGGAAACCATGAGACCTGGATGAACTGCTTACCCAAGGGGTAGCTACACAGTGTGCTGGCCTGTAGCTGCCTGTTCCTGGAAAGGATGAGAAGGCAGCCCTGTTGGCAAGGTGTTGCTCCGAGGCTCTGCCCATCCTATTTATAGTCAGGTAATTGCAGTGATGCTGAATAAAATTGCTGCTGCTATGACTATTTCAGTTTCAAACACAGCAAATCAGTGCTGATGGCAGAATGCTTCGCCTACAAATAATTAACTGTACTTAAGCTGTCAGAAATGTTTTTCCATCTGTTTCCTTGAGCCATAGTCTTCCTTTTGCACTAAGCCACTGAAAGTGGAATCAAAATTCTTCAACCTACACCTCCTTACAGAAACTGTTCTGAGGTTGTTATGATCCGGCACTGCTGCTGGGGGTCATGATTACTCATACATTATTAATAGGGGTATTAGCAATTAATTGCTTTTCCATTCTCCATTCCATCTCCAGAGAGATATTTTTGCTGAAAAAAAATGTACAGGGCATGATCCAAAATCCCTGAATGTAATTAATATTTTCTATTGTTTCCAATGGACTTCATTTAATGCCCATTGCTCTAGAGCTACATGGGAAACAGGGTTACACTGGAAAATCTCTAGAGTTTTGCTAATAGGAATCCCACCTTCTAGTTGTTGACATTGCATCCATGTAGCTGAATCATGTTAACAGAAGAGTACCATGTATTTTTGAGGGATTAAGGTAACATTTCCATGCTCCTGCCAAACTGTCACAGAAATTTATACCAACTAGGTAAAAATCTGGGTTCATGGAAGCTGATGGAAATCTTGCCTCTTTTTTCCATGTAAACCCCACTTACTCTTGTACAATTTCTACCAAGAGATCGATGGAAATTAAAAACAGGGAAAAAACCTAAACACCATACATTTAGTTAATAAAAAATGTTGTTGGGTGTTAGGTAGAGCTTGGGTTGCTACAAATAAAACAGGAGATGAAAAGGTCAAAATAAAGTGAGAGGGGTTTTTTTTAATATTTGGGAAGCAACAAACATCAGACTGCCATCCATACTGCACTGAACTGGTGCTCTCAGTCCATATTCCTGCTCGGGTCAGTTTTTTGGTCATACATTGCTCATGAACACATTGTTCTGGCTTATTTTTGTTCTGCTCAGTAATGCAGTTGTAGGTGAGAAGGAGGGAAAATTCTCCCCTTAAATACATGATTCCACTTCTTGTCTCCCAGATATCCTGTGAAAATGCTGTAACAAAATTCCAATGATGTGTTTCAAAGGTACAGCTCAACTGAAGAATGCAGCTGTTTGCTGCAGATAATATTGTGATGCAATTTAATAAACCACAGTTCTAGAAATACTTTTAGGTGCTTACACACTTAAAATAGGTATTTTATTACCTCTAATTGCTGGCCAACTTCTCATGTAAGATAAAATATACTTAGGTGGCACAATTCCATGGCTTTCTTTGTAGTAAAGCCTGCTTTCTCTCAGTAAAACCTGAGGAATGTGAAGTGCTTTTTAATTTTTTTCTAATAATGAGATTTGGGTAATATGTTATGGAAATGGAGTGAAGCATCAAAAAACCAAAGTATCTTATGTATTCTAAATTTTGAAGAGATGTTCTTCCTGTTCTCCCATGAATTATTCCTAATATCACCAGTCTACTGACAGATCTGAAGAAATCTGCCTATCCCACTGGACTGACAGTTTCAGTCTTTTTAAACAGATTTGCAACCACTGAGCATTAGCATGAAACACTGACTGGAAAGCAGCTCCTACAGACCACACCAAGATTTATGAAAATGTCTGAAATAATACAGAAGTAATTCAGTCTTACAGAAAAACTCTCACCTGTGCATAGTACCAATCAAATAATAATACAAGTAATATATAGTGCAAGCCATACAGTATAAGGAAAGTAGGATTTCGATCTGTATTTCTGTCTGTGTTCTATCTGTAATACATTTTTTTTGGTAATACGGTATTTAGCTTGTTGTGAGAAGCAATACAAATTACAAGACCAAAGATAATCAGACTGCAGCAGTTAACAGGAATGCAAAGTTTGACTATAGCTATTTCTAAACCTTTCAAATACTTAGTGTTTCTGACAGTTATTGACAGCTCACAGTTACTGGAGGTGCAAATTCTCATGTTATTAGTAGCTTTAGCAATACATACATTTTCTTCTTTTGGAGTAAGAATACGTATTTCCTTTCTAAAACATATTTAACACATTTTCAGACCTTACCTGACTCTCAGTACACAGAAAATTTAAATGTATTACAAGAAATCCAAATAAAATGCAAATACAAAATACAGCAAATATGGCAGATTCTTTAGCAAATTTCTAGAGCGCCTTCTTATTCAAAGGAAATGTCTGGGTTTGGTGTCATTTATTGTGGGTCTCTGGACTGTCAAAGCCCACCTGAGTGCTATCACTCTCCACAACAACAGTTCAACAAGGATATGAGCAAATGCAACCTCAGTTCTCTCCTCCCAGCTGCCCAGCCTCATTTACTACAGAGCAAATGACATCCACTTTGTCACTTTGAATCCCTTGCCCTTTTGGAAGGTAAGAACATCACAGTGCAAAACTGTTCTTACCCATTTGCAGCCAGTGATGTTGACCTACCTTGCCCTTACAGGCACACACTGGTCTTCAGGTTGAAAAATACCATCAAGCAAGAGCAATTTTCACTGACCTGTTCTTGAGCTTCAGCTTTTACTGTTTTCCAGTGGGGTTTGGGGTGGGTTTTTTTTATTTTTGTTTTTTAATTTTGTGTCTGATAGGAAGATTTGTTTTCTGTGCATAATGACCAGCATTGCTACATTGGTTTTGGAGGCCTTCTTCAAGCCCTCCTTTTTTTCAGTGCATTTTAGTACATATGAAAGCACACTAAATCCATGTCTTTGAAATGTGTTTCTCCTCAGGTCTGCTTTTCAGTATTCCTGCTCTTCCAGTGCCGAGTAGTTGCCCAGTCATAAGGAGCTGTATAAATGAATATAAAATAACACATGGAGAAGGGCTCTTATTTATCCTTGCTTATAACACATAACCAGTGAGAGCACTGAAAGAAGATTGTGAGGCAACGATGTGAATTATGTAGAGAAATACGTGTCTAATTTTAATCAATGAACACATTGTCACAAATGTACAAGTATCAGGATGCCCAATATTCAGTATTGTTCCATTTGAACCTATGTCCTTATATAGACAACAAACACTTCCATAACTTCATTTGAAAGAATAAAACTGTAGAAGAGTTAGAAACCCACAGCTTTCAGGAACCATCCAATTGCCAGTGGCTTCAGTTCAGCATATGAGTGGCTTAGCTAGTACAAAGTATTTTCCACTTTGCTCTGAAATGTCTAGAGAAGGCTGCTGTCAGAAATGGCAACTGAAGCCAGAAGGATCATTGCTGAGTTCATTCAAGGACTCAGGTTCTGTTCTTAAATGGCCATAAATTCAGAACATTTACAGAATTGGAAACTGTGGCTCAAATTGTTAACTTCTCTACACTGATAAGAATTTCAAAGCTCCTAAAAGACTTTGACGTGTAGTGTAATTTTCACAAATACTTGTCTATTCACTTAGGATCCCAAAAACCTCTAGAAACTGAGAAGAAAAACTTGTCCACATACCAAGAGTTCAGTACTCAGGAGAGAGCAGTAAGAATTTGCCACAAGATAGCTATTCCTCACCAGGTGTATACACTCTCTACACTCCAGCTTTGTGAAGTTGGCAGTTTCACAGGGAGTTCACTGGAAGTGCCCACAGAGGAAGTTGATGCAGAAGAGTTAGTGTGTTCTTTGGCCCTTTGTTGCTCTTTAGATTCCCAACAGAACCCTTAGAATTCTGACTTCTTCAGGCACTTTAAATGTTAGTTGACTACAGTCTACTTACTTGTGTAAGATGCAGGATACATGCTCTAACCAGCTAACCAGAAAGGATATAATAAGGCAAAGCCAGATAATTCTTCTTTAAGAAATCAATCATTGAGTTATGAGAACTGAGAAAATGAGAGTTCAGTTCTTGCCTGTTACACACCTTTCCTTTGTCACTTTGGGCAGGCACCTAATCTCTCAGTTTACAATCTCCTAAGTGGAGATGATTGCACTTCCTTCTCCCTCATTTTGTCTGTCTTGTCAGCTTAGCTCATGAGTTCTTGTGAGATGGATCCATTTCTTTCTCTGAGTAATGCCTGGCACTGTGTAGCTGAAATTGGAAATTACATGTCTAGATGGTATTATAATCCTAAATAATTAATACTTCTTATCATGGGCGGAAACAACAGAATTCAAAGGAATTAGTCAAACTGTGTTTGTTCCACTGTCACCAAGGCTGGTACCTGCCCTGGTCTGTTGCTGTGCCTTAGGGCCTCCTGACAAGCTGAAGTGTGCTTTAGCCTCTGAATGCGTGTAATGCTGTAATTTGATGCTACCAAACAGCACTAAAATGTGAAGAATAAAATGATCCAAACAGCTCCCCATTTCAGTATTTTGCACCCTTCTAATTCCTTTTTGCTCTACCCTTCTATCCTCTTCCTTTATCGTACAGTGACATTCTGTTTTATTCATCTTTCAGTGCTGCATTGAAAACAAACCCAGTGCAAGCTCAGACTAAAACAGTGGCACTGGTTCTAATCCAAATTATTCATCTGTGTGTAAATTTATTTGAGAATAAAGTTTTCCTATTTTGGTTTTAGCAAGGTATAAATTGAAATCAGATATTTTGATGGAAATCCTTTTCATACTGGAATATGAAAAAGCTACGTTTGTAGAGAAGTTTGACGTTTAAATGTGCACTAGCACAAATTCATTATTAGACCAGATCAACAGCATAGAAGTTGCCTCAGTGTGGCAATGAATGATATATTTTTGTAGATATAACCTTGCTGCAGAACAGCAGAGCTCTGTTCACAGGGAGTGTGTCCCAGTTGCAAACACTGGTGTAACCTCTCATGGTGTAGAGCCATGCAGGTCACTGGGGGCACTTGGCATTGGAGCCAATGCACTGGAATTTGCACTGCAGTAGCTGAGGAATGTTCGCAGGTTAACTCCACTGTGAAACCAGTGTTATAATCACAATGGAAGCAAAACAACCTGGGAAATCAGTATATTAAACATTGCCAAAATTCTGATACATATTTTAACCCTTCTTTCTTCCACCACAGTTTACATCACCCTTGAATTTGGCCACTTAATATTTTGGTTCTAGATCCCAGAGTTCAACCCTCAAGCAGACTTTTTTTTATACTTATGTATAAGATGAGCTCTAAAGAAGTCTAAAGGTTTTTATATCCTTTTATTTCCCATTTATATTCCTTTAAGTACTTCATTATTTAATTTCATGCTCCTTGATATGCACACACACACATACACACAAACCATCTGGAAGCTAAATCAATTCTTGTCTGTTAATACAATGAACTAAGGGAAGTGCTGTTCTGTGATCTTTCTTATCTGTCACAGCAGGCCCAAACAGTAATATTATATATGGGGTTATACTGAGCAAGAAGAGAAAGCCATATTTCTGGACCACAGAGGCTTTTCTAAGATGTTAATTTAAAGTACATTTTTGACAAGCGCTGCTGGCAAGTTCAGAGTTGTTGCTGTGGGGTCATTATAAGCCACACCACCTCGGGTCATTTGAGAGCCTTTTTTCAAGGGATGTTGAAGACAGCCCCTGAATGTGTTCATTCTTTGACTCTTTGGCCTCAAAAACCTGACTGTAGTTAGCAAGGTCTGCAGGAGGAAGCTAAAGCTGATCCATCCTGCCTGTCATTCAGAGCACTGTCGCATTTCCAGCAGCAGCCAGTGCTTTGGCTTTGAATGTCTGTGAAGGAATCTGTTGTATTTTCTATCATGGATTTGCCTTATGAGAGCAGGCAATGTCCCTTTAAGTTAATAATTAAATGAGATTATTAAGTTGCATTGGAAAATGTGACTCATTCTTTCAAAACCTATTGCCTTTTAGTAGAAGCAGTATTTATCTTCCAAAAGCTTCCTGAAGTGGTAGTGGCAGCAGCAGAATTTTAATGTAACCTCTCTCATTCATCATTTGAAGTCTACAACAACAAGCGATGAATCTTTGATGAACCTTTGTCAAGCTTTCTTCAGATTGTAATAGAAGTTTTAGGAGCTTCAAAGAAGTTCAGAGTCAATTTGCTATGACTGTATCTACTTTTTTTTCTCTATGAGCACTCAGCCCAGTGCTGAGCACTGACACATCACCAGGTTAGAAAGTCTTCTCCCTGTGTTTCTGGTGTAAATGAAAAACTGTGTACCAGATATAACAAGTATATTTTCCAGATAAATCCCAATAAATGCTGTCAGATTACAGAGATCCTTTTAAGAAATTTTGTGTATATGAATCTATAGATACACATACATATATAGGTACAGATGTAGATCTTGTTGCTGTAGGTATAATGACCCCATTGACTATCTAGAGACAGTCTCTCCTCCTGGAGCACTGGGAATAATTACGAATTGATGATGCTTTTTTCATTTGATTGTAGGGCTCTGTTTTCTCTCTGCAGCATGTTTTGGAAGCCATGGTCTCCAGCCCATACCTTGTTCCCAGAGCATGGTACAGATTTTATCAGAGATAAGTAGTGTGTTCTCAAATGAGGACATTACTTTTGTCATTTCTTGTTTTGTCATCTTGTTTTTGTGCCTCGTTCTGCTAGAGGCGAGAGTCAGAACTACTGAGAACTCAAAGACCTGGAAATTTGTTTACTGCAAACACAACCTTTGCAGTCACCAGTATTGTTGGCTACAAAAATAACTTGTCCTTTTAAAAGTTTGCCCTGGAACTTTATGACTTGCAGAAAGTTTGGATATAGTTTTTCGCCTGGATTAGAGCATATCTGCATGGCTGCCTTGTTTCAAGTCTCTCATGAAGACAAAGCAACTGATCTACAAAAGGTTCTTGGCACTCTACAAAGCCCAAACAGAGCAGAGCTGCTTTCCCATGTCCTTGCCAATGACTGGGGGCGATGGGCTCTTGGGAGGACTCCATCCTGCTTTGCTGATTCTGACTGCTGGAGCCGTTCCCAAGGGGAGCTGCAAGTAGCTGGACCAGGCTGAGATCAGCTTTCCTATTATGTTAAATGATGGGCTACTCTGCTAGTTCTAGCTTTGTTTCTCCAGTATTTCTGTTCAGCAATATATCAAAGTGATTGAGTAATACTGGGGAGATGCAGCACAAATATATAAGTTGTTTAATGGTTTTCTGCCAATTGCCAGTGAGGCTACAGTATCCTCATATGCTCTCAGGGCAGACAGGTGTTTGTCAATTCTACCTAACTATGAATATTTCAGTTTCATTCACTCGTGACTTAACAGGCTGAACGTGCAGGGCTGAATTTATCAGGAATAATGGGTGAAAGAGGTGACCCAATGATATTCAAAGTGATATGTTCTCTTTTAAGCCTGAGTTTTTAGTCTGTGGTTTCTCCAGAATGTTCAAGAAACTCTCATAGTATCAGTCTTTGTAATTTATTTGTCTGTGACTAGTGACTCCTCTTCACTTGAAGATCCAGCTTCCTGGTTGGATTTTTGATCCACCTACCATTAGTCATGGTGGCTGAACTTCTAACTCTTTCTCCTTATTCCTTCCTGGAAAGCTTCCTCTGCCCACCCCCTCAACTTCTGCCAGATGATGCCTGGAGCTACAACTTTTCACAAGAAATTGGATATTTGAGTATTTACATGAGATGTCCATGCATAGCTGAGACAGCAGAATCCCAGGAAACTGGAGTATGGATGAGGCGGATTATGTTCTGTGTTTTCACAGGAGGCAAAGTAGACCAAAGTCACCCTGTGATAGATGCCAATCTTTGAAAACCCTAAGCCCTTGTGAAGTGCCTGGGATGCTCATACCACGGATGTTCACACCTAACTCTTCATTCCCCCTGCCTAGCCCAGTAATCTGTTTCCTGCAGTGTCCAGGATCTTAGAGGAACATCTCACAGTGCTTAACAGATGTGGTACAATCTGCCCTTCATCTTAAGTTTCATTCTGACCTCTTACTGATACAAGCTCCTGCAGCCTGGAGTAAATATCCCTAAAACTTAAATTATAATTAATTTTTAATATATGCAAATAGCCAAACCCTTTTATTCTAGCTAATTTTTTGGGGTTCATATTGCCACGGGCTCTAGAATTGTATTAAATGTTGTTTGGGGAAAAAAATTCTTTTACTGCTTTGGAATATAATGCTAATTTCATTGTAAATCCTGATTCCCTTTGTTTATGAGATTGGCAAGACAGAAGTTCCTGATATATCACCTTTAAAATACTCCTTATCAAATTCTGTGATGAACCACATCATATTCTTTTTTTAGAGAGCAATACCAGAATTCCAAGCATTTCCACACCTATTTTTCTATTGTTCATCTCAGCCTTTCTCCCTATCTATGACACCATAACTGCATGTATTTTTAGTTTGGGTGATTTGAACAACATTTTTGTATTCTCTGTGTTATTCATCATTCTGCTTCACATGCAACTCTGAATGAGGTTTTTTCAATGTTTAAATTACAGCTGTCATGACAGAAGTCTTCTCTGAGCTGTCCAACTGTGATAG
>JAOXXN010000446.1:16498945-16519292 GCA_026770055.1 Myrmophylax atrothorax | reverse complement strand
GTCCAAACCAGCTCCAAGTGGAGTCTGGGGCTGACTGAGACCAGTGTGCACATCTGTGTCTCTCTGTGTGGGGCAACTGGAGTCAAAAGGATTCACAGGCCAGCTACTAGTTCCATGATGGACATGTATGTATGTGTTTTCCACTAATGGCCCTTCATCCTGATCATCCAGAGAGGGGGGAACAGGATGAGTCCTTTGGTGCCATCTGTGCATGCCTGAGTGTTTCTGTCTGAGCTAACCTGTGCATGTTTATCATTTACTAGTGTGGGAAAAGTTTTTGGTACCTCCTAGTTACTGTAAAGTGAACTTTCCTGTGCATTGATACATTGATACAGCCGGGGAGAGGAACCAGCACTGAGGCAAATCTGTGGATACATAGAAGCAAGGTATCCCAATTGTTCTGGATCACAATTAGACCATCTCAGGATTCCTGTAAAAAAATGTTACTTTTTCTGTGTCTTTTCCCCTGTTTATCTGTAAGGATTGTTATCTAAATGTTCAGCTGTTATTTGAGTTACATTCTGTTGTGTGGTGTTTTGAACCTGTCTGAGGATGGACTGTAGTTGGCACAGAGAGCGAGGTTTCTTACTGGGTGTTTCATGTCAATCCTGACCTCAGCTGCAGTTTCCAGCCCACAAAGGATGCGGGTCCTCAGCTGCAGCAGAAAGGTAGGCAAGATGCAGAGCTCGTGGTGGCTGTGCAGCTACAATGTGCTCCTTGATGTACCTCTGCTTCCCTCCTTCAGACAAAGTAGGAGTTGTGCTCAAAGGAATGTGCGATCTCATGGTTTTCTGCTGACTGAATTCAAGTGATGCCCTGATGTCATTACAGTTAGTGGAAATACAACGCAGTGCTTAGACTTTGTTTTTCTTTTTTAAGAACAACTACCCTGCTTACAAAATGGGTTTCTGTAAGAATCAGGGTGAGTTTCATTTCAGAATTGCTAAATTAGTTTCAAGGACTAATTTATGAAAACTAATGTGTTATTTCCTGAGAAATCTGGAAGTTTCAAAAGTTTCCTTTGACAAAGAGCTAAAATTACTCTAGTGGAATTGTGAGTGCAACTTCATCATGTTTATTTTTACTGGATGTACAATAGAAAAGATATTTTTTATATTTTTTATTATTATAGCTACTATAATCCTGCATTATCATAATTATTAATACCAAACAATTTTATGTTCCCTTAGATCCTTCCCTTTTCCTATGGATGATCTATGCCAACAGCAGCAACCTTTTACTGGATTGCAAGTTTACTCTCTGAATATAAAAATTATTCATGATACTGCTTTCAGCTTGAATCATACAGCCCAGAGAAATGAGAGCATTGATGGGCATGAATAATCAATCAGTGGTATATATCTTGGTCAGCTCAATATTTTTTCAGCAATCTGGAAATGAAAATGAGAAAAAATTTCTGTGTGTGCATGTTTGTCTTTATGCATTAATAGCTGACAGTTTTAATTATTATTTAATATTCCTATTTAAGGCACAAGACATTTAGTCATCTGATTGCCCAGACTCTTCCTCAGCATTGCATCAAGCTTATGAATAACCTGCAATGACAGATGGCAAAGGGCATTTCATGGCAGCGATTGACTTACTGGAGTTGCTGAGAGAGAGAGACAAACAGCTACATAACCATCCACAGGACAATTAGAATTCTGACTTCTCAAAAGAAAATCTTTGGCTAGCAACTTATTAGATTTTCCTCCTTTCCTAACATATTTTTGCTCATTTCATTCTTTCTGAACCTCTTGAAGTTCTATGTAATGAATGCTGTTTAGTTCCAGGCTAGTTAATCAAACTGGCTGCTTTTAACATTTTTCAATTATGGGGGATCATGAAAGCCACTGTCAGCTGTGAACCATAACATTTCACCAATACATTGGCAAAATACTTTCCTGAGAAGAATTTCAGAGTGTTACATGAAACACATTCCTTTTCTAAAAAAAAAAAAGAATATATCAAGGGTTGGACCAAGCACTTGACTGCCTATTTGTTGCCAGTATGTGCTTCTCCCTTTTGGCTTTTTCAGAAATTAGAACACAGAACATTTTAGTGGAGTCCAACAGCAATAGCTTGTCTAGCAAAGCACTGTGAAAGCCATATTTTTAAAGAAAATAATACTCATCTGTCTTCTTTTTAAAGTACTGTTTGAAGTATATTCTTTGATTTCTCTTCATAGGTTCTAGACTAGCCCTGGAACAAATTCAGTCTGTTAAGTCTGCAGAGCTGATGCACATTAGCATTTGTTTTTGCACTTTAAATGAAACTCAGAAGACCAAATGAATCCTGCAGAAGGCAAGCTCATGAACAGCCTTATTAGTTTACTTTGATTGAATTGGGAGTTTTGGCCTTTTGGGGCAAAATCTGAGCTCTCATAAAGTGGAAAATTTTAATATAAATTTTAAACATTAGTAAGTGATGTTGATTGAAAATCATACGGATCCAGGCTACGTGGTGTTTTTTTTCCTTTTTTTTTCTTCCCCACTAAGAGTTACCATATTAAGTGCTAATTGTTGCTGACCTCTGTATAATGTTTAGGCTGCCTTCCAATTCCCAGCAGGAAACAGTCTGACCACAGGGCTGACAGGGCCAATTCTCAGGGCATTTTCAGTGGTGTTGGCACCTACAAACCAAGAAAGAAACAGTAAATGAACTTCACACTGACATAGAGAAATTTGACTAAAGCTTTAATAAAAGAATAATAAAGGGATTTAGCTAATATGAAAAAGAGTGCAGAACAGTGTTATCCAGGTTTCATAAGGACAATGGTTTTGCCCAGAGAGCAGTCTGATCTGAGGTCTTCTCAGTTCTGATGTAACATGCATAGGATTTTGTTCATGAGTGTCTGTATTTCTGCAACATGCTGTTATTAGTTTTGGTTTATAGCATATTGTTTAAATTTATAATCCTGTTCCTAGACCTCTTTGTTCTCTTGGAACTGATATATTTTCTCACCAGCAGAGATAAATACATCAAAACCCTTTTGAAGTTGCTTTGACAGGAGCTGGACTGCTGATACTTTCATGCATCCCAGTGGGATACAGGGCAGAGCCACACCCTGACAGAAGAGGAAGGATGAGCAGGGAACTGTTTTGCTCCCAGGCTGTGGCAGTCTGAGCCTGGCTGGCAGCTCAGCATCCCACAACCACTCAGTCACTTCTATGCAGGAGGATGCAGGGAAGAATCAGAAGTGTAAGAGGGAGGAGGAAACCATGACCTCAGAGAAACCCCCACACTGTACACAGCATCACACCACTTTCTTCCCAAAGGGCAGACACCTTGAAGAGGCTGCCAGACCCTGGGATGGAGCAGCTGCAAGAGGTTGTCCTCATTTGTCAGAGCTCCTGCTCCATGGCCTTGGTGGTGACTTTGATGGAGGGGGATCTGCTCTTCAGGTCAGAGAGCATCCATGTGCTCTGGAATGTTACCTGGATTTTTCTTTATCAGCAGACAGATTGCATACATAGTTCCCACAAGAGCAGGAAAGATCAATAACTTAAGTCTTGAACTTTCTCTTCCAGGAAAGAAGTTCACTACAGAAGCTGCTGAAAGGAAGGACAGGGTGAACACTACACATAAAAAATTTCACTCTATTTCATACCTTCTTTCTTCTGTCACTTATTTGCCACAACCTCTTTCTCTTGGTATATGCACATTTAGCAGCCTGTTCTTTTGAAGGCTGATTTCAGATCTTTGACCAAGAAAATCAGCTTTGCCTGACATGACAGCAGTCTTAGTTGAGTGTAACAGCTACCTCAGCATTCCCATATGGCTCTTCCAGAGCCCTTCAGCCTCAACGCTGCCCGTGAATGTTCCATGTGTTTGTTCAGGGACTAATCAGAAAGAACAGGAACAGCAGCCACTTTTCAGGAAGATGGGAGGAAGTGAGACAGGACCTGATAACAGACCAGTAATTATCTACTATCTACATAATAGTGGAAAAGGATTATCAAGATATCAGTAAGTTACTGATTTTCTGACAAAGACCACAGTCACTTCCCTTGCACTTATCTGAGGCACATTTGCCACCCAGCAGTACATGGATGCAGGAAACAACATGGCACAGTGGCCACTCAGATCTGAAATTCTTGGAAGAAGTATAAATTGGCCAAATGTTAACATAGTCCTATAAATTGTATTCTTTACACTGTAATAAAGTTTGGTCCTTGCATGCCGTGGGTTAAGACTATACAGCTTTTTTGTTTGCCTTTTTTGTTGTTTGTTTTTTTTGGTTTTTTTTTTTCTAAACTAATCACTTCTCTGTCTTAGACACAATGCTGCACTGTGCTGGGCTGCTGTCATCCTACTTAGACCAGTGGATCAGTAGTACCTTCCTCAGTAATAGCCCTCATTCCTTATGTGTTACATTTCCTGTGTGGTGACATGCAATCAAACATGAAAAGCTATTCCAAAATATAAGTGATAACTACAAACCAGTTCCCTGTCTGGAAAGAAGGATTGTGGTATTTAATTATCTTGTACTCAAGTCTACGAATGGAGATTTTATCTTCCATAATTCAAAGATATAGGGAAATCCTTTGGCTTTGGGTCTAGGAGCTAACTGTTGTATAAATCCTTTTCTCACAGTCTCACAGTTAGGGCAGAGAAAATCTAAAAAAAGGAGTGGAGAACTAGACTGTAGAAGTGGATGGTACAGCCAGTCCATGCAGTTCTGTGCTAAAAAGAGCTTCACCTTCTAAAAAGAGGTGTGAGAGCAAAATACACAAATACAAAATAAGTTGTACTGTGAACCATGAAACTAATGAAGACTGACAGTTTCCTCATCTGTGTTTTAATACTCCCTAATCACTCCCCAGAAATACTTCCATCTTCATATTCCATGCTTGGATTCCTCCTCTCAGCCTTCTCTCAAATCACCCACTAATTAAACAAGACTATTAGCAGCAAGAATTGCAATGCAAGCCAGAGTGCAGGTCCCTCAGTAGTCGAGTACATTATGGTGTCTGGAAGGGAGACCATTCTGCACAGCTCAGAACTAAAGAAAATTTAGATTCAATTACACAAAACCTCATTTTTCACAAACTGAGAAGTTCAAATCCTCCAGGTGTCTACAGCTCTCACGTAACTTTAGATGCAAGAGATCAGTTAGTTCAAAATGCATTGAGAAGAAACTGATTGACAAACATAAATTTTTTTTTTTTAAAGAAATTTAGTCTAAAATATCCCATGTGGTTTTAATCCAATCTACAAAATTCAGGAATGGAGGTTTGCCTGTAAGAGGCATTCTTGTCTCTTCAGACTCAGAAAAATATTTTGCCTGCCTGTTAAAAGGGAAAGGAATCCAAAAAATTTACTGTGCCAGAAGGCTGGGAATTGTGAACTTCTAGAACTTCCTGCCACAGGTATTTATGGAGGATGACGATTTGAGGAGGTTCAGAAAGGGAAGAGGCAAGTTCATGGTCAACAGGTTCACAAACAGATACACAGCAGGACTACAGTCCCGGACATTTAGAATGCAATAATCCTGGATGTGAGGGGAAATGGGGAGCAGAAGACAGGCAGGTTTGCATGGTCTCCCTAAACAGCCTTGACCCCTGCTAATGTTGGAGACACAACTCTGGACTTCACTGATCCCACTACAGACATTTCTCTGAACCTTCAATTCTTGGCAAGTACAGATCAATCCTTCACCTTGTCATGCCACTTCTAAGGTTTTTGATACAGCATTTGAGAGCAATATGAACACTCCTTTAGTTTCACCACCAGACAACAACCTTTAAACAATTACATCAACTCAGTCATCATATTCTATCACTAAACTTGAAAACCACTCATACAGAGGATATAGGAATACTTTTGCACAGGTTCATATGGTACATCATTCTCTGCTGAGTAGACCCTACTCTGCTTTCAGGGACTTCACTGGCACTTCTCCAGATTTTCAGTGACATAAACTAGATCAGATGCCACTGAAATGGGCAAAAATTATGAAGTTTAGGCAGGAATGTCAATTCAAGCTTCACAGAATTTTCAGGGGAGCACTCAGATAATTCAGTAGAAGACATCCATTGCTGCTTCAAATTTTAAGTAGGAGAACCCCCAAAAGTTATAATAAAAAATACAATTTGACACACATTTTCAAAACACGTCTTCCTCTTTTATTGTTGCTTTGTGTTTCCTTTCTGTGTTTGCTCTGCAAACTGCTGTGTGAAGAATGGGGTAATTCCTTTCTACTGAGGATGACTGGGAACCAAGGGCAGAGAAAAAACATTAATTTCAACAACTACTGGTTGAGTGGTCATATATTCAAAGGTGGCATTTATTTAACAGCTATGGAAAACATTTTCAAACCAGCTGATGGCTTAACTCAGCTTTCATTAAAGACTTTTTCTGAGTTAAGATATACAGCATTTTATTTGCATGAAAATTTACTTATGAAATTAATCTTGATAAATAACTTAAAAATGACAGTGCTCAGAACATTAAAATTTATGTCCAATGTATTTACATGGAGTATAAAACTGCTTTCACCAGTTTCCATCGACCTAACCCTAAATAGTTACAAACCTTCAGAAATAGAAATTCTAAATTTAGAACAACAAATCATTGATGCTCAGGACACTCGAGCCAAATGCCAACTAAAGGAAAATACTTCAATTAATCATGGGAATTAGATTAATTTATGAGGGTCTACAGAGGGAGTAAAGGATTCACATATACAAAATGTAGAGGTAATTCAATGTAGCATAATGAAGTAGAAGTTTGTTATTTTATATGAATGATGAGAATGAACAGTTTACACTGAATAAGAAAAAGCTGAGAAAATATGAAACTGTATAATGTCTCTGTCTCATATTTGAGAATTCCAGTTTACTACTATGAGAAGATACTTTAGATGATGAAGCGTAACAGGTGCTGCAGCGTGTTTGGTCAGAGCAATTCAGTGGTGTGAGGTTCTCCTTTGTGCTCTGCTTTGGAGAGACAGAGGGTAGGGGGTTACAACAAATTGAGGAGATTCCACCACCAATCACAGGACTGTAGCTGGGGTTTAGGCAAAACCACTTTTCTTCCAAATTCCCACATTTCAATTGTTGCTCAGCATCAAACACTTCCTGCAGGAAAGGCCTCACAGTAAAAGGCAGCCTCTGACGGTTTCCTTACAAGGTCCCTAGGAGGGAGACTTTCACACCTGTGATGGATAGGCATTAAATATGTAATCAACATGTATTCATATCACATTTTTGCAGGCAGAAGCCAGACTTAAAAAAAATTAATGTGCTCTACATAAAAATACTCTAAATCTAGGATCACCCAATGTATACCAAAGTCATCCACCCAAAGGATGCCTTCCTATACATAGTAAGGCTAACATGAATTTTTTCAGCCTTACAAAACATCCCAATATCCCCATACCTGCACTGGGGGGGAGGGGGGAACAAAAAATACAAGCCAAAAGAAAACAAAAACAAACAAACCACACAAACCCACAAACAAACAAACAAAAAGAGTTGTGCAAAAATTACTTTAAGACTTGAAGGGAGTCTCTAAAGGCTCATATATTCTACTACAAGTTGTTTTGGTTTTGGGCAGCTCTTGCAACACCTCTGACAGCTCAGGGATGCTGCATTTCCAACAGCCACAGCTGCCCAGGCCCAGAGATCTGCCCAGAGCTGCACATGCAAGAGCACTTTCCTTAACTTGTGAGTGCACAAGCTAACTCTGCCTCCAGGATTAGCAGAATCTGGCCACAATTTTTAAAGATCTGATTTTGGACTTTTGGCCACCCACATTTAGACAGCATTCAGGAGGGTACATACTTCTGTATTTAACTTTTCTTTGAGGCAGTAGATAATTGTAACAGTAAACTCTAAATCAGTATTTCACTGTAACAGTAAACTCTAAGTTAGACTTTTAGTATAATGGAACTCCAGCTCGGAGGATATTAGCTGCAATTAAAATATTAACACACGGTCTAATTTAGTCCTGCACAATCTCACCAAGTCGCTGTTGTCTTTCTCATTGCAGTCAGCCCGTTAACACACATACACCTGCCTCTCACCATAAGCTGTACTTCTGACCTCTCTGGTACAAACCAGAGACGAGATATTATTTTTTGTTCAACATTTTGCTTTGCTCATCCATCTGGGGTAGGTATCCTTCATTGTAAGAGTAAGAAAATAACTACTGAATTAAATCTTCAGCAATGACTGTCCCCCCACTATGCCCTCAGCATGAACTTCATGCTGGAGATCTGCATGCCTTATTAGAAATCAGGTGGTGTTTGGATATTTGCTTCAGCAGTGTTGCAAATTAAAAACAGTTGACAAATTAAAAACAGTTAGTGCATTAATCACAGTGTAGATAAAAGAAGAACACATACTTTTATAATCATGTCTACAAGAAAATAATCATTTCTGAATGTTTTCAGTGTCATGTACTATATATGATATCCATGGAAATTATGAACGAGTCTGAAAATATATTTTAAGGATTTTTTTTAAAATCCAGAATACAGACAAAAATAATCATCTAAAAAATCCGGTTCAACAAGACCATTGTACTTTTTAACCAGGATGGTGTTAATACAGCGTAAAAAAGCATTGAAAACCAAGAAAGAACAGAGGTCTTCAATCCTGGCTTGCAAGTCTCACTCAGGTATCAGATTTGCTTGGTTTCCCAGTTAGGTCTCCCTTCTCCATTTCCTAAACATGCCTCAAAATCACAGCATCATTAAAGCCCAGCCATGATAATACATAACCTGATAAAACTGTCAAGTGTTGCAAAGTTAATTATGAACTGAAAATATATATAAAATAAAAAGTAGCTCAAAAGAGATGACTGCAAATCCACATCAGCAAAACTGAGGGTAGGATCCGGCCCAATATATGCTGCCTCAGTGCCTAAACCCAACCTGTTCTGTACCCACCACTTGCAAATGCTGCTCTCTGCTGACATCTGTTAAAAGCGCCAGGGAAAAGCAGCTCCCTCCTCCCGCTGGTTCGGCCTTCGTGGTGGACAAAAGACAGATATGCAACGGGAGAAAGTGTCTGACAGGATAAGCAGCTCCTTCACCACCTTCCTCTCATGTTACTGCCTTACAGCCCATGTCTCACAGAATTCAGTGCTCCCCACTAAAAAAGCATCTGATGGCCCCACAGCTTCCCTCTAGAAAAAAAAATGCTTTATTTGTATTCCCTTATAAATCTTATGAACTAAGGCTAAATACTTAAATTCAAGAAAGCTCACTGAAATTATGTTGAGTATTAAATTTTCAGTGATTTTAACAGAGCACATAGAAGAATAAATGCTACTTGAAGTGTTAGTTGCTATTGTATAATATGTTGCAAGAAAGTATATTATATAGATAAAATAGGAAGATCTTGCCTTGTATCACATTCCATTTGCAAGAGGCTTAATCGATGGCCATAGCAGGGGTTTTTCTGGGATTTGAAATTCAGTGTACTAAGTTGATGAGCCAGGTTTGCTCATTCCTGTGGGAGTTAATGAAACTCAACTGTCAAACATAATTTTATGAGGCTGAAATCCTAGCTGACCCCTGGAGCTCAGTGCTCTTATCCACAATTAGCCCTGTGCATCAGGGCTGAGGCCACTTGAAAGCAGGAAATTTCAAAAAGGAAAAGGACTTGTCTTATCCCTGGGGCTGTGTGGAGACCACACAGTCTTCTTTAGATTTAGCTGTGTACACAGTGGCAGCAGGTCCTTGTGCTCATTGGGTTAAAGATGAAGTGAAAGATGAGAGAGTGTGATCATACCTAGCTTATCATATGCTGAAGAGGTTTGCTGAATCCTGATCTAGGACAAATGTGGAAGTTTTAGCCTATTTCTGAACATTTGGCAACATTACTTTTTCTGACAATGTGGGTGAATCCTTTTTTGGGAAGTGCCACCTTCCCTTCCTATAGTATTACTTTATAAACTAAGTTTCTAAGTACCAAAGTTTCAGCAGAGAAGGGCTGTGAGAATCAGCTGTTGAGGCAGCTGCAAGCAGTGCTGATGGTAACCCCTTCAAACTACTCTTACTTGGTCCAGGACACCCACTCAACCCAGGAGAACAGTGTGCTGGTCTTTCCTCACCGCTTTGTGCCACTCAAAAGGAGCTAATATTCCCACAATCAGTACACTTTCAGACATCCCCTGCATGTTCCTCACTCTAGTACAGAACAGATGGTTCAAACCAACACAACAATAACCAGAACGGATCAGGGCAGTTCACAGGCAAAGTCAGTGCAAGTGTGGAAGTGGCAAGCTCCAACTGAGTGGCAATAATCATCTTACCCATAACAGCTAGACCCAAAAAGACTGCAATCATGCCTTGAGGGGGCATAAGGTTATATACATACCTTTTTCTTTTCTTTTTAGATACAGAAGCAGCTATGCCAGCAGTAGATATGCAGAAGTAATTAGTATCTCTAACCTCAATAACTCACATCTCTTCTAAGAATCCACTCTACAGATCTGGACAAATCTCTTTCCAGATACACCCTCACGCTGCTCCTGCTAAAGCCTATGGTGTAGCATCATTGGGGAAAACAGAGGGGATGACCGTGGCTCACATATTTCATTAACTCTTGGAGCATAGGAAGATGGGAGAGCTAAAAAGAAAGGAAACATGAAGAAGACTGACCACACCATTTCATTTTTCTTGAATAGAAGCAACATAAAACCTACATTTGGTTTTGGCACAAGGATTAATATTGATTAGTCAGAGTCTAAAAAATTAACAGTAATTCAGAAGGGACTCAGTTGATCAAATAATATAAGGAAATACAATAAGAAATCCTGCTGATGGTAAATCAAAATACTTGATCTTGTCAATTGCCATGAAAAAATGTGGAGAAAACATGTACCTGCTTGAAAAACTTAATAGAATTTCCACCTGTATTGGAGATAGCTTGGCATATGCAAGTTAAAATTTATGCATAAATGAAAACATGCACATTTGGTGCTGCAATGAAGTGGGACAGGACAACCAAGAGGTGTTAGTGTTACCGCCTTGGTTCATGAGGTACCAAATTCTGACCAGAGGGTGGTCACTGCAGCTTTGGAATCCCACAACTGAGAGGTGAAATAGACTTAATTTTTGGTGAAAACTGTTCCACAGTAATGCTAAGTAAAGCCAACAGTAAATGAGCTCATTAACTTTTTTCAACGATGTCTGTATTATGGCTCTGCATCATGGAGAGACACTTTGAGCCACAGGAAGTTCAAGATGGCATTAGTAAAGTGAAAACTTAGTTGAAATAAACAGATGTTACTTACCCCCTCACCAAAGTCATGATCCATTAAAGCAGATTTTTTCAAAGGTAAAACTATTGGTACTTCAGTATCTTGAAACCAGCCTGTTTATAAGTTTTCTTGAGTCCCCAAGGTACACAGTTTACAGCCTTCAACTTTTTACTCATAAATCATAATGGTTTTTCATAATTACAGGAACAAAATATACTTTAAGAAATGTAGGGCTATTTTATCCTGAGTGCCAGACTGCCAGAAGTCTGAAAAGGAAAGTAAAAGTCTGCTTAGGACTAACTTATCTATACTTGATTTGACCATACATGGCACTTATCTATACTTGATTTGACCATACATGGCTTTCCCTAAAGATGTAAATGGTGACTAAGCCTTTATTTGTTTATCTGAAGTGCTTATACTCAAATAAAATATGATTTCTTCAAACACATTAATAGGAATAATTCTGGCTTGGTGAATCAGTTGCAAGTGTCATATTAAGAAGATGGACTCTCAAGAGACATAACAAATAATTAAGTCCTTGCAGGAAGCTCATCTGTTTTCCCACTAATGCAAAGGAGATTTACATGCAAACCCTCTATTGAAGCTACTTGTAGTTAACCTTGAGCTCTTACAAGAATACAGAAAACTGGAACGCTGGGGAAAAATAGAAGTAGTACTTTCCAGCCATTGAGATATCTCAATTTATGTTTATAAAAGTTTTGGGCTTATGAAACATGGTAGCTCCTGAGAACTAAGACTTTGAGTACTACCCTATTAGCCTAGGACAGGTTCAACTGAAAAACGGATCCCTTGAATAAAAAAAAAAAATCTGTAACAGGTGCTACTATGAATCTGGTAGCAAGTAATTTGAGAATTACTTCCAATTATCTTTGCTGGCTTAAATACTGCATGAATCTGATTAATACTTGTAACCAGGCACATTCTATGTGGCTTTCAAATAAACTTCCGACATTCCGTCTCTTTTTGTTAAATATGGCTGTATTGGCACAGTGTTTTGTAGATTTATGTAGGGTAATTTCTGTCTGTGTGGGAAATTTGTGTCAAGATAAACAACATTACTGCAAAACTGATTGAAGGATAACGTGCTCCTAACCAAATAAAGCAAACGAAATCAAAATGAACGCATGCTGACAAACATGCAGTTTCCTAAAGTGAGTAATGTATTTCATTAGGGGATATGAGCTAATGTTTCTAAAAGAATTTTGATCCTAAAACATTACAAATCTAATTTGAGGACACTCCAGAACGATTGGAGAATGTCAGGAAGAATGATGGTTTTCCAGTATGACTTATAAGTTCAAATATATTTAAGTAAAAGTCTCTAAATAGTGCATTCTGTTTAAATAACAAAAAACAGCAAGAACACACTAAGCAGCAAAGCTGAGATCCACCTGAGTCCTATGGATTTACACTGAATTTTTTGTATTGTAGTCATGTAGATTAATATTTGTAACACATGAAGGTTTTGGCAATCCCAAGAATGACATCGACAAGTACCTACAAACTCATAAGAGTTATGAGCCAGCTAGTATAGGAACTAACAGAGCAAAATTTTTACTCACTGCTATAAAATGAAGAAGCCCAAATCCTATGTATTTTTGCAGCAAAACCTGTAACCCCTCAGAAGAAAAACAGTATTTTGCCTTGTTTAGAGTCATGATGAAATACCAAAGTATGGCCATAAACAGCAAGTGTATGCCTAACTTCTGAGGCCAGAACATTCTGACACTCCTGCTCCAGTGCCACTCTTCTCCAGTGGAGATTGCTTGAAGAATGCCTTGTGAGTGATTTCTGCAGAGGTATGGGCAATAACAAGGGTACAGTGATTTGCAGGAAAAAAATTATGGGAGCCAGTGTTTCCCTGCAGTCCCTCAGGCTCTCCTAGCCCAGCCAGCTCAAACACCCGCTGGGTGTCTGTTTGCTGCATGGCTGCTCCTGCAGACCTTCCAAGCATGCTGAATCCTCACATGCAGAACCTGCCAGCTGAGTGCCACATTCTCTGGCTTTGCCTTTTTCCAGCGTTCTGTGCCTGTCGTGAGTGCAGCCTGGTGTGGCACACTGGAGTGCTTTCACAGCAATTGCAGACACACTGCTCAGACTGCATTAACTTGAGTGCTTCATGAATGTGACACACAGATTGTTCCCCAACAGATCCACTGTTAGACACTAAAATGGAATCTCTCTACAGAAAAGATGTGTGCCACATAGGTCATGGTTTGTTTGGACCTC
The DNA here is from genome assembly GCA_026770055.1 of Myrmophylax atrothorax. Taxonomy (NCBI): domain Eukaryota; kingdom Metazoa; phylum Chordata; class Aves; order Passeriformes; family Thamnophilidae; genus Myrmophylax; species Myrmophylax atrothorax. The sequence goes on along the minus strand of JAOXXN010000446.1, from coordinate 16,505,822 downwards.
TCAAATTTGCTGGACAAGATACTGTAAATTAAATTTTATCACATCAGCTCCCTGGGAAAGAAAACAAACACAACAAAAAAGGCTCCATCCTCTTTGCAGGGGAAGTCACCACTTAATTCATCCACACTCCAACTGACAAACTCTTTAGTTCATAACTCTCAACTCCTGATTTGGAACTCATGCACCTGTGAGGAAAATAGTTACCTATCAACAGTGAAAGTGCTCATCCTTTCTTCCTCCTCCCTCAGTGTGTGGGCATCCCCTGAATCCCACTGGGATGCACAAAAGCCTGAGCAGTCTGGCTGCTGTTGGAGCTGTTTCAAAAGCTTTCTGTGTGAGCCAGGACATTTCTACCACCCAGGCTAGAAGTTAGTTTCTCCCATTGTCATGAGTTAGACTAAAATCAGTGTGCAAGGAGGGTGGATGGATGACTGCAGGTGACAGAGGCTGCATGAGGACATTAAACCTTTCCTGGTGTGGTAAATGGTCAGAATTGTACAGTGTTGCTTTAAGTTGGTGAAGAATTGAAGAGGCTGGTTGAGGAAACTTTGAGTTGAGCCCCTCACTTATCTTGCACAGGGCTTGAGCAAGGGCTAAGGACTGAAGGATGTCTGGAATGAAGCAGAGGTCTCACAAATTGATGTTTCAGTGAGGAACAGAAGAGCACCTGCCCCTCTATACCAGCCACTGCCCTCACTCCCCTTTCACTGTGTGTAACAACCCTTGTTGTAAATCTGGTCCAATAAGGAGATAAGGATGTGCACAGCACCAGCACTCTTTGGGGAAGGTCAGACAGCCTTTACTGCCACCTCAGTATGTGGAGAAGGACCAAAGTGTTTATTCTACCTTTTGCATCAACTATAAATTGACAGAAAGTAACTAAGACCTTCATTAAGCCCCTTTTACATATTAACTTCCATGCCCCTAAGAATGCAAATGAAGAGAAAAGAGGGTATGTAATGCATGCATGACTAAAGTCACCAAACCCACAAACATAAGATGTGATTGTTCCATCCCATTGGGAAGAGTCAAAATTCATATCATTAAAGGGGGACTTCAGGGCAAAAAGGACAGAGGGGATCTGTTCATCAGCTGGCAGACTGTCTCTCCTCCTCCCCTGAAGGGATGCTTTTAGGTGAACATTGAAGCAGATGTGGAAATACTCATTGTTTTATATAGATCACTGATAGATCTCCTACTGTGCTTTCTGCCACAACACACCTTAGCAGGGTGTAGTTGGTGAATTTATCACTGGCAATTCTGAAGATGCATTTATGTCACTTCAATAAACCACACTGTTCATGAATCTGGACTGTGCAAATCCTCCCTGAACACAGCCAGACCTATAGTACTGAGCTGGTAAATCATGCTAGTTGTGAATCTGTGCTTGTCAAAGTTCTTATTGAACTTGACCAAACCTGTAGTGCTGAATGGGCTGTGATCAGAACCTAAGCCCAGGCACACCCAGCCCACGGACCTCTGAGGACCAGCTGGACCACGGGGGGGTTCCTTGTCTGCCACATTTCCGTACCCTCAACACAACAGGCTCTAAGGCACCCTCTCCATCACATTGGTACTTGGGACTTCATGACCAGTATGTGAGAACACCTCACTAATTTAGCCAAAAATCAATTTAAATACCTTATGTATATATTTATCTCCCTGCCTGGTTAATTCTCAGTCAGATCAGAGAGCCAAACCATCTCACCAGAAGCACAGAGTACTGATATTCCTAAAAGCATCACTAAAAATAATGCCTTTTAAGAATTTGAGCACCACATTGCATGATATTTTATCAGTTATTATGTGTCTTTGAAGACAACTCAACTTTGAAGCCCACTCAACTTTGAAGCCCTTTTTGTCTTCAGCATGAGTAAATTTTAGAACTAGTATGACACTAAACTTGCATGGATTAAGTGATAATTGCGTAATTTACATAACTGTATTGTTGCTGGATGCTAAACTTCTTGTTGTATGTGTGAGATACTTGATTTGAATGTCAGAAAATCACAGAAATAGCTTAGAAACTGATGCAATTACTGTGGTTAAAATAGGGAAGATAAATTTTCCACCAGTGGAGGTATTAAGCTTTTATAAAACTAAATGCAAGAAAAAAATAATGGTTGGGAACCTGACTGGGGGAAAAGAGGCTACAAACTTGTTCCTTTGCCTTCAGAATGCTTACTGTAGTACAAAAAATTTAAGTACACCCTTGATTTAAATAAAAACTGATTTGTTCCTAAATGTATGTAATGAAATATCTACTATTTGTTTTGGCTAAACCACAGAATAAGTCTTTTGAAACAATTAATTAGTGCTTAGCAGCCAGTCTTCTCTCATACTGCTATGAAAGATAAGAAAGATTTCTGCAGATCTATCCATTGCCACTTCACTGGATTCTTGCCAGTCAGACAAGAAAATTGCGCTACTTTAGAGTTTGTAATTTTAATGTCCTTTCACAAAGGTGTTCTCTTTCGAGAATGAAATTCTATTTGCTTACCCTGTTGTTGACTTGCTTCTAAGGTGCTGTTTTCCTACCTGAAAGATAAGGCAGAGGTTCAAGGGAAGGTTTTTTGGAGTTTGCTGCCAGAAGGGGTTCTGGTGACCACCCTCTGGGTGTAGCAACTGTAAATTTTTTCAAAGTGAAACAAAAACTGTATTGGTAGACAAAAAAGAACATGGTGATTTTTTACCATCACTAAGGCCATCAGCATTCATACTTTTTGGTAATGAAGACTAGGAAACTCTTGTCAAATTCTTTTTGAAAATTATTTCTATATTTTTCCTTGATTCTTTCACTAGTTTTCTGCAGGCTATAATTTAGGAGAAATAGAAATAACACTGGTGCCAAAATGGCTGCATGAAAGACAGCTGCATTATAAGTCACTCAATTTTAATTTCTTTTCCAATTTTACGCAAGGAAATGAAAAATAAATTGAAACCAGCTGATTACAGTAATAATTTTTCAATATCTTTATTTGATAAAATGCCATCTTATTATTGTGTTAATTCATGGGGGCACTCTGGAATTTCAAGACTTAAAATACCTAAAGATTGCTCAAAATCCTTTTGGTTCTTACATCTAAATTACAAAAGGAACAAAATGTTCTCTTTACTCTTTTGGTGTTTCTTATTTCTTCTTCCTTATACTGCCTTAGAAAAAGTAAGACTATCTCCAGTGACATCATCCCCTGCACTAAATTTCACAAAGGCCAATTAATTCTTTCTTTTTTTCACTTTCATTTTATACAGAATGTATGAAATAGCTAGTACTGCTCACATTACACAGAATGCATTCAAGAAAATTATGCAGTGTTAAGCCAGAACAAAATAGTGGTAAAACTGTCACATTCTTGTGTCTGTCTGTTTTGGAAACATCAATAAAAACTTGATAGCTGAATTTTGACCTCTTTGACAACGTCGATCTCCTACACATTTCTTTCAATATTTTTTCATTATTTTTTATTGAGAAATGCTTGTTTCTGCTTGAATCTTGTTTGAATCACAATTTTCACACATATTTGAAACTCTGGTTTATGTTTGCCAGTTACACAATCCACATATAAAAATCAACCAAAGAAATCACAATCTAGTTTCATCACACTGTTGCACAGAATTCTGATAACATTTGTTGTTATGAGTATATGTGTATATGTGTCAATTAGAGAATTAATGATTGCTGTGATAGGAATGTTTAGAAGCCAGATAAGCCAATTTAAACTTTTAAGCAAAATTTTATTAGACTGGCATTCTCTAACTATGCCCTTGATGCTAATGCTTAGTTCATGGGCATCACCAGTTGTTATCCCTCCGCAGTCCTTCACAATCCCTCTCTCAAGTTATAACACAGCTCTTCTCTGCCCTGCCCACTGAGGTTCAGCAAACAAGACTCAAACCTGTCTACCAGGAGAAGCTGAAACAATACTGAGCATACTACACCACTTCTCTCTGCCCAGCCATACTGGGGTTCCTGCCCATTTATAAATATGTTGTGTTTATGTTTCTGAGCAGTTGCCTCTGCCTCTGGGCTATTATTGCAAAAACTTAGTGAGTACTTTCCCAGGCTGCTGCAGGTGCATTGTCCTGTAGTTGTGCTGGAGGGGTTTTTTGTTATTTTTCCTTAGTTAGCTGCTGTTTCTTTTCTTAAAGCAAAACTAATATTTGCCCAGCTTTGAGGGTTGTGTTTTATCACTGCCCAACAGGTAACAAGTTGGTAACAAGCTCAACCAGCCAAACCAGTGCTTGGTGCAGTCAACATAAGGCAGAGTTAACTTAAAGCAGGACCTTGCTTTTGGCTTTATTGAACCCCCTAAGGTTCCCATGGGTCCAGTTCTTGAGCTTGTCCAGGTCCCTTTGGGTGTCATCCCACCCTTCAGGTGTGTCAGCTGTACCACTCAGCTTGTGTCATCTGCAAACCTCCTGAGGGTGCAGCACTCAACCCATTTGTGGGTATGTGCTGGTTTAAAGGTAAACTGGCAGGAGAAACAAACCCAACACAAAAGATAGTGTAAGTCAGATTTACAATTTGATGAAAATATTACAATAAATGCAATGATACAAAAAGAAATTGGTTTTAACCCACAAAACCCAGAAGTATAACCCAGCCCCCTGGGGCACAAACACAATGGGGTTTGTTAGCCCCTGTGGTGAACCCCACGTGGTTCCCCTGAGTCCAAAGTAAAAAGGATGGGAAAGAAAAACCTGTTGGTGCAGATGATGGTCGCAGTCTGGTTGAGGTTGCAGTCTTGTCGAGCTTCTGCTCCTCCTCTGGATCCTATGAATGGTTCCAGAAGTCCCCAAACCACAACATTATATCCCCTCAAGTCCAGGTGGGAATGCCCAGTACCTGCCCCAGGGGGCAGGGAGTTACACAATGGGTGATCTCACTCTGTGAGTCATGGGGTATTTCTGGAATCATTGATGGCCCATTAGCAGACATGACACCTCAGGCTGAGTGTGGAGGTGCTAATGACTTCCTGGAAGGGAGTTATCACAGCTCTTATCTCACAGGTGTCTTTCACACCCAACTCACAGTCTGAGGTGTTGGGTGTGTCCTGGGCAGCTGCTGCAAATGGCCCATTGTTAACAGTTCATGGAAAATGAATAGAGGGTGTATAATTCACAGCTTTGGTCACACCCACACAGTAATAAACTGGTCCCAGCTTGCTGAGCTAGGACACTGTACCATTGTTGAGGACATTAAATAGCACTGAACTCCATAGGGCCCCCCCAAGGGATATCAGCTGTCACTGATGTCCATCAGCACACTGAGCCATTGACCACAACCCAGTGGATGTCACTGGCCAACTAATTCCTCATCCACCAAACAGTCCACCCACCAAATCCATGTCTCTCCAGTGTAAAGAGAAGGATATTGTGGGGGACCATGTCAAAGGCCTTACAGAAGCCCAGAGAGATGACATCCATAGCCCTTCCTTTGCCCACTGATGTGGTCGGTACAGTGATGTTTGTGGGTACAACAGGCCTCTGCCTAAGCTGTACTTTTCATGAATCTGTCAAGATAGTTGGAGAGTTGTGGAGGCAATGTATGGGAGCAAGATTGGAAAGAAGAAATTGGCTAAATAGATCTTCATCTGTCTCCCAACAGCCCAAGTGCTGTTAATGAGCTGTTGTGACAGTAGGTGGGACAGTCTGAAAATTTTACGTGCATAAATAATTGTTTCTTTTACTCCTGGAATGAAGAAATACTCTCTAGTCTGGAAAACCAATGTTAGAAGAACCAAGATGAACATGACCAGATCAATTTGAATGTATATTTTTCATGGGAAAAGAATTAAAGATAATTTGATCTCCTGCTGTACACTTTACCAATTTTTATCTTAGGTGCTTTTATCAATCAACAAAGACCATTATACAAATGCCAGAGTGTCTGTTGATCACAGCATGGAAGACTTACTCAGATAAAATTTTTATGGTCCTGTCATCTTGCTGTGTAGGAGCCTGAAATTTTAATCTGGGGAAACCTGAGCTTTATTTTGATGTTTGTCTAGTGCCAAGCACAGTGGGATTTTGCTTCATGACTCGAGATTTGCACTACAAATGAGGTGCAAATAGTACTAAATACTATGCTATATTGTAAAATGAGAGTGGTTGCAGAAAATCCAGGATGAATATGGGCTGAATGAGAAGATGAAATTCAGTCTGCATGTTGAGATAAGTAAATAGAATCCAAAGAGCTTCATCTATTCATTCTCCTTAGGACCGTCCTTTATTGGCATGTAAATAATATTTGTATTGTGTAGGTTTGATGATGTCAAAGACATTGTTAACTCCTCCAAGAGATTGATTTCCCCTTTAATGGAAATGTATACTGTAGTTAAAATAATTCTTACAGTTTTTTAACTAGCCCTAGTGTTAAGATGAGACTTCTGTCTAGGGGTTTGCCTTGTGCTAAAAGTATTGGTTCTTTCATTTTTACCTAGGGGTAAGGAACTGGCAAAGGTTGATGGCCTTGTTCTTCCACTTGAATACTCCAGTGAAAAAGTCATAAACAATCAGGCAGTCCTTCATCTAATTTTAAAGTTGCTGAAATAGGAAAAGTTTTTGAGTAAACAGAGTTTTTCATTGCATAGAGTCTGAAAACTGACATTTACAGAATGTATCATTAAAAATAATATATGATGAATCAGCTCCAGAGAAGCATTAGTCAGAGCCATTTTTATTAATTCATACATTAATGCTTAAGAGATATATAGTGCTTTCCCTAAAACCAGATTTTTTGTAGGTGGCAGGTTCATCAAAATTCAGTTGGGGCACTTTACATGACCTGACTATAGAATATTTTTAGTATGTTCTATCAAAATGAGATCTGTCTTTGGAAATGTTTTAATGTTCTGATATCATATGACCTTAGATG
>JAOXXN010000446.1:16480929-16491048 GCA_026770055.1 Myrmophylax atrothorax | reverse complement strand
ACTAATCACTTTTTCTTTCCTTATAAAATAAAATAAAAGCTGATTTATCTAGCCAACGTCTCAGGTGCCTATAACAAGAAGTAAGATTTTTGTCTTATTTTCTTGCTGGATCTCAGTGTTACGAGCTCAGACTTAAGAGCTTACTTTAATTATGGCCCCTAATAATTTAAATATCAACCTCTCCAAATTCAGTTTTGTTTTTTGTGACCTTAAAATTCCAGGATCTGTAGTCATGCTCCAGATAATCCCGTTTTGACCTGGCAGGTCAACTTTGCCAAAACCTGTAAAAAAAAAAAAAATCAAGTAAGTTTACAGGCTGTACTATTTCTATTCATGGGGATTTTTCCAGCCTCAGCTGAGGTGAGGAACTTGAATCCTTTGCTTCCCACAGCCATTTTGTCTGGTGTAAAGGACTGGAATGAGAATAATTTGAGAATGTATAATCATTTGGAAACTTCAGCACTAGGAAGTACTTTCTAGCTTGTTGCTGTGTTCAAGGAAACCTCTAGAAAGGGTTCAAAATCCTTAGCGAATGTCTTATGCAGTGGAAAGAAAGCCTTGAAATATGCACATCTGCCATAGCTTCTCCTGATGATGATCTTTTGTTATGATGTCAGTGAGTAATGGGAACCCAAGCAGGGACGTTGGAGTTGGGTTTTGCAATTACCAGTTCTTGTGGTTTTTTTTTCAAAATGAAATTGTTAAAGTAACGTACATGGAGGAAAAAATAATTACATTACTTTCAGAAAATGTAAAGAAACCTTTATTTGCATCTTGCTCATTTGCAGAATGATTCTTTGGCCGTGCAGTTATGAGTATATATATATATATATATACACACACACACAACTGTGTATATCTATGTATATATGTACACATATATATATATATACACTCTTGATATAAATATTCTGGAGCTGATTCAAGTTGTATGAGAAGAGGAAACATTGTCTAACTATAATTAACAACTAATTGCAAAGACTAATAGAGCCTACTTTGTTATGGTTTAGTTTGGGGTTTTTTCTATTAAAAAGTCTATGCACAGACCAAAATTAGCAGTCCTAGACATGTGATACAACCTTTTCCAACTCCAAGAGTTATTTTTCTTTGCCTTTTGACAGCTGTAGCCCACAAACTGATGGAAAATACTTGGGGGAAAAAATGCTAAAATTAGTGTTGGAAAAGTTAGACTTTGCAAGCAGTTATTCTAAATAATATTTGCATACTGTGAATTGGACATTGGGTGCTTAATAGCAACATGGTGAAGTGGGACAGAGTAAAACCTTCCTGTCTTCCAGCTGTAGGGTCTATTCTAACAGCAGGTGCCTTGGGAGGGTTTGAGAATCACAGAAAAGGGAGTTTTCTCAGTTCTCTGCAGTGTGTGGCTGGTGAGCTCCAGGAGCTCTGTCAATAACTGAGAATAAGTTGGAGAGAAGGTTTGCTCCAGACTTGGACCACCCAGCAGCAAAATGGATACCAGAGCTCTTGACCCCAAGCCATCCATGCCTTGGGCCTTCCTTTAGTGCTCACAACCATCTGCTGGGAGTTTGCCTGCTGATATGCTTGGGCTTTGAAAATAGTATCCCTCCTCCAGAAGAGGATGATTTTAGCACTTCTTGGGAGCATAAATCTGGCTGTCTTGTAAACTGTGCACCAAACTTGACAGGTTACCTACTGTCACTTTGTGTCAAAGGACTGGATGGCAGGTATTGGGTCTATGTGAAAATTACTGATTTTCCCTTCTTGTGCTTTCCCCTCGCTTTTGGTTAAGAATTGCAATGAAGGAAAGGTCACAGTCGCCTGAGAACAATTCAGGCAAGCAAATACACTGGGTTTCTTATTTTGAATTCTCAAGTTCAGACTCGCACATTATCAAAAGCTTTTTGTCAGATCTGAATTTAATGTCATGACATTTTAAGGTTATATCATTGGGCTTCAGAGACAGCTCTCTTAGGTTTGCCTTCAGCCTCCCTTTCAGGCTGTGATAGATGCTGATTACAGCCTCTTGTGTGCTGGAAGTTCATTCCTTCCTAAGTGTATCCAGAGAAACCATCTGGATTTTCACTCCCCTCAAGTAATCAACTTGTCATTCAGGGTCAATGCTGTTTGGGGCAAAAGGATGTCATGGTTTGTGTCTGTATAAAGAGTTCCAAGACCTCCCTCTACTCATTGTGCCTTTATGGCATTTGCCATCACCTAAATATAGAAGAAATATATGAAATATAAGAAATAACATTATGCATACTAATACTCAGAGGAAATAAATTATTAGCAATAGCTGGAGTTCTCCAAGATACAGAGTCCCACACTACATCCCTCCTTCCTATCTTTTGCAGGTCAATGCTTCTCTTAAAATTCATGCTCAGAAAATCTTAATATCTGGATGTGCACACCAACCTGGATTCAAATGTGTCAAGGTGTGGGAAAGAGTTTGGATGTACCTTGTGGTAATTGCAGGACCAAAAGGCTTTTGCACCCAGACACCTGTATTCCACCATACTCCAAAATTAGAGCCCCATAAGGAGTATGTGTGGTAAACCTCAGCTTACTGATAAAAAGAGGATTTCTATTTCCAACATCCTGTATTTTCTAACTCACTGAATGACTGCTGCCATTTACTGTAGCTGAAAACCCTCAGGCTGACACCATTGTGACAGCAAGAAGGAAGCAAGTACCAGAGACTGCTCAGGGTCACCATAACTGCTCATGTGCCACTACTGAAAAATGCCAACCGTTTCATTGAATGAATTGACTTGACTGGCTCATTTCTACTTCTCCTCCTCCCTCCACAATGATGTAGGCAGAATTTCTAACCATGTATGCTTAAAATTTACTGAGATACAGCTGGAAACACCAAGCATCTGACAAACATCTCAGCTTTTACCAACACTTATTAGAAACTTACTCCATAGATAAATGCCCACTATTAAATTTTGCAAAATTCTGATTTTCTTAGACTTGGGAGGAATTTAACAGAAGCTGATGGTTGTTTCTGAAAACAGTAACCTGTTACAAGGAACACATAGCTATATTCTTGGGCACTGCATTTGAGCTACCACTATAACCTATAAACCTCATTCTCGGGTATTTTATAAACTTGTAGAGAAGACTCTTGAGAAGATAATACCTTTTAAAATTATAGATTGATGTGCTTCTACCTGAAGAACAGATCACACAGATCTTCTAAGGCCCCTTCCACCTACTACAGTTTTTGAGAATGATTATGTCCTTCCCATCTGTGATGATGGTTAAAATGACTTATTTCCCAATCTAGGATGGAGCCGATGTAGTGGTTCAGTAGCTTCCCTTTTGTGGTTTATTTTTCACCTTAATTCAGATACTGTGTCCAAAACTAAGAAAATTTATCATTGAATGTGTTACAAAACTTACTACTAGTAAAAATAATAAAGTTAGAAGGAAACAAAGGTTTCAGCAAATATGTTAATAGACTGTGTGTCTCACACAGCAAAATTCTACAGACAATAGTGAAGCAAAGCTGAAAAAGTCTGTGGCTGAAATATCACATATACTAAATTTAAAGCTTGAATTCTCTTGCCAGGCAGGAAACCCAGCAGAAGGGTTTAATCTGCTTTTTAAATGCTTTTCCTGACAAGTGTATGTTTAAATTAAAATCCTTAAACTGTTAAAATGCAAGATTTTTCTTTTGACGGAGACAAATACGACATCTTTCTTTTATAATGTGTCTCATCTCTCTGAAGGCATGACATTCAATTAAAAGCAGCATTAGAAAACAAGTTTTCTGTAAAAGAAACATTCTAAAGGCATGTTTCTCTCTGCAAACAGCATTATAAAATTATGTTTTTCAGTGTGTTCTTTTAGCTATCAAATAGGTGATTGGTAGAACCATAATTTTTAGTAAGAGGAGACTGTTACCCTATAGACAGATTCTGCTGCTTGTGAGCAACTTGTGTCTATCCCATGTATTTGTGATATATGAATGTGAGTTTTAAACAATAGTTTATTACTTTAAAGGTAAAAAACACTGGGATGGTAAGAGATGCCAAAATTTTAGTCTCAGGTAAATTCATGATTTAATGGGATTTTCAGGGGTTTGTGCTTTCTCTGCAACATTGATGTGAATTATTTTGCTCTGTCAAATACCTGCATCTGTTTTTTTGTTTTGTTTTTTTTTTAATTTAATAGCTTCTTTTTCTACTTAAATTTTACACTTGAAGATTTCTGTGGTCACATTCCTGGATTGAGCAAAACTATAACTAAGATCATGAAGAAGAAAGATAAAAACTGCCATCTCAGAAGTACCACCAGACAACATGAACTCTCAAGGACATGTATCTGTGTTGCTTTTCCCTTACTGTGTAATGATGCAGCTATTTTATTGTTTACTCTCTTTAAAAAGCAATCTGCTATGCCCTAAGGGACAGTTAAATGTGACAAAGGGGTAGCATGATTAAAGCTGTTCCCTTTCCAATTTTTTCTTCCAATTACTAGTTGAAACTAAGGAGTAAATATTAGTGCAATGGCCTGGAGTAACTATTATCTAATATTTGTGTGGGTTCATAGTCTTCTTGGAATCTTTAAGAGCAATAAGCATTTACTTCAAAGCTTATCTATATGTACATATTTATATAGACTATAAATATATTCAAAGATATAATGAAAAATACAGTGTCTTTTCCACTACAAATACCAAAATAATGAAGGATAGGAACCCTTCATTATTAAAAGTCTATTAAAAGTTCCAAGAATAGTTACACAGACTTTAGAGTTTGTTTCAAAGAAGTTTGGAAAAAGACAAACCTTTTTACATAAACCCCCCAAAATTTGCAGACATGTCTGTGCCTTAGAAGGGCATTGTGAAAAATCTCTGGTGGTGGTGTTGGACAGACTAAGTAAATAATAAACACCTACATTCCTTCCAACAATGGTGATCCGGAGCTGTATGGCATTTTTAAGATTGTGTCTCCATGACAAGGTTCTTTAGGGAAGTTCCTGCTGTTGCAGTGAACTCTGATCATTGAAGGATAAAGATAATCCGTTAATCTTATTAGTGCCATTAAAATAGGTAAAGTTTAGTTTCTGCCTGGAATTTCTTACTGCTGTGTTCCATGGCATGGATGGTCCCAGCACTTCCCAGAGTAAGAGCAGCCTGGCATTTTGGATATTGGCTTTTGAGAGAAGCCTCCAAATTTCCCAAGATGCTAAGCTTTATCTCCTTATTTCCCACATTGTGTCCTGAGCTTTCTCAAAGATTACATGAGTTGCTGCAATTTTCTGAGTATGCAAACTGAAATATTAAATGAAATCAGCTAATTGACTGTAGCTGCTTCCACTTTAAGGGTATAAGGACCTAAATTTTGTCCTGTATTAAAGAAGAAATCAGACTTTGATGGATTTCTGTTCTATTCTAATTTTGCTGACAGCATGCAAATGATTTTCTGTGGACACAGACAGATTTCTGCTCCTTGGAATTAATTAGCCTTCTACTTCATCCCTATAGATGGAGCTGTGTGTAACATTTAATATTAGCTTAGAAGTACTTTTTGTTTTAACACTCTCTGCTCCCCAGTTTGCATTGAAATCATGTAAGAAAATATATCCTTCCCATTAACTACCTTTCCCTCAAGAATCCTGACAGCCCCTGTCCTGACCTTAGCGAGATGAAACTCACCTTGAGCTGGAAGTTCTTCCAGCACAGCATAGCAAAGAGCTAAAGATGCAACTATCTTCCAGGAACTTCTCTGTCAGAAGACAGCTGTATTTTCTGTTTTCACAGCATCCTGTGGGCAAAATAAATGACCCCTGTAATTTAATTAACAATTGTGTAAGAAAAATTGCGCTTTTTTGGTAGTTTTAACCCCATGGTATCTGGTAATTTCAGCTGAGTCAGTCCAGTTTTCATTCAAAATTCACCTTCTAAAATGTCTTGCTATTTAAAGATTACAAAGTGTGCTTGGAGATAACAAAGGTGAAGCCCAAATGTAGCAGAAGGACATTCTGTAAGACCCCTAGCTACACAAGTAGGCTCCAGAACATCTCTGGAGCTCCTGGATCTCTGCTTATGTTTTCCCATGGATTACAACCTTACAGAAGCTTCAGAACTGGATTCTGTGTCTGTGAAAGTAGCCCTGTTTGACCTGAAGGCAAATTAATATCATAACCCATGCACTGCCTGTGACACACAGACAGGACAAATGCTTGAAAGAGAAAACAAAGTTATTGACCAGAAAGTTATCTGAGGTGGTGATTTCTCACATTCTGCAGTCTGTTCCACCCCTGTCTGGTTTTCCATGACAGTTGATACAACCTGGGATGCACCAGCTGGAAAAAAACAACAGAAACAAAACCACCTAAAAGCCCAACAGGCAAAAGGTGTGATCCTTCATGATCTTATCAAAACACACGGAAAAGCAGAACGCACATACACTAGTGGGACCAAAGGCAAAAATCAACCAGCACAAAAAAATCTCCACCTCAAACATGTTAAGATCAGGTGCTGCCTTGTGCTCATGCAAGGCAATGTTAGCAAGGCACATTAGGCTTTTTTCTCATCTGAAAATGGGGAACAGTTATGCAGAAAGCAGTACATATCTAGAACCATATTTTTCATATTTTATGTATTTTGAATTTCAGTAGCAGGACTGAAAAATTATTTAACCTCTTACTCTCAATAGTAATTTAATGTTTCATGTTCCATTTGGCTTCCAGCAAATAGACTACCAAAAAATACCATCCAATGATTGCATATTTTTATAAACTATATGAAATATATTGAAAAGTTGTAATGTATGCTTGTTTGTTGCAGTGAAATATTTGAAGATTTAACAATCTGTTTAAAATACTGGCTTCTTTTTCTGGTTTCATTCATTCAGGGGAAAAAAATAAAAATAAATAATTTCTGGGAAAGTGTCCTGATAAGTTGCAGTTGTTATCAGGAAAACTCCATGTACTTGCATTTACTTTGGCAACTAGAGGTGTTCTGGGATGAGAGGATGAGTATGAAGATGATTCTCTTCTTAGCACAAACACCCTATGTGAAGTTCTTGCAAAAAAAGCCATTTCATTTCAATAAACTTGTGCATGACAAATTTGAAACAGAACTGCATCTTCCTATTGTTTTATATATGAAACACACTACAAGTCATTCATCAGTATTACTGTATTTCTGCTATGCTATTATTTTTTTTTCAAGACCAAAGCCTTCATTTAATATGCATGATTGGTTTTAAAAGCCTTCTATTTGAATATGATTTTTCACATTTAAGAAGAAAATACAAAAAGTAATCGTCTCTCTATTTTCAAATTCATGTCAAATCATCTCCCACAAATCATGGCTGTCATAAAGATTAGACACAGTCATATTCAAATTAATAGCATGATTGAGAAAAGGTAGAGAATTAGGTTATATCAGCCATGGTTTCTCCTTTGACTGATATTTTTATGACTTCATGAACATCCTTCACAAAGCAGTAGATTATCAAGTTCTCTTGCTCTAAGTTGGGCTTAACAGCTCCTGTAGTCCAATGTGTCCAAATAAAAAAATACTGGTGCAAGAAGCTGTGAAAACCACTTGGATTGTAAATCAAATTTTCAGTAAGAATTACAGCTACTTCTTCCACATTTGCATCTAAATTTGTCTGTGAAATCATGAGTTTATCAATTACTTCACTTCTTATAAATATTTGGGTCATAAGTCCAAAAATTATGATATGAGATTGTTATTGGGTAAGAGTAGGCCATACCTTTATTACAAAATATAAAAATGTGCACAATCACTGGCAGACTGAATGGCTTCTGCAGAGGCTGAGCATGAAACACTTTGGTGGCACAAGCTAAACATCTTGGAAATTCAGTTCTGTCCCAGGCATGGCTGTCAAAGGGTTCCAGCAGTGGCACCGTGGGCAAAGTGATTTTAAACTATAAAGCAGAGAACATCTGTGTTCTGCTTGTTCCTCATCACAGGCAGCTTTTCATATTAATTCATATGAACCCACAGAGAACCCTGGACATCTCTGTGTTAGAGGAGCCCAGGGGTGGCTGGGAGGGTAAGTCATGGCCTTCTCCTGCCCATCCCGAGGGATGAGAGAGAGCAAAGGCATGAAGACTGTTCCTTTGACCTAACCACAAGACACAGACAAAGCAGTGAAGTGTTACGACTTTAAAATCCAAAGGCCACTGAAAGACTCTGCCTGGTCTTCTGCTTTTGTCCAGTGCTAGAGGAAAAATATCAGCTAAAAGAATGGCTGTCAGGTTTTGTGGATTCTCTATCTTTAATTTTCGGCACAGCTTAAATAAGTGTGAGAAATGTGGATGACAGGTTGACATGGAGCAATTCTTACCTACAAGCAGAAAAATAAAATTATTGTTTATAATGGGTCTTGGTATCACTAGAATTTCTCTCTTTCTGGCAGCCAGCTGATTTTACAGTTTGGTGGAGTTTTATAAATGATACATCAACTGGAAATCTGAAGAAATGTTGTTTTACTGTTAAGAGAAGGTAATGTAGGTGAAAATGCAAATGGGAGTGTGAGTAATTATTTAAAATCTCACTTTTCCTACTTTACTGCAATTTTGATAAGGAACACATTGAAAATGTTTACTGTTAAAAGTAGTGCTAAAAGATTTTGTTGTCAGGGAAACCATAAACAAACTTTGACATCCAGAATTTTTTGCCAGTTAGATAAATAATGATAGTGGGAATGCTATGGATATAATAAAGTAACAAAGAATGCAACACCTATGATTTATCAGTTTATTTTAACTTTCAACTTTGCATGTGACATAGAAGTCAGGTTGAAGTTGCCTAAATGGATGTTTTGGCAACTGAAGTTAGTTGCCTTTGGACCACATAGATCCTTTTTTTTTTCAATACTGGCTTTTAAGCAAAAGTTAAATATTTGTGTTAAAGGGTTTGTGCATTCAGAGTTAGATTAGAAGTATTTAATTACTCTGAAAAATAGTTTCAAGTTAGAATAATTAGTTATTGCTGAACAGTTTTGTTATGTCCAAACATTTTTCCTTCTTTTCTGCACCTAATTTAAAGTTCAGACAATTTTAGGTAATATGTTAAAGCTGTTGTCTGATCTTATCTCAGAAATAAACTTCCATTTATTCCAGATGGAGCAAGAAGATTGAAAAGGAGAAAAGTAGTAGCTGCAATTGCATTTTGTATTCTAAACTTTGATTTAATTTTGAAATATTAGCTCAGGTGTTTAAATTTATCTTTTTTTCCTTGTTTCTTTTTCCATAGAAAGTTTATGATTTTTCCTTAGGTACAGACTGTGCCTCTCTCAGCAATGTAAGAAATAAGATCAGTGACAATTTTATCTCATATTTTTGCACATTAGTTCTCTCTCCACCTTTTTTACCATCCTTGTAACAAGTTTTTCCAGCAATAGGGGAGATATTTTTGAGGAATCAGCACATCAGATGGATACATAAAAGAGAATGAAGGCTCTGTAACATTTTGACCAGAAGTACTTTACTTTTTCATATTGGACTCTGAACTTGTATGAACTTGTTATACAATAAGGAGGGAGGGCTTATAGATAAAAAATCAAATTTGGAGGGTAAAATGTAGGAAGACATTCAAGTATCCACCCAAACCATATTGAGGTTTCTCAATTGTGAGAACATTTTCTGATACGAGACTGTGATCAAATTTCCCCTCAGCACTGAGAAAGATTTAAAGTCTGAAAATAACTTCAATTTAAAAAGCTAGAATTATTTCTCTTTGAGTGAAACTGAGAAGGTACCTGAAGTCTGAGAATCTGTTGTTCTAAAAAGGGGCTGCCTTTATTTGTATTTGTGAACTTGTAATTCCTTAAGTTAAAAGGTTGGTGGGAAAGATTGAAATGGCCTATAGTGAGTGCTGTTCAGTTGCTGCAGCTATGCCTGGTCACACACATAGAATCATAGAATCAGTTGCTTTGGAAGAGACCTCTGAGATCATCAAGTCCTTAATCCAATCCCACTTTCATTACCAGATCATGGCACTCAGTGCTACGTCCAGTCTCACCTTAAAAATCTCCAGGGTCAGAGAATCCACCACCTCTCTGGGCAACCCATTCCAATGCCTGATTACTCTCTCTGGAAAGAATTTTTTTCTGATCTCCAACTTAAATTTCCCCTGGCAGAGCT
>JAOXXN010000446.1:16437462-16449673 GCA_026770055.1 Myrmophylax atrothorax | reverse complement strand
TTATTACATTGGTAATATAAAACTCACATGTGTTATATATATGTAATATAAACACTTCTGAAATTTTATAAAAGATTTCTTTGGGAAAGCCAGCTATGAGCTTTCTCTGCAATTCCTGAAAGTACTTTTCACTTGGGATCTACACAACCCAGTTAAATCTAGTTTATAGTTTCAGCACATTCAACATATAAAAGGTTTGCCTATAGCAAGTGTTTCCAGAAGCAACGTGTCTGGACCTTATTGTTTCGCTCCTCAGACAGGAAAAGTATTGTATCACAGTCATCCTGAGCAGCTGCTCCAGGGAGGGTCATTCTGAGTACAGTCTTCTGCAGTGCTGCCTGTCACAGCAATTTCTCTAAGCTGCTGCAAATTACTCAGTTCAAGAACATGTCACAGTGCAAATGTAAAACAAAGCACAGACCCAAACCAAAACCAAAAAAATAAGCAGAGAAAATAAACAAAAAATAGTGAAAAATAAAGAAAAAGAAAGGGAAAAAAGAAAGAGGAAAAAAAAGTACTTCAAGCTTCTAATGTTAAAGCAGTTTTCTTTATTTCATTACTCCTTTGCATATTTCTTCCCACATCTCTTTATCCTATTGCAAAGTAGCCAAACTTGCCTAACATCTACAGCAGGAGAGGAGCAGAGCTGAGCTTTGATGTTGTGTTCTGAATCCATTTAGCTTCATGTGGGGAGAAAAACAAGCCCTCAACCATTCCTGCTCCCTAAATTTCATGCTCAGGGTGCGAGTGCTGGGCTGTACCGCACGGCAGGAGACACCAGGAGGGAGGAGGCAGCACTGTGCCCTTCCTGGAGCAGCAGGAACTGCAGAGACACCCCAAGCATACCTAAAGTATTAAAAGGCTTGGATTTGGGACCATCCAGTTGGGCACCTGGACGCCCTACAAGTTACATTTCTTTTTTTTTTTTTTAATGCAAGCTGTTACCTCTCAGCAGAAATACCTTTTAGAGTTGTTCTCAAAGAAACCACTGACACCAAGATGATGGCGAGTTGCCTCTGGGCTTCACCTTGTGGTCTCAGGGGTTAGTTTCCTGCAGGATCATACATGTGGGGTAGAATAGGACAAGGCAGAGAGGAGAAACTGTACAGTGAATTAGACATCTTTTGCACAACACACAGCCAGTTTATTCACAGCTGTCCACCCTTGCAGTCTAGTCTATGCAGTCTAATCTAGGGTGTATTTGCTCTCTGGTATATATGGCACAGAACAAAATAATTTTAAAATATTGAAGGTAAAATTAACAAATACATAGATTATTAAGGAAGAATCTGGTTTTGGTAATGAGAGTAAGACCTCCACCTAAATTGACGGAAGCTGGAGTTCTTCCTATCATTCTGGCAAGGAACATGGGAGCATTAACAGTATCTGACAGGATATTAAGGCTGTGGGCTATCCCAGGCCTCACTGGTGTTCCTGGAGTTTTGCACTTCTTTGGAGTACATATTTCAACTGCTGTAGTTTGTGTGTGATTGTTACTGAGCCAATACCAGCAGCCCCCTCGCCTGTCTATGTGCCTGCACTGGAGTCCTGCCTTGGTGACTGGCTCCATGTGCACATCCTGGTGGCTTATTTCAGAGATGAACAGCCCACACAGTCCTCACAGTGTGAAAGACAAAGGCATACAGAAGTTATCCTGGTTTCTTCCCTTGCCCCCATTCAAAGTTGCACCCTCAGCTGTCCCCTTACATCCCTCTCCACACAGACCCTCAGGCAGGCAATGGGTGATGCAGAGCACTGGCATGTGTGGCTGTCCTTTCTGCGTCACCACATCACTGTGCTCCTTCCCAAAAGGATGTCAGCAGAGCAGTGGTGACTGAGTCCCATCCATAGCTTCCAGCCCAGCCAAATCTGACGACTCTGCAGGATCAGGTTGTTCGCTAGAGCAAAGGGAGCAGTTTGCAAGCCCAAACTGATGGCTCTAAAGTAATCACTCACCAGGATAAGTGGAGGATGCTGAGATCCAGCTGGGCAGGCATCTTCTGCATGCCACATCCAACTCTTCCTCTCCTCTGCTTTCTGAGGCCCCTTTGAAAAGCTTTCAGAGAGGCAGAAGAAAGAAGAACACCTCTTACACCACAGTTTGCTTGTTCTGATATCTTGACAACCTCAGAAGTTGTTCTGACCCAAAAAAAAAAAAAGGAAAAAAAAAAAAGGCCTTTGTTTCAGTAGCTTGAAAAATTACTTCTTTTTCAGGCAACAAAGTTTCATCTAAATTTTATCTATTGAAATTGTAGCAGGACATTCCATCTGTAACAGTTTCAGTTGCTGTTCCAACTCTCCATTCCAAGAGCTTTCATTTCTGAAGCTTGCAGGGAGCTCTCTATCACTGGATACACAATTCAGTGATTGCAGAACCAGAATTAGGTGACTGTATGGTGTGGTTTTTGAACCTGAATCTACTGCCCTCTCAATATATGTATTTCTTTCATCTCTTCTTTGAGGGAGCCCTCTGAAAGCCATCTCAGGTGCAACTGGAGACAGACGGATAGGGGAATATTTGGTTGATCTGTTTTTCTGCATTCTACCTGGCAATTAGGATTTATTTGTTGAGTACATCTAACAAGCTGACTACAGTGCTGGTATAAGTTGAGAAAGGGTGCCCTGTGTCAGTGTTACTAGCATATTATTAACTAAAGGGTTCTTCACAGAATTACAGAATATTGGAAGGGACCCACAAGGATCACTGAAGCCAACTCCTAAGAGAATGGCCCTTATGGAGATCAATCCCATGGCCTTGGTGTTATTAGCACCATGCTCTAACCAACTGAGCTGATCTCAGTATTAAAACAGCCACACTCTTTTAAAGTGCCTGTCTGGGGATGAGGGATGCACTCAAGTGGTTTTGTGTCCAACTCCAATGCTCTGCAACGGCCTTCAGGTCTCACAATGCAGCAGGTTAGCAGAGGGTTGTGCAAGTGAGCTCCTTTCATTCTTGGGCTCCTGCCCCTCATTAAAAAACCAGCTGAAGCAGCATTTCACATGTGTATGCATGCAGCCAACTTGTAAAGATCAGGGCTGTGGGCAGGGCTTTGCACCATTAGCAGCCCTATCTGATTACCACACAGCACTGAGAGAGTTCAAAGTAAGTTATGCTTTTCTCAGCAAAGATCCTGAGCAGCCCACCTGCACAGCAACCTCACACACCAAACCAGAGAGGATAACATGCTCAGAACTCAAGAGACCATTTACCAGTCCCTGTCTTGCACATTAGAGCACGAACTGTGAACATGTTGTTTCTGGCTTGAGGTGCTGCAATTAGACCGGGGAAAGCAAAGCAATCAGCGTCAGCTGTAACCTCTCACACTAGGTGTGTATTAAACACAGCGCAATTAGCATGCTAATTATCTGTGAGAAAAACAGCCTGTAAGGGGGCCAGCCCTGTCTTTTCCTGGGAAGGGGGAAAAATACTTGCTCGACTCAAGGCATCTCACAGTATTCAACCTTTTTTTCCTGATTTCAATAGAAGTCCAAGCCACTGCTTTGCAGAGGAAGGACTGAACCAAAGGCTTGCATTTCTTCATTCTCCTCTGTGTTTTTGTCAGTCACTGGCAATCACCGAAGGGCTCATCGGCTGAGAACAGCAGTGTTAGTTACAAAGCTGTCTGACCTGGTTCTGCCAAGGCATAGCCCAGGGCACACTCCCTGCGTTGGTCTCCCGATGCACCCCTGGACTCAATTCCAAAGCCAGCAGCCTGTGAGAGTATCTCTGTGTCTGTCCGTCTGTCTGTGTGCGAGTGTGCTTTCGGGAGGCAGGGTTTGTGCTGTCTTCCCTGGCATGCAGCTGTGACCTTGTCCTTGCCTACTTTAGATGTTGCTCTTGGGCTTATCCAAGTAAAACTGAGTCTGATTTACTAGATGTTGGTCTTACACTGTGCAAAAGAAATCCTAAGGCTGAGCCGCTTCTCATCCCTGCTCTTTCTCCCTTTCAACCCTTGTTCATGGGAAATAACAGTGTAAAATCTGACACTTCTTTTGTGGTCTTCTCCTTCCCCATTTAGTGACCTCTACTTGATGCTGCTTAGAGGCCTCCAAGAGCAATGCCTGCATTTGCTGTGCCACAGCACTGCTGTATTATTTACCATATTACACTTCTGCAATGTGGTCCTAATAAACTGAAATGCAAAAATATTTCTCTACCATTTTACAAGACTAATTTCAAGCTGTGGTAATAAAAGGTCTCAATTTTTATCTGTCATTTCAGCATGGCGAGGTTCACTATTAGCACATAGGCTGATTCACATATGAAGATGCTGAGCAGCACAGAAAAGGTTGATCTTGTGCTTACTGGATTCACCATCAGCTTGCAGATAGCATAGAAATCTGGAAAGGCTGCTCTGGCTGGTAAATTGGAGGAGCTAATTGGATACACGCTTTCATCAGTAAACAGCATCCAGTTCCGAGCAGAGCACTTTGAAAAAGCAGATGAATTTTCATCTGGAGGGTCCATAAAAGCACCAACCCTGGGGACCCTGAGGGAGGAGGTCTCAGTAGAAGCTGCATGTGATGCCCAGATCCAAAGGTACAGGATCAACACACAGGAATACACTCCTTTGGAAAGCCCCAGAGACTCCAAGGGCCCTAATGGTATATGTTGTTGTGAACTCGATGCAAAACCCCCTGCCAGCATTAATGCCCCCACAAAGGGCTCCCGACACTGCTCTGACCTACATTGCTCTCACCAGCCAAGCTCCAGCTTCAATCACGTTCCGCAGAAGTGAATGCTCAGCCCTTGCCTCTGGCCGCAGCAGCAAGCACAGCATCATTAGTGGGTCTGGCAGCCCACAGAGACATAATTGCAGGCATTATGAGGCAGCGACAGTGATGACAGGCTCAGAGGGCAGACCCGTAATCGAGGGAACGTATAGATAAGAACAATAACAGGGCACGGCAGCGCAGAGGACGATAACAAGCGGGTTATTGAAATTTGCTTCAAGGAGTAGAAAGATGAACTCAGAGAGGAGGGAATCAAACTGGCATTTCTTTTAATTCATGTTCAGCCTCAGCTATAACCTATACACTCAGGGTTAGGTCCAATTCATACTACCAACAGACACCCTCATACATATACACACCACTATGCTTCATGTATGGAATTGAGCTAGATCACTTCAGACCTCAGCTTCTCTGGAAATATTTTAAATGTGAATCTATGTAAAATTCCAAAAATGTTCAGAAGCAAATTTTTCTCTATTTTTGTGCTGCTAGGCAAAAATGTAGGAATCATTCTGATGAAATCTTAAACCCAAGGGGGAGAATGGTGATTCTAATTTTGATTATTGAAATGTATATTTTATAAGAGAATGTTGAAGCATTGATGCTACTCATAAAATGTAAAATTTTAAAATATTGGAAGTTACATATGAAAAACCTTTAGTGTTACACCTGTGGCCTCATCAGCTTGGTAGCAAGTTGTGAATATTTTGAATTTGCAGTGAAATACAGCATTTTATGAGAAATCCTGAAGCCTGTCAGGTTTTGTTCTATCCCATTTACAGTGGGATGCTTCTAGCCAAACGTGTAGCAAATCAGCATCAGCTCTAGAAACACCTGCCTTAGAAAAAAAGAAGAGAAGATAGTCCCTGTGGACCTTCTAGAAGCAGGTAGACCTATAGTTCTCTGTAGATCTATGGTAATTTACTGCTTGTTTTCCTTCCCTTCCCTCCCCCCAAGTAAACAGCACAAATTTCAATGTCATGTACTTAAATTCCTACAATTCCAACAACCAGGGCAGGACCTTCCCAGCAACTGGGCTTTTTTTCCACCTCCTAAGCATTGCACAATTTGAAAAATGTAAATTAAATGAAAGAAATCTCCGGTTTGAGTTCAGTAAGTTGGATAAAATTCAGATGGTGTCCTCGCAGTAGGTCTGGAAGCCACAGGTGGATTGCGGGGCACGGGGTGTGTAACCAATGCCAGCTGACCTGAGCACGGGCCCGGCTGCGCCTCCACAGCTTCCCATCCATCTACCCCTCGGCTGCGGGAATCCCGACCCGCTTCCATGGGACCCGGGGTAACACGACTGCAGAAAGCAAAAGATGGTGAATACGGAAACTGCGATCCGGGTTCAGTGAGGGTTCACATAAGGCACAGGTTTCAGCTTCCAGAAGCAGCCAGACACGGCTAAGCGAAGCCCTTGTGGGGAGGAAATGGGTTCACGAAGCTGCAGGAGCCGCCGCCCACGCGCAGGGCGGGGGCCAAGTTTGCAGAGGCATCTCTCTCACTCAGGCCTTGCCCGCCCTCAGGACGGGCTGGTGGGGACTGAGTGGTGGGGAGGAAGCGGCCAGGGGGTTTGCTCGGGTTTGTATTTGGTTGGTTTTTGCGCTGTGTCGGGTGAAAGCCCTTGGCAGCACAGCGAGGTTTCGGTGCCTCCCTCGGGTGGTTCCTGCGCTGCCACCGCCCCGACGCGCCACCGTGGTGGTGCCCAAGTGCGAGGGTTGCTTTTCTTTCCGAAACAAAATGAAGTTTCAGTAAGCTGTCAGGAATCAAACCTCCAGATGGTACAGCAGGAGTTCTTAAAAATAATTTATTGGGTTATTTAGGTCAGCGTTAAGCTCCTTTATGCCTTTTGTTATTCTGTTTCAAAGCAGATCCTGTTGTAATATTCCCAAAGCACAGTAATATACTGTATCAGAGCATCAGTCCTATTGACTTGCCTCAGTATAAACCTCAGACACAGGATCAAGTTGCTCTCTATTAAAATAATCTGAATTGTGCTGGGTTTATGCTCTTGTAGCTCTAAAAGAGCACAGGAAACAATTCCATTTATATAGCAGCACCAAGGTAGGGCACAACAGGCTTCACAAAGGTCCAGCAGGGCTGTGCTGGGACATTTCTCTCATTTCCTATTGCAGAGAGTAAGTTACATGTTCAAATGGCTCTTGCAATTCTGCAGAAAAAAGGTGAATGGTGTTTTGATGATGCTTTTTATTTATTTACCAATATGTTTAGTTGCTAAATTTATTATGCAGTACAGCAGTAGGCTCCTCTAGCTAATTTAGTCTTTCACTGTATAATTATGAAACATATGTAGATGTTTTGTCTACCAATCTGAAACGCTGAAGCCAAAGAGTAACTGTGCAGGCCCACTATGCCAAGTTAAAATGGAAGAAGATATATTTCAGATGACTGACTTCTTTTTTTTATTTTGAAATTACTTACTTATACACCATACATTTAATGCCATTTTAGACAAAATATGCAGCTTGAAAACAAGCATACAATTTGGGTCTTCAAAAGATAACAGCACCAGACAGTGATGCTTTGAATTATAGGATAAAATGAGCTACAAGGACTTTTAAGCTTCTATTACAATGGCTTCTAATTTACCACTGACTTTGCATATAAAAAGATGTGTCAAGTGAATAACTGTGCATCAAATGCATCTTTTTACATTACCTGAAAAACAGTGATTCCCTCCTGTGTTTTCAAAGCAGACACAGTGTTCTTCTACATGATGTGAGATTCAGATGTTTTCTGCTGGGAAGCCTTGGAAGAGAATAAAGGAGAGCTTTGCTTGCTTAGTTTAAATCACTGAATGTTTGTCCAGACTTCTTGCAGTGTTTAAAATAAGGTCTGTTCCAAGTAGTGAAATACAATTCCCCAAACTTGCAGGGTATTTGAGGGGTTTTCACAGCAATCTTAATTCAGGTGCGATTTGCATGACATCTGTTCTCTCTTCTACACATCCGCATCAGCAAGTGAAGTTGACCTTTGAGAGGCTGCACACGTGTGGGTGAGTGCCAGGAAATGATTACACACACAGCTGGAGATGTGCTAGGGACTCTTCAGGTCTCTCCTCTTGCTTGCATTGCTCCTTTCCCAGGACACATCACTTACTTTAACAGTGTCCCAGTGAAAAACATTGACATTACCCGGCCTGACTAAGGAAACAAATCCACATGGTACAGCCACTTTTCATCTGTGCCAGACCCCAAAGAAAGGCAACTTCACCTGGGCTGAGTTGTTCTGGGGCTGACATTGATTCAGGGAAAGCAAATCCTTAAATAAACAAGTAAATGCAAATCAGGCAGCTTATTCCGTTATATTTAAAGCAAAGGTTCAAACTTGTAAAAATGGATTGCAGGGAAATTCCAGCTGGAACAAACCTGAGGAGTGCCTTGACAGACCTCTGGCTCAAACCAAGGCAAGCTGTAAGGTCAAGCCTGCTAACTCAGAGCTTTAAATGTCCTTGATATGACATTTTAAATTGGTCAACAAAACATTCTTTAGTGCCTGCACCGACACCCAACCATCCCATCCGGTATCATTGCAAGCCCTGCAGTTGTTAACCTTGCCAGCAGATGCCACTGCAGTAAAGTTGTTATAAAAGATGAGATCAACAAGATTAAGACCTTTTGTTCCTTGGTAGGTCTTGCTAGCTACCCAGAAGCTTCCCAGAATTACTTAAATCAGAAGCTGTTGATTGGAAAATAATCCCCAAATCCTGCACCACCACCCCCACTTTCAAGGGACTGAGTTTTCTTGGGTTTAATGAAGAAAGAAAGCCACAGCATGGCAAAGCGGGAAGGTACTGCTCGATGCCAGCAGAAAGGCTGGACGTGGCACATGGTGATCACTGCAGTTAACCCACCCTGGCAGATGCTGAGGAGGATGAGGGGCATGACAGAAACCTCGAGAAACAGCCACACTTGGAGCATCCTGCCTGAAGTCTGTGCTGCTCGAATCCTTGAGACCTGCTGGTGCTCTGGCTTCTGCAGCCAGAAGCATCCCAGCTCTTTCCAGAAGGAAAAGGCTAGAAAACAGCTTGGCTTTTGGCTTGCATTTTTGGTTGCTTTGTTTTTGAAGTTTCACCATAAACTGTTGTTTCTTGATACAAAAACCTGTCCAGGCAGCAGCATGGAAATCCAGCAATCAGCAGGCACCAGCAGCCACCTCTGGGGAAGGTCAGGCTTCACCTCCACTGGAGTATTTTCCTGGTCAGGCTCAGTCTCTGAACGTCTTTAAACTGCTCAGAGTAGGATAGAGCAGTGCTATTGCCAGTAAACTGGCCAGACAATACATGTTTGTTCTTGAAGAGGCTGTGGGGAAGCAGTGGAGCACCGACTGCTGTTCTTAGCCTAGGTTAGCTGGAGACAGCCACTCATTGATAGGAGAAGCCCAGTTGCAGGAACTCTGCTGCCAGTTTGGCAGCCTGAGAAGCCTGATAAGGCTCCAAATGCCACACCAGGGCTTGACAGTGGTGGCCCATGACTTATCCAGGCAGCAGCTCGTCCCAGCAGCAAGACAGGCATCACCACGCCCCGACCTCCACAGCTGCACCAGGAGCTTGGCTTTGTTTCTAAATGAAACATGGTTATGAAGATGCTGTAAAGGAATTGGGAGGGAGACCGTGTATGGTGGGTCATGTGCTGTAATAAAGGCTGAATGACATGGAGGTGGACTGCAAATTGCAGGGCAATCATTAAGGTATCACGGCTTCCGAAGCAGCTGTGGCAGGCACAGGAAGGCAAGAAAACACATCTGTGATAGCTTCACTTGGAAGGGGGAATAGGAACAAAGTGGACCCTTAACCGAAAAACAGGGCATCCACGCAGTTCCTGGACATCCTATGAACGCCCACCAGCTTCTGAAAGAGATGGAGAGGGACACAAGAGAGAAGCACTTTCCTCACAGGAGGAGAGAGAGGGAATTCTCCCCCAGGCTCTTAGGTTTCTCAGAAGGGAATTTCTCCACTCATGATGCCCTTGGGGAAGGAGGTGTGTCCACAGGAGTCCACTCCTTTTCCTTTGAAATCTCACTAACCTCAAGTTATGATGAAAACCTTACAAGAGCATCCAAACCACCAGCTGCACAGCAGTCATGGAACTGCAACAAATTTCTTGAGAGAAAAAGAGCCGAAAGGCCCTCCTTGAGCAACTATGGCCCTTTATTGTCAAGCCACAGCCTGGGAGAGGTGAAGTCTTCATCCTCTGGAGGTGCTGGTTCCTCCCCAGTGACTGTTGTCAAGGCTGAATAGTTTAAGAGCTGGAGGCCTAACCTGGGTGGGAAAACTGAGGTGGTGCCAATCCCTCCTGAAGCTGTAGATCGCCTTTAAGGCTTCCAGCACTGCCCTTGGCAATTAACACTCCTGACCTTCTGTTCCCAAGATGATTTCTTCCAGACACACCTGGGAAAAGAGGATGTTTTGACACCACTCCTGAGTTATTTCTCTATCTCTTTGCAGACAGAGCCGACTCTCAGGTACATGCAGATGGCATCTGTTCTGCAGCAATGTGCCGAGGATGCAGCAGCCCCCCAACACCCACCACTGTGTGTCAGTACGAGCATTTAGCTAAACAAATAGTATTTCCAGGCTCCTGTCAGCAACAACTCTCACTTTACTAACTCCCCAAAGCCTTTTTGCCCCCACTGGCCATAGGATGGAAGCACCTGTACATCTCTATTCTGAACATGTTGGCAGCATTAGTAGCTGGGCCACAAGGCAGTTTTCTATGAACTTAGATTAACTGTAATGTTTATGGGAAATGAACATTGTTGCCTCATGTCAGGAAATAACACAACTCAAACCACAGAACCAACGTTTCCTTCTCTTTCTTCTTTTTTTCTTGAAATTTTAGCAACAGGTTTTTGCATCAGCCCTTAAAAATATAATGGTGTCACTGTCAGACTTTTGTTGAAGGTAAAACATATTTTTTGCTGGATGATTATTTGAAGGATGGTTATTTTTGTCTTTCAGAACGTAATGCCAGGGGCTAAGATCAAAAGCAATTCAGCCACTGGAGTAAAACAAAGGAAATAAAAGAATCATTTCATAAAATCACTTAGAAGAATGAATGATCTTGAGCAAAAACATTGCTAATTTGCACCAACTGCACGTTTGACAGAACTGAAGGAGCGGATGCAGACCTTTTCTTTTCCCCATTGGCTATTGGTATTTGATGGTGCAACACTTGATCCTGCAGGATAACGGGAACTAAAAAATCCACCTGAAAGCCCAAAGGCATTGGAACTGAAGTGAAATACTCTACCTTTGCTGACAGCCAGGAAAAAGAAACTAGAATTTTGAACATATGTGCAAGCAGTCAAGGGGGACTGCTCGCAGGAAGGTCACAATTTTAAACAGCAGAATTAAACAGACATTAAAATACCCAGCTCTTACTCCAAGGCTGCTTGTGCAGAGGGAGAATGTTGCTGATGAACAACACCTGCTGCTTGGCAGAGAGGAACTATACCTGCTGTCCCAGCAGCTGCATGTCAGCAGGGAGGGCAGAACCACCCTTTATTTCCTCTGAGTCATCCACAAACAGGTACAAACCTTTCTTCAACTCCCAAACATTTCCATCATTGTTTCCCAGTTACTGTTTCATGAGATTGTCTCTGCCACTGATGACTTCTTCCTTATCCCTGTCTTGATCCAACTTTGTCAGTGTTACTTTTGCCTCTGTATCCCATACAGACTGACATTTCATCAATCCCATTACATCCTGAGATCTTGGGAAGATCTGTATTTGGTTTTCCCATTTTAAATAGAATGAATGTCCTGTGTTTAGAAATAGGAATCATACACAGGAACATCTCCTAATCAGCCCACTGTATTTTTACTGAAGCTAGTACAGTGTAAACATACACACACACACTCATTACAGTTAATACCTGTTCCCACAGACTTTCTTTTCCCTCTTCATTGGCTCCAGCTATCTGACATGTTTCCCATGGCATAGCACAACACTGGGCATTGTATCTGGAGGGGAACCGCCCTGCCATTTACTCCTGCTGCTGCCTTTGTAGGGGGATGTCTCAGCACACCTGCCTTCTCCCTCTCCTCCTTAACTGCAGATATGTTTTCATTCATTACAGCATTACTGGCTGGGTTTTTTTTAATAACTGAATAAGATCCTAATATGGTGGGACTCTGGTTGTAGGGAATGAATACACCAGTAATACATGATTGCAAATAAAGCCCCAGTGAGGAGCAGGTTTTCTGGAACTTAAACCTAATTACTACTGAGTATAACCCAGGTTAGGCAGTTAAATGCCACTCAGATGCCCAATCCCATCAGGTTTCAGAAGCTAAGCAGGGTCAGGCCTGGTTAGTACTTGGATGAGAGACCTGGGAATACCAATGGGTGCTGTAGGTTCCAGTCCTGAGGACTTCACTGTCACCGTCCAAGCTCGCTCGGCCGTGGCAGATGGACCTTAGGACTTAAACGGTGGGGCCAGTTCTGCGCAC
>JAOXXN010000446.1:16410378-16423914 GCA_026770055.1 Myrmophylax atrothorax | reverse complement strand
ATAAGATGTAAGGTAGAATGTATAAAGAAGTAAGCTTTGTAAGAAAGTAAAGTTAAGAAAGTAAAGTATAGAAAAATATAAAGCACATGGTCTTCTTATCCCTACATTGTTCCAGGAGGTAGGAGGAGGCAGGACAAAGTTGCCAGCAGCTACCTCAACAGAGACAGTGGCCTTTCTCACTCTCTCTGTGATGAGGTTTAAACTCCACACTTTTTATACCTTTTTTTTCTTTATGTCTTTTCGTGTGACTAAAGTCAATCTTTTGGGGAGTGGTGCAGATGCCTGAGCGGGGGTGGGCTCCTTGAGCTGCAGAGGCAGGGTGTGGCAAAGAAAGGCCATGCTAAGTTGATAACATTCCATTCTTTGGTAATACCCACCACTTATCAGTTTGCCTCGCTTTTGTCTTCTGCTGGGAGCACTCCTCCAGGGGGGCTGAGGCATTTCCCTCAACTCATCAAGGCTTATCAGCCCATCACCCCACCCTTTCATAATCCCTTGTATTTGAAACAGCTTGACATTTTTACTGCTTAACAATTTCTACTTCTCCATTGCAGGCCCAAATGAATCATGTGGAAGGGAAGTATTTACTTTTTCTTCTGTCAGGAAAAATCTCATCTGAGTATGGGTGGAAATGAGATCATATCTGCCAAAATGGAATAATTTGGCAATACCATTTTACCTTTAGGATTGAGAAAAAACCAATTTGATAAATCCAAACTATAGAGTCATCTCTGTGATTTGTTGGATACTATACTGAAACTATAGATGGATCATGCTGGCCCAGCTGTATATTGCATCTTACATTCAGATCTCCAAGATATTAAGGTTAAAAGAGTCTATTTTATGCTGATTCAGGCTGGAATTTAGCAAGTGATAAACTAGCACTTTTATCTTCAAGCAATCTTTGATAAGACCTTTATTACATAAGCAAACAAAGCAGTTAAAAACTCTCAGAAGAGCAGTAGCTGTACATGCTGGCAGGAAGAACAATGATATGTGTTTTATTCCTTTTCTTATGGAGAGTACTAAAAAGTTCCTCTTTTGTTCAAAATATGAGGTTTTAATTGGGATAGAATAAAATACTTAACAAGAGACAGTGACTTTGCCTCAAGATATTCTGCAGATGCAAAAGGGCAAATAAGGATTTTCTGATATCAAAATCAGTTTCACTGCAACGACTATGCTTTGGAAATTTTTCCCATTGTGCGATATTGTAAATTCAACCCGTTTGCTGCAATATCTCAGAACAGGTCCTTATGACCCAGTAACTTTTCAAGTATTATACTCCTAGTGAATATCTCCAATTCATATAATCTTCATCTCATAATATACTATTTTGTATTTTTCTGCTCTGATTCTCACCTATGTGAACTTATTTTCACTGCATATTACCAAACTATGCAGACCGTGTATTATTTTCTGTCCTTACAGTTACTTGCAACACCTTTTAATTTTATATAATTTTCAAATCTGATGTCTTATTAATGTTTTTTGGATGAATAAAAGAATTAAAGAGAATTAAATAGCCTCTGTCTATATAAAGTTCCATATCTGTCAAATGACACCATACTTATGCTAATGAGGTTGAATAGCAGAATGACACCTTCTGAGTCTCAATTCCAGTGTATAGGAGGTGACAGGTCCAGAACAAGCAAAGCAAATTTAGAGCCAGGAGCATAAGCAATGAACTTAGAATATCTGCTATTACTATTTCTTCAAAACTCCTTGGTGAAACATGGTCATTCCCTGCCCAAGCACAAACCAAGAAAAATTTTTACCTCCATCCCAGCTATGAAGAAAGAGTCATGAGGCTTCCAAAGACAAGTGGGCATTTTCAGAGAGCAAGATGTGCACAGATGCAGCAGTCAGCCCCTATCCATGTTCTAGACAAAGCAGCCTACAACAGAAAAAAGAATTAAACATGAACTGGTTTTGAGCTTAGTTACATTAATAATACATTGCCACACTTGTAATTGTCAGCATATGCTTTTCAGAAAACAAGGTTATTACAAATAGCTTTGCAGAGAATTGAAAAGAAGGATGTTTCATTCTGAGACTGTAAATTGATTGCAAAATACTCAGCCGATAATCGGTCTATACACTGTTTTACTTAACGTACTGTGATAATAAGTATCTTTAGCTCAACTTGATATAAAAATGTCTTTTCCTTTGGAAACAAATCATAATGAAGCAAATGAAAACTATCCCACAGAAGCACAGTAGTGTTTGAACATCAATTTGACACCTACTGTAGATTCCCGATTACGGGGTTCTGAATATCATACAGGAGTATACTGCTGGAACACTAAAGGAATTCTTCACAGAAGTCATTTGAAAAATAAAAGTTTTAGTACAAATAAAAGATGATATTGAAAAATGGACTCCGTCTGATGAATTTCATTGATGCTTCAAAACCATGACCTTGACTTATTTCTGTTTAACACACATCTATTATCACTAAACCAGTAACAAGTAGAGCTGAAATTAGTATGAAACAGGAGAGTTATCTCTGTAGCAGATTTACTCTAAGCAGTGCTATGTCATCAACATACATTTGTTTACGAGCGACAAGAATTGAATCAAGTTACGTTCTAATTTATGCCTTCCTTACTATTTTATGTCTAGGGAAAAGATGACAGAGGTGTGCACTACAGTCTTTGCAGATCCCTCTGAATGAATGCAAAAGGTGACACATTTTATTAATCTTCTTTCAACACCTTACTCTGTGGTATATTCAGAGTTTCGATTTTCCACATTTAAAAACATGGTTTAGACAGTGAAGAAAGGCAGTGGGCTCAAGCTTTTTATTTTTTGCACAGAGATTTTCCCTTCTCATTGTGCTTGATAGTATGCTGAGAAAGAAGCTCATAGAAAGACACAAGTGTTTGCTTCTTCTGCAGCATTATCTCACTGCTCAGGTAATACACCTTTGACTTAGTTAATCTTCATGCTCAGAATACTCACCACTGAAGGCTATCAGAATTTTTAGTTTTATGTATATATATATACGTGTGTATATATATACGTGCATCCCATCTATCATTACCAGAAATTTGAGCCTCATATTAAACCTCATGTTTGAACAAGCCATAGAATGGGGCACAGAGTAACTCCAAAGGCTTTTTTATTCCTTAAGAGACAGGGAGAAGACAACAGGGTCTCTCCATAAAGGGTCTCTTGCAGCAGAAGGCAGACGGCCATGTTTTAGACAAGACAGTTCCCTGTGAACACAACTGGTGATCTACTTGCATGCTGGCACTCTCTATCCTAAGACAAAATTCAAAGATAAAAGCCTATCCCGAGAGTTAGTCTCCTACAGGAATTTGGCAATAGTTATCTGAGAGATAGCACTTTTCCCTTCAGAAATAAAGCTCTCATCCTACAAACTTACAAGCTGTGGAAACTGAGGTCTTAAGGGATCATGAAAGATCCTGTGAATTCATTCACAACAATTATGGAAACATAGTGGGGTTTTAATAACAAAGTGTGCATACTTTTTCAATTCAGCTGTCCTTAATGAACACTTATTTTACAAAAGTATGCCTCTATACCTGAATAATGTACACAGACACATACAAACTTATCAAAAGCTTCAAGACTGAGGAAAAAAAATGACAGAAACTTAGAATCTTTCCCTCTTTTTAAATAGTTAAAAGGGATCCTCAGAGACATATGAGCCATAAGCTCCTAGACACACCAATAGACCTGTTGTCTAGTTAGGTAATGTCCCTGGTGCTTTCTCCTTTTCTAGCAAGACTGGGACAAAAACACTGTTTAAAGCAACATCACACTTTTTTGCAATTTGGAATATGATAGCATTTGCAACTGATCACACCAATGCCTGCTTTTAAAATATAGGTCTTGAATATGAAAAAAATATTTAACTCGAGTTGGAAGGAATGTTTGGGATTTCCCCCAGTAAATTTTCTTTCTGAAACTGGCTAAATATTCCTGAGGATTGAAAGCTTTCAAAAAATTAATTTTTTGCATGACCTGTGGGAATGAGTTACCACTGTCTATCACATAAAGTAGGCACATGGTATAATTAATATGGTGCAAATGAAACCTGGCAAAATTTTGATTCTTTGTGAAACAAGAAGTGAATGAGCATGGAGATAAGCATCTAGTACTTCACTTTCTTATAATTTCAGACTAAAACATGCATTTGGAGAATTATTTGGGAAGCATGCTCTTCTATATGAACTTCAGCTAAGATGAGGAGTCACTGGTGAGCACCTTTCAAAGTCCTTAACATGAAGCGGAATGAAGGGAAATATCACTTTAAGAGACTGCAGTACTGTTGAAAGAGAAAAGTATACAACTCCTCTGGATGAGCACTTGTTTTTTCCTTGAGTCATTCATAATAATATGAATTTTTAGACAGATAATTCCAGTAGAGAATCTGCTGAATCTATTCAACATTTCCCCGGTATTTCAAAGAGCAAAAGTATTGCAAACAGTTCTTTCTCTTTCACTGCCTTGTTGCCTCCCTCTTTCTGTTCCACTCTCCCTATTTTTTTCCACTCTCCCTCTTTCTTTCAGTTCCTTCCTTCCTTCCTTCCTTCCTTCTGCACTTCCTTCCTTCCACACTTCCTTCCTTCCGCACTTCCTTCCTTCCTTCCGCACTTCCTTCCTTCCTTCCGCACTTCCTTCCTTCTGCACTTCCTTCCTTCCTTCCGCACTTCCTTCCTTCCGCACTTCCTTCCGCATTTCCGCACTTCCTTCCTTCCGCACTCCCACACTTCCTTTGAATCATAGAATCATAGAATCGATTGGGTTGGAAAAGACCTCCAAGATCATCAAGTCCAACCCCTGGTCCAACTCCAGTCCGTTTACTAGATTATGGCACTCAGTGCCATGTCCAGTCTCAGTTTAAAAACCTCCAGGGATGGTGAATTCACCACCTCTCTGGGCAGGCCATTCCAATGCCTGATTACTCTCTCTGGAAAGAATTTGTTTCTGATATCCAAATTAAATTTCCCCTGGCAGAGCTTGAGCCCATGCCCCCTTGTCCTATTGCTGAGTGCCTGGGAGGAGAGACCAACCCCCACCTGGCTAGAACTTCCCTTCAGGTAGTCATTCCCTCTTGAGATGACAAAACTGGAGTATCCCTTCAACTAGATTCTAAAAGAAACCCACACACGCTCCAGAACCACCCACCAGGCCAGAACTCATTCTAGACCTGCCTGCTGAGTCAGGACCCAATCCAGAAGGAACAAGAACCCCATCTAGAGCCAGCCACTAAATAGGAACGTGGCCTAGAAGCAACTACCAAGTTAAAAGCCACTCAGAACCACTAAGCTGGAGCTTGCACCAGAATCTCCCTCCCCACTTGGGGACGAGCCCATTGATCCAAACACCACTTCAGGAAGATCCTTCAGCTCCACAATCCACACCCCTCTAGAAACCACCGCCACCCCCATGGCCCTACAAACAATTACAAAATCATTAAGTTTGGACATAGGTAACACAACAGTTAAAAATTGGTTTTGGACAGCTACAAGTCCTTATCTATCCAAGTTGTCTACTCAAAGCATTATATTCATACCTGCTTCAATCTGTCATAATCTAGACCTTCTGACTGTACTCCGTTGGCACTGGGTTGTCCTGTTGGTGTAGATTTTGGTCTGCAGTAAAAGAACACATCCATGAGTACAGGATACACAGGAGTTCCCCATCAAACTTACTAACATTTGTCTATCAAAAACATAGTCAAGAATTAGAATGAAAAAAACCCAATGTTGGGAGTGGGAGGGTGGGAAGATCAAGCAGACCCAAAATACCACACAGAATAGAAAGCAGTAACCCAGAACATTTTCCACACACTGGAAATATTAATTACCATAAGAATAAGAGTTATTAGTTCAAAACAAGAACTTCCAAAGTAGCAGACAGATTTCACTGTCACTGGTTTCTGATTTCTTCATAATGGGCATGAAAAGCTGAACGCCTTCAGATGTCAAATACTTTCCCTTTTCAATGGCTTACTCATTCAGAAGA
Source organism: Myrmophylax atrothorax (assembly GCA_026770055.1). Taxonomy (NCBI): domain Eukaryota; kingdom Metazoa; phylum Chordata; class Aves; order Passeriformes; family Thamnophilidae; genus Myrmophylax; species Myrmophylax atrothorax. Next base: position 16,417,914 of record JAOXXN010000446.1, on the reverse strand, counting down.
GGCTCTCTCAGGGAAACACTCCCACTAACTAATGACTACATGTTGATGCTGACTGTATGAATGCTGAGGAATCACCCTGGCAGATCTTCAACATTTGACAGAACATGGCTGAGTAACCTTATCTGATTTCCTTCCAACCTAAATTATTCCATCAATCGCTTTCTAAAGCTACTGAAATCAAATACTGTAACAGCAGCAAGATCCAAGAGGTAACATGTGAGAGGAAGTTCAGTGTTTTGGACTATGCCATGTTTGATGTTTCCTTATGCAGGAAACATCCTTATGCAGGATTCCTTTCCTTATGTCTCCTAAGACACCGAAGACTTGCTTAACAAGATCATCTTGTATTTTTTAACACAGAGTCCGAAAGAAGTGGGTTTTCTGACTTCCAGCTTCTCCTTCCTGATCCCCTCTTTTACACAAGGTGTAATTCAGACTCATGTACTTCCTACAGCTATGAGCAGAGACAGCACCTAAATACCAACAGCTGGAATACCAAAACAGCTCTCCAAAGCAGGGAGGGACAGATGGATGGATGGTGTGGGACAAAGTTCATGCCAAGAGTTTCCCCAATGTTTAGGATTATTACGGTATGCTAACTTTGAGGAAGGGCAAGGTATTAGTAGACTAAACTGGGACCTACTTCATTGTCCTTGCATGTGGCATCACTGAAGCAAAAAAAGCCTGGCCTAAACTCAGTATCACTTCAAAATTCCTACATAGGAGAAGTTCATTAAGCACTGCATTTTTCTGGATTTGTTACCTGATGGTGCAGCCTTATTTACTACAATGGAAGGTGGACAGGAACAAAATCAGACAAACCAGCAGGAAAGGCACAGTTCTGTGCTTTATCTTCTCTCAAATATACAGTATAAAACTTCCTTTTTTCAGAATTTTCAGAATGCATGAAGGACACAAGCAGTGTACTCCACATTTTAGTTTTTTTCATTTATTTTCATATTTTTAATTAAGCTAATAAAACAAAAAGTTGTGTGCTCACTCAAAAGAACAAACATATATTTCTCAGGGGTTTTTTAAATAAATCACTACCTTCAGCTTTCATGCATCTTCCTTTACAAGACAGCAGTTCACTCATGGAGAAATTATCCTATTACACTGGTTTTGTTCAATAAGAGCTGAATGAATGTCACACTGAAATGTTTTGATGACTTCAACAAACTGACAGGAGTATTTTCTGATTTGCTAAGCTAAGAACACTCAAAATGTGACTCCCATCAGAAAAGGGTGCACACACCAAAATGTTGGTTTGATACTTGTTCTTCACGTGGAATCACAACACTCAGTTGCTACAGCTGTCAAGACGTAAGTCTACACTGTTTAAATATAAGTTCCAAGAGAGAAATTGCTCCTTACTATTGCTTGAAACACACCACAATGAAATACATAATCCACCAAGTAAAATAGAAGACAAAGTATTGAATAACTTGATAGTGAAAAAAGCTGGAAAATAGAATTCACTTTGCAACCACCACAAAATCTACTGTGTGTGCTAATGCTATGAAGACAAACCACAATTTAGGATCTTTTTCAGAACACTTTACATATTGACAGTGCTTAGCTTATTATGGAAGAATTCCTTGCTCAAAAACATTCAGGAAGATGAGACCTTTGGCAATTGCTGTTTCACCATATATCTAATATTTAAAGGGTTACTTGCAGTTTTCATCTCAATCTGCAAACCACAACTTAGTCCAAGCAGAATAGCATGAGTTTTTCAGATTCTTCATATAGTTTCTGATCATTTCCACTGACTACCACTTTGTTCCCACACACTATGGTATTACAGCATTGAACCAACATGACTGGAAAAAAAAAAATCCATGTCTTCTTAAATGCATCTCCTGGCAACAGGCACCTACTTCCTACCTTAACAGAGAAACTCAAACAAGAATATACTTCATTATTTTTAAAAATTTACTTATGACTTTAATGTTTTAATGAGATGACTTCAGAAAAAAGCTCTCCACAAAACAAGGGCTTCATGATTTTTTATTTCAGACCCTCAGAATAAAAAGCCAGCTTTATCCACTGTACACGATCTACTCCTGCTATCTGTCAAAAATCTTAACAGAAAGGCTCCTTTATAAACTCTACCCCTCGGTCTAAATGGAAGACATTTTTGCCTTCTAAAATGCAAGACATTCTTAATTGAAATACTGAAAGACAGTAATTTGTAAACTTGATGATTCCTACTATCAGGAAAATCTACCTGTCTTCCCACTCAAATGATGCTATTTCTATCTTCTTCAACTTGCTCAGAGAAGAGATTAACAGTGAATGCAGCTGCCATTAGGGAAAACCTTAACTATTGAAATTTAGTGAATAAATCATCCCCACCATTTGATCCTAAGCTGGCTGAAGAGCTCTCCCATGTGGTTTTTCATAGCATTGCCTGACAGGGCAGTGAGGCACCCCTGACAGTCCCTAACACACCTCAAATCAAGCATGCAAAGTAAAGACTTTATTCATGCCAACATGCAGAATACACCACCCAAGAGAAATAGCTAAAAGGGGAACTTTTCTTACAAAAGATTAAGTAATCACCACAGTGAGTGCCTTCATGAAAAACAAAACTGGAATTTGACTCAGTAATTCTGAGGGACTTGGTAACGTTTACCCGTGGAAAGCTCTCAAAACAAAAGTTTCAATGTCAGTACTTTATGACTACCACTAGAGAGCAAAATCTGGATCTAGAGAAAAAAATAAACATGATGTTAACTCCAACTTCTGAATTTGTTCCCAATAGAAACATGAATTTATGTTTAACAAGTCTTTTATCAAAAAACACTTGGAAAATTAATTGCTATTCCTGCATACCTAAACTTACAGTTCGAAAACCTGCTTCTCAAAACACCAGCAAATGGTTCACTAAATCCTGCCATGTTCAGTGGGAATTTGTACCTTTGCAGGTGGAGACTGCCAGAAAAACACTGTTTAACAGGAATTCATATATGGTTCTTAAGCTGTCTCAATTTGCCTTTGGCACCATCTGCTTTTAACAAGTCCAATAAGGGGCACAACCAGACAAACAAAATGTGAAGAGGAACCTGGTGGTGCATGTGGTGATTACCAATCCATGTACAAAAAGTCCAACCATGAACTGGTCAAAGTGGTTATTACAAAGTCTCAAATCCCAACAGGATGATACCTGTTTAATGAATCATAGAACCTGTTTTCAGAAGCAAGTAGATTTTTCCATGGAGATTCCCGTCTAAGAAGGGGAGAAATACTACCTTAACAATCTATAATAGGTTTTCATTTTGTTCAGTTTTAGCACCTTAAACACCATGGAGTTTCACTAGTTCCAAGACTTTATTGGAATGTTTCAGGAAATACTAAAAGCACAGAGCTTAAGTCTTTTCAGTTGGCTACGAGGAAAAAAAAGGCCTGATTTTAAACTAGCTTATTTTAAAATGCTTAGAACATTCTTTCTGAGTAACAACAACCTCACTGTCTACCTGTTTGGAAACTCTGAAGAGAAAATTTTGCTTACTTGCCAGTTTCTTAAGTGCCTTTGTTTAACCCCTCCAAATTACTCATATCCTCCCTACAGAGGTTGGAAGCAGGTTCTGGAGCATTGCCAGGTGAAAGATATCCCCTTCTGGCAAACACAGTATTAGTGTCTCAAACAGCAGCACCCCTTGACTAACTCATGCAAGGCAAGTTTAACAAGCTGCTTGCTGAGATAGACTTGGCAAGCACAGAGAATAGAAACTGCAAGGACATTCAAGAGACACCTCTACTGACTCTACTCTTCTGATCTGTCAACACTGACTAGAGAGCTGTACCAGCAGTCTTAAAGTATATGCTATGGCACCTTCCAGCAGGTTATGACAGCACTGGAAAATAATACTGATGTTCAATAAACATAGAATGGTTATTTTGGAAGTACTTTTAGAGTATACACCCATGAAGGCTCACATCAAGTTAAATTCTACCAACATTTTCCGTTGGATGAGTAAAGACAAAAGCCTGATGGAGAGAATGTCTCAATACATCTCAAGAGAAATCTCAAAAATCCTCTGTAGCCCTGTACTCCTCTAGGTCAGAAAACATTTTTAAACAGACCTGAGCAACCTCTGAATTTTACCAGTTGAAAAAAGATTAGTGAAATTAGACGCATAAAACAGTTTACAAGAGCCTACTGTCGTAGGAGCAGGTTGAAACAAGACTTAAGAACATCCCAGACTACCCAAAAGAGTCTGATAAGGAGAGCTGCTGTACTTAATCCCTTCACTTTCTTCAGCTGCTTATCCACAGGGTATCTGTAGCCAAAGGGATAGACCAGCAAGTGTTTCAAACAATATAAAATCTAAAATGCTCTTTAGGATTCCTTACACAAGCTATTTCTGTGACAAGCTTCCCCCTTAATGTCACACTTTGAAGCAGATCAAGGTATCAATACAAGAGACCTTGGTTAAAGCAGGCAAGAGCTATTTGGGCTGAGGGGGGAAGAAGGCAGGGGACAGTCAGGGCTCCAGGTAACGCAGCATTTTGTTACACTGACAGTGTAGCAAAGACCATCACTACTGACCTCACCTGCTTTCTGACAAAAAACAAAGCAACCAGAATCAGGGCTGCACACACCCTGAGCTCCTGGACTTGGTTACTTGTGAAGGACAGACAAGGATACTGACACAGCCTGAGAGTGTTTAGTGTTGCATTTTAGAACTAAAAATTGTGATGGCAAGCTCAACTACAAGCGAGGTCACCTAGAGAACAGTTGGTTTTAATGCTCTGATCACCAAATCTTGTATAGCTGTTTCCAACAGACCAGACTTTTAAGCAGAATTCAAGTCATTTCAAATACAGCATTCTCAAATTTAATGTGTTCTTTTGTTTTCTCTCAAGAAATTCAGGTAATTCTGTCAGATTATCAAAGTTCAGAATCCCTTAACCTCTGTACACACAACATATAGGAATTCTAAATGAACCCCAAGACTTCTGCTTAATGGAAATGGCAATGAAATATACCTAAAAAAAAAATCTAAAGAACCATTTCACTTACAGAAATGCCTACTGAAACACCCACTACATACCTAAGTTCCAGCTGACAAGTTACCAAAGATTGGTTAGTGCACTGAAGGATGGGTATATTTCTACAGTTCTTTAGGACAGACTTTCTTAGCTTTGTATAAGACAGCTACTGAAAATTGTCACAGAATCAAATCTTACCAAGATGGCTAAATATCTAGATAACCATTCTGTGACTAGCACAGAAATGGAAAGGGAAACACCCATTCACCACTGAATATGTGAATTGCAGCACTGATTTTGGTTCTCCCTTGCAGGAAATTCTAGACTTCGAATAAATAGAAAAAAATTAAACATTGCTGTAGGCAAATATACACCTTAATGTAATTCAAGTTGTACATCACCAATTGTTAAAGAATATTTCCGAGTTATACTTCTGATTTTACTTTCAAAAATTTCACTTACTAGCATTCTCCAATAGTGATTCTTCATTCCTAATTAGAACTGCCAAAAGCACTTTCACAGCAGTAATTTTAAACCCATACATTTTGCTTTTAACACTGTTAAGGTGATTTTAGTCCAGTATCTTCAGCAGCACGTGCAACAAGAGCAAACATAAGGAAAAGGTAGCTGGTACAAAAGGGGAGTACCTGGAGATAACAGGTGACTTGCTTCCATTCACTGTATTTGTCCTTTCCCAAGGCTTTCTTGTTAGTTCTGGAAAACATAGTGAGGAGATTAAAAGCTGTCTTTTTCCATTTGTTTTGTAATTTATGTAAGGAAACTTCAAGTACCTGGAAACTTAAGTCAGCTGGTTGGTTTTTTGCTGTTGTTACTACATTACATTATTTCTTTCATATTAAGCTGACTCCTGTTGTGTTCATCTTGTTCTCAGTCATACTACCATTTATCTTGTGAGAGTATCTTAGAGTCTCACTTGTGTCCTAGACCCTGTAAGTGTCACTTGATTCTTAATCCAACTGGGAGAGGATCTGCCTATGCTTTATGCATCTGATTGCTTCAGTTGTGAAACATGGGATTCTGGAAGCATTACCAGTCAGCTTTGAATACTTGAGGAAAAGATTTTTAAGCTAAAGGAGTTTCCCTGCGCTGTTAATGAATAAAATTAATTCAGTGCCAATTTCAATTAAGTTACAGCAGGTATGATACAACCTCACCCAACTAGAACACCTTTCAGCAACAAGACACTTATTTTCCAAAGTCTTGTCCCCAAAAGGATACTTCTACAGTTGTAATACGTCATTTCCCCCTTTCAAAATAATAGACTCAAAACGAAAGGGACATTACCCTGGGAACCCCAATAGATTGGCATTTACCTGTCTGCTGTGACACCAGACATTACTGTGTCTCCCTTCTCCCACCTGGGCAGCTTACACCCTATGGGCAAGCACTCTATTAATATGCTCTGCAGCTGAGGACTTTCAGGCCTAGTCTGTAAGCATAAGTCCAATTTCTAGTAAAGTGTTAAAAGCCCAGCCTGTCTTTGTATGTGCTCATGCTTCATTTTCCATTATGAAGCCTGCTTAGAATCCTCTCCAGTAAACTTTGACTGCTGTCCTGAGTTTATTACAGTGATCTAAAGTCACATGTGAAAGTCAGCTTTATTGTGCAGGCTTGTGTGTCAACAGCAGACAGACAGAAGTCACAGCTGAAAGAAGGCAAATACTTCAGGTAACAACTGTTCATTTTGTGTTCTTGCATGGTGAATAGCATTAATTTTTTCCATTTTTTACTTAAGCCCTTCCTCAGAAGGTACCTATCACCACAAATAATTTATTCCTTATGGGTCAGGTTTTCATTTCTTACAATCTGCACAAATTAAAAGTCTTTCTGAAGTGTGAAATATTATTATTTGCTATCATTACTTACTCAGGACTTCAATGTGGCACTGATCAGTCTATATTTCAGATTTGGGGTTTGCTCTCTTTCTTTTGTACTGCTCAGCTCTGCTAAGCTGGGTAAGCAGAGAGGCAGATATTCCCTTTCAGAGTTTCACATGGCCCAGAAAGTTCTCTGGGATGCAGCTAGATACTGAAAAGAATGTTGCACAAGTCTGCTAGCATAGCTTGGGACCCAGCCAAATACAGGTTGCCAGTGCCAGCAGTAAGTCTTAAGGTTAATTTTATACACCAGTCTTCAGGACTTGTCCTGCCCTAGGAGTTAGTAGGATTTCAGCTGTATCTGCAAAACTGAGAAACTTGTGCTATGGCTGCAGCTTGCTCAAGGGGATGCTAAGCATCCCTCTTAAAACATTTTAAAAACACATTCCTAGGCACAACATTATCACAGCATCTCACATCAAGAAATAAAATGGAATTTGTCCACTAGAAGGAAGTTGTCAAATTCTGAATGTATCTGACATTACCAAGTTCGATGAGGCTTCTTATCATCACAAGGAATTAAAGGAACCACTTCCTACTGGCTTTCATTTCACTCTTTTGGGCCTGTATTAAATTCCCTAAGGGTAATATAATTTCTGGGTTTAACAGTCTGAAGCACACTCCTATGGAGAGATAAAAA
>JAOXXN010000446.1:16395972-16410278 GCA_026770055.1 Myrmophylax atrothorax | reverse complement strand
ATTCGTGTTGTGTCCTTTATTGTCTTGCAGTCTAATTTCTTTAACTAGTGGCAGTACCTCAGTATTAGGTTTTCCAGTGACTTCTATCTGGACCCACTTAGCTCCTACTACTCCTCAGCAGAGGAATCACAGGTAAAGCATTTTAACTTCATGCCCTTATATTCTTTACTCACTTATGTTCTTTTTATCAGTCACCTTCTGAACCAGGACCCATTCTACAGCAAAATTCCAGGCTGCAATTATGGGAGAAGAGGCAGGCTACAAAATTCAGCAGAGCTGTTGCAGTCTGTCACTAGATTTTAGCATTATAGAGCCCCAGAGTTCACAAACTTGTGCTACTTACCAGGTGTGCTTGTTGAAGAAACTTTAGAAGATGAAGACTCTGATTCTTCCTGATTAAAAGGGAGAGGAGAGAGAAAGGAGGGAACAGAAGAGAGAAAAAAAAGGTCTCTATAATCTGTTAAATTCACAAGAGTCAATCTCAAGTGTTAAAATAATTATTTCACTTTTTATATAGATTTAAAATGGTTCTTATCAATTGTATGTAGAAAATGTGCAAGCACTAGGCACTTTAAAAATAGTGGTTGTATATGTGTTTAAATATATAGTAAAGTATAAATAAGCTCTTGGACACCATTTGAATATTTCTCATAATCTTTTTATTGAGTAATGAGAAGTAGATAAAATTTCTCAACTCACAGTTTTATCTTCTTTCTGCTCTGGTTCTGTTGATCCCTTTTCAGCAATTCTTCTCCTATAAGCAGAGACAAAGTTACCAAGATCATCATGGCTTTCAGATGGAAGACTGTTCTTTACTGGAATTACAGGCTTATTACACAGCCTGATAGATAGATAATTGAAAATTAGTGTGTTTAAAGAGGTACTTTCAATAACCTGTCAAGGACAAAGCACTCCTGGCCAAAGCAACTGTGCAATTTGAAGTCTGTATCCCCTTTTCTATTGCTGCACAAAGACTTACACAGAAGTACTAGATTACACTCAAACAAAAATGGCTATTCATGAAACATTATCAACTTTACAAAGCAACCACATGAGCAAGTCAATGTTTATTTGATCCTTAGCCAGCTGCAAACAGGCACTCCAAATCCTACCTCTGTGATGTCTAAGCAGCAGGAGCACAGCAGAAATAGCTCCTTACCTCCTGGCCAGCAGGGCAGTCATTTCTTCCATCAACCCACTGCCTCCCAAGGGAAGCGGCCCATTTCCACGGCCACCGTCTGTTTTGGATGAAGCAGAGCCTCCTCCTCCTCCACTTGAACTGGAGGAGTCTTCACCCTTCACAGTACACAAAATAACAGCTGATGTGCATAAAGAATGTGATGGGCTGAGCTGGTAGCACATCCAGTAATTCTTTTTAATAATGAATTAAGTCCAAGCCCACCCAAAAAGTCTTGATACTGCTTTTAATCTTGAACAAAGGTTACAACAAGTTCAGGAAGACAGTATTCAGGAACAGGAATTGGAAAAAGAAACCAGAGTGATATTTACCCGTGAGACTTTCCTAAGTTTGGCTCCAGCAAGTGCAGCTGCTAGTCCAGTTAAAGGGCGATTATCTTCAGACACGAATCCCGCTGAAAATCCAGAGGCTGGGAGAGGGGGAGCAGGAGGTGGAAGGGGAACAGGAGGAACTTGGCTAGGAGGTGGAGGAGGCGGTGGCGGCGGCGGCGGAGGCCCTGAAGGTGGAAGTGGAGGAGGTGGTGGTGGGCCAGGAGGAGGTGGGGCTGCTACTGAAGACTGAGCTGGGCCAGGGGGTAGGGGAGGTGGAGGAGGAGGTGCAGGTGGTCCTTGGACACCACCTAATATCAAAGAGAAAACAAATAGACCACAGTAAGGATTTAGAAAATAAAGATCTTATTTCCATTGAAATGGTGGTTCTTTTGCTCCATGCATGAAACATTAAAACTGGTAAGACACTGGGCAAGAAAACACTGCAAGTTTCAGCAGGAGACAAGCATTCTTATTCAATATACTAAAACTATTACATAGTATAGCATGAGAGTTCAGACAGTTTCAGAGACATTTAAATAGGAAACCCCTCCAGTCAGGTTCTGTGCTGCAACCAAGAACAACTTTACACCAGGAAACAGGCAAAGAGTCAAGTAAGGCATGAGAATCGCACCAGGTATGAACAATACTTTGTGTTCACATGGTGCTAAACACAGAGTGACCTTTCACTGTATTAACAAACATTTAATACATCACCCAAACATCTGAACCCTTGAACTACAAATTTCTAAGCTGTATATAAATCTTTCCTACAAAAAGCATTCCAGTAATCAACTTCAATAATTTAATACCAACACTAACTGATGAGTTAGAAGACTGACATATTTCAAGCTGATGGGAACAAGCTCTTCTACTTTGTATCTATCATTCTCTTAATGCTTTAAATTCACATTGATATCCAATACAAAGTGTGTTTCAAAAAAATAATATTCTGATGATCACTGTGTTGTTATTACTATACGATGAATTTAAGAAATTGTGACCAAGACAACAGCTCCCCACATTCTTGTCCATTCTCCCCCAGACTGCCAGAAGGTACTAAAAATGCTGCACAAGTACCTTTAGCAATCTCTGAGGGTAGGAATTTTTGCCTGGTTTCCTAGTCTGTTAACCACTGCATAAATTCAAAAGCCCTTTAGCTCTCTTGGCATCACTCACCATCCAACTGCACACTTCTATTCCATACTAGAAGTGGGGCTGTTTACCCTATTTCCATTCTATCCTAAAGCAGCTCACGCCTTCATTTAAGACAAGAGGGTATCCGGAGGATCTACTGAAGCCACAGGCTGCTTATACCCCAGCAGCCCCTCTGCCCATGCCTTTAGCTCAGCTACTGCAGAGTACAAAGATCTAAATCTATTAAATCAATATAGAAGCAGGATTCAGGTGAACACAGACATTTAGACCCATGTAAAACACATTTCTATCATACTGGTGGAGTGTCCATTAAGACTGTCTCCCGCTTAATGAAACATTTTGTCTGAAGTCTATTTAGCTACGCTGATAAAATACCACAGCAAGACCTGTGTGTGTGTGTGTGTGTGTGTGTGTGTGTGTGTGTGTGTGTGTGTGTGCACATACAGCCATGTATCAAAAGGAAATGCTGTAGGTGTCACATACTACTTTCTAAGTTTGAATTACTCCTCATGTAAGGTCATTTACATGTCCAAAGCTGCACATAATGTTCTTCTACGTTGGCTGCCATGAGAAAACCAGTGATGCTGCCTGTTAAAACCTTGTACCAAATAAACTAACAGTGCAGTATTTACCACGCAAACATTTGAAAAGCTCTGCTCTTGACAGGTGAGAGCTTAAGAAATCAGACTTGTACTAACAACAGGCCACAGAATGCCAGCTCTTATGCATGGAGCTTTAAAGTTTCCCTTACCCCAGTTATCCAAATGGTTATTTCACTGTGGTATTAAGATCACTGCAACTTTGGAAGCACTGTATTAATTCCTGGGGGCAGTTAGGGGCTGTGATACCAATCGGTTCCGAGTGCGTTCCTGCTTAGCGCATTAGTAGCAATAACAGAAAGCCTTACCCTGCTGGGTCGTAGGTTCAACCGGCTGAGAGGCTGCCTGCAAGACTGGCTCAGAAGCAGAGGAGTCTCCCAGCACAGAGTTTAGAGAGTTCTCAACAGAGGCAGGGGTAGCTGCAGAGGGAGAAGGGAGAACACTAGGCTTGGATGAGGGAGTCGAGGCATTCGGGGAGTTGGGAGAAGGAGAAGCTTGAGGTCCAGAGAGTGACAGAGGCGGAAAGGAAGGCAGTGGGGGGGGAGGAGGTGGCGGAGGCGGCGTTGGACCTGAGGTAGAAGGTGAAGTAACTGGATAAGCCAGGTTTTCAGGAAGCCCGTTAGGAGCCGTGGGAGACGTGGACATTTGGGTCACCGGATTAGAAGCCGACACTGGGAGGACAGGTCTCGGACCAGTAGCTTTTCCTGGTGGACTGCTTATCATTACTGGAGGAGATGGGGGGAGAGGGGCAAAACTGGGCGCGGACCAGGCAACAGGCTTTGTATTTGGAGGCAAAGTCGCCATGGCATTGACAGGAGAAGGGGGCCGAGAACTTTTGTTCAGCGGACGAGGAACCGTAGCATAATGGGGGAGAACAGGGTGGAAAGCTGAGCCTAAAGATGTAGCAAAACGTGATGCAGAGTGCCTTAGAGGCGGTGTAGGGGGAGTGGAAGTCGGTGGTGCAGAAGTCACTACAGCGTACTCCGGTGTGGCCTCTGACATTGGTGCTGAGACTGCTTTTGCATATGATGGAGGAGGTGCTGAAGGAGGCTGGCAACTGGAGTATTCAGGAAGTGGAGTGCTATACGGGGAGTTGTCGAAAGATGGAGCTGGACAGAAGATGGAAAGCAGCAGCAAAGGCAGGATAAAAAAAGGAGAAAGAGAAAAAGGGAGCTAATGAAGCAACAAAACCAGCATTCAAACAAAATGTATAAATGTAGACTACAGTTAGTACCAGAGGATTAGGCACAAGTGAAAATACTGTTAGGAAAGTTTTACATATTATCAACAGCTGCTTTTAAATCTTACCAACTATTTTTGTGCCAACATTTGAATTTACAAGTATGTTCCAGGGAAAAGTTTTCTCAAATCCCATCTGTGAGATGGATTAGATAGAGGGTTGAGTAATCAGTCTTTTATTAGCTTTTATCTTCTTGTTTGGTTGCAAACTGCAAGCAAGTGTAGTGATCTTAACATTTGTTTCAACTCCACTAACAACTCTCCTACCAGAGGCAGCAAGTACCATCTTTCTATTCCCCAGAAAAAGCTCCATCGCAAACGTGAAAGTGCTGGGAATAAAACTACCAGTAAAATCCTCTGCTCTAAAATGACTAGCTCTTACACAGTATTCCTTGACTTCTACCATGAGCTAACTTATGTAAATTGAGTTTGTTACTGAAGAACAACCAAGCACTTGACTAATGTTCCACTGTATTACCAAAATGAGAAAGCTTTCAGTTACCGCTGGATACATTTCTGCAGGGACTGCATTATCTTATCTACAAATACATACAACACATTTCACTGAAATGTTACTACAGTGATAAATTAAGCCAGACTTCATACTGAGAAGCATTTCTCACACTATTACTTTGCCTTACAGAGATACATACCTTCTATGTTAACACACTCAGGTGATATGTTTACGGGTTTCTTCCCAAATTATGCAATGAGAATACATCTTGTTGAATAGAGCAAACAATGACAAGGTATTTAAAAAGTTTAACTCATCAAGCTTTAACTAATATTGGAGGTGTCCAATATGCTTCAAGCTCTTCAAGGACAATCAGAGAGAGCATGGCAATGGAGTGAGCAAATAGTGCAAAACAATTTATTTTGGAGTTAATGCAAAATTATGACAGGAAAGTCAAAGCTCTTGGACTTCTTGCCATAAAAAATGAAGGAATTCCAGCAAATAGAAGCCTGAAATACTGTTGTTACACAACTGTACTCACTGCCCTTTATTGCTTCTCTCACACTCCATCACCCAAACACATAAAGCGTAGTCTGGTAGTTGAATACACTCAGGTTTTGAAATTCTTACCAGCATTTGAAATTCTTCTCTCTCTTTCCCATTCCAATTGTTCCCTTTCCAACTGTTCTTGCCGTTCTCTTTCTTGCCTTTCCCGTTCAAGCCGTTCCAGTCTTTCTCGATCCTGCCTCTCCTTCTCTTGTCTCTCCCTTTCCAGGCGCTCTTGCCGCTCCCTTTCTTGCCGTTCTCTCTCCAGTTGCTCCTGCTCTAGGCGCTCTCTTTCAAGTCTTTCCCTTTCTAGCCTCTCTCTCTCCAGCCTCTCCCGTTCCATTCGTTCACGATCCAGCCTCTCCCGTTCCAGCTCCTTCTGCCTCTGTTGCTCTTGCAACTGTCTACAATCATGAAAAAAGGAAAAAGGCTAAGCTGCAAAGCGAAAACCAAAAATATGAAGGCACTGTTAAGAGGACATGAAGAGAAACTAATCAACAATCTTTGCACCTGCAAGAACAAAAGCAAGCATTTGTACCTACACAAACTTCTTAATTCCACCTGTCTTTTTTCCGAGCTGGATAATAGTTTTATTATGTCTACAATAAAAAGAATCATATATCCAATTTCCTCTTAACTAATTGAACATTCTGAGGGACAGCTTTCAAGAAGTAAGAATAGAAAGCTGCTGCTGCTAATTTACTAACTGATAAAATCTTTTCAGTTTGGGATATGGAGTTACATTTGTTCTTTGCATGGCATTTTATATCCAAAGGGGTGAATAAAAGTACAGTGAAACAGTAGTAACACAAATACTCATTAAAAAACTCCACCCCCACATAAATTATGGTTTGGGGATTATCTAGTCAGCTAGTATTTGTCCAAATTTTACAGATGTATCAAAACACACACAAGTCCACCTCCACTTGCATAGTACTACACACACATACAATTTAACTGGCAACAACACGAGAACACCCTGAAGGCAGGGGAAAACTGGACATGGTAAAAAAAAAATCCAGGCTGCAGCAGCCAAGGAAACCCTGCAGGGAGCTGGCAGGGTTTCCAGCTCATGGGAGTCTTTGCAGAGGAAAGCAGAAGGGGGGAAGACATGAAAAGGAGGAAAACAAGTACCAGCCAGCCAGAGGAAATATGAAGAACTTCCTAAGAGAAAGAAGGACTCCTGCAAAATTCTCTGCCAAAGCCACTGGGTTGGCTGAAAGGACTTTCTTGCAAAAATATAGTGGGAAAAGCTATTTAGCTTTATATCTTTCTTCTCAACTTGTTTTACGTTTTCTTTAGGGGTTTTGTGGGCCTTTTCTTTTTTAAAGATAAATCTTCCTAGTTGGCTAAAATAGACCTTTTTCATTTTCAAAGCTTTTTCTTCTCTTGGGGATAACTTGTTACTAAAAGAAAAATTAGGCACATGCTCCTCCCAGCTGTGGCCAGTGTGTTCCAGTCAGGACGTGACACCGAAAATGTTATTAGTTGTTGCTCTCCTCTTGGAATTCTTGCTTCCAGAAATTAAAGTCTTGCATATAAAGCACACAGTCATTTTTTCTTGCCATGTGTCAGATGCAAACTTAAGATAGCTTTCCAAAAGATACAAAGCACAGCCAGCTTTTAACTATAAAGCAAAAAGGTGCCTTCAATTTTGACACCTCAAGCTCCTGGATACTTGTTTTCTATACTATGCCAGTGGGCAGTTTTATTTGAATGGGTCACTGGCAATGCTATACCGAATGTATAGAGTCACACAAACTGAATTCTGAAAATGAAGGGAAGGGAACTTCAGCTGTTTTGGTCCTTTTCATGCCTACAAAATACTGGCAAAACTGGAAACTCTACCACATGAAGTATTACCACTGAAGTCGATCCATTTTTCAAACCAGTGTTTTCCTTTTACAAACAAAAATAAATTACAAATATTGAAACTTCATAATTGCTGTAAGTAATTAAGTTCCACTTATGTACAGCAAAGGACTTTTCCCCTACTGAACTTGCTACCCACCATCCCCAGAAGCAGCAAAATCGTTCTGCTCCTTCATCAGTCCTTCCCTCAGCTCCTGCTCTCCCATATAACAAAGATGTTATTGCAGTCACCATGAAACCAGAGCTGCAACTCAGCTTGTTAAATGCTTGATTTTTAGCCTCTGAAGTCCACTAAAAAGCCTGGTGATTGACTCTTACATATTTGGAACCAGTAGAGGATTTCTATAAAAGAGAATGTAATATAAACCCCAGAAATGTAAGCTCCAAAAGAGATATTAAAAATATTTTTGACATTACATTTTTGTTTGCTCTGTACTGTACAAAACTAGTTTTATTATGTGCTCTTTTTCCCCTCAGATAAAATCTATTATTAAAGGAAAGCAGGGTTTTCATTATAGCTAACTTGAGCTTGGTCATCTTAAGATCTTTCTTTTCCTGAGGGAGAGGAGAATGTGCACACATTTGTAGCTAAAAGGCTATTTAAGCAGAAGTCAACACTGGCAGACTCCAAAATAGCTTTGTTTGTTTCCTTCATTCGTTTTCATTCATTTGCAGAAATGAGCATATTCTACCTAGAAGTGTATATTCTGTTCAACATAAAACTAAAATGTAGATACAGCATTTGGAGTTATAAACATTTCACCTTATATTTAGTTTACAATACTAGAAGGTATCAATTCACTGGGTTTTAACAACACACCAAGCAAGTGACAAAAAATTTCTTTTGCTTAAGTTCTTCATTGCTTTACAGAAACAGAACCTCAATATAGGTCACTCCTCACACAAGAGCAGCATCGCCAAGGCAGTTCTGCAATAAGCCACACCAGGAGCTCTGCCATTTCATATTTTCATAAGCAACCTGGAAAGGAAACAGCGAGGTGCTCTTCATTAAGCTCCTTAACATTAAATTATTCAGGATAGCAAGGATGATGGCTGATAATGAAGAACTACGGATGGATCTTGTAATTCCAACTAACTTGGCAATAAACTTGGCAAATAAAACTCAACTGAGATATAACTGAAGTGAAGCAGGGGGAGAGAGGGGAAATCTGCTGAATTCATACACAAAATGCTGAACTTTGAGCTGACTATTGACTCAGGAGTGAGATACCAGGGTTACAACAGACAGGTCTTTGACAGCATCTGTTCACTGATGTGTTCAAAAACACAGAGCAGATGCCGACATCAGGAAAGGATTACAGAGTGGCACAGAAAACAGCACCATCCTGCTTCACAAACCCTGAATCTCTGCTCCCACCTCAAAAAGGGGAAGAACAACAGAACTGAAAAGACTCAAAGAGCAGCCACACTATGATCAAATGTACCAAATGCTTTCCATCTAAAAATAATTAAACGAGCTGGAATTCTACATTCTGGAAAAGACAACTGGAGCTCTACAAAATCCTGAGTGATGAGGATATCCTATTACAACAGCTGAGAGGAAAGATTTGATGCAATTCATAAGAGCAAAGCTCAGAAGAAAAGAGCAGCTCTGCCCATGAGGCAGATGAGCTGTGGAACTCCTTGCCAGAGCAATGCAAAGAAAGAGTAGGAAAAAGCCCACAGAATAAAACCAGCAACCATGGGAAGTCATCCAGAAAATAAAAATTACTTTATGCACAAGAAACTGTTGAAGCAAGGGATGCCCAGAGGATGGGAGAGTAGCAGAGGGAAGTATTCCAGGTGTTTTCCTTGGCCCAGAAGGATTTTACTTAAAGTTTTTCTAATTAGTTCAGGGATAAGTGCACTATGTATTATACACACAGGGGAATTGGTGATGAGAGGGTATAAATGATACTCTGTCTCTCTCCAGCACGTAACTATGTGCAATTTTAGCTGAAGTTCAAGAGGTAGGTGTGCCTAAAACAAACTGTGTTTGGGATTGACTGATGCTCGTACTACATGTTAACACTTCCTGAAGCTTTCCTGGGTTTTTCTCCTTGTCACAGAGCTATAAAGACACACAACACTCGTGTCATAACGAAATGCACCTAAGTGTTTAAACTTAACCTGAAGCAAAATGTATTTTAATCAGCAATCAACACACTCAAATTGTATTGGCTATCTAATAAGATATAAATGAAAGGCAATGAGATAACCACTTTCTTCCACACAGGATCTGAATAAAAAAATTCTCATTATTTAATAAATATTGAGTATTTAACATTTTTTTTTGTAAAAGAATCATCATTTTCCATTTCTTCAGGAAATAAAAGGTGTAAAACCAGGGGTTTTTTAAATGTACAATTAAAAACTATGAACAAGTTGAGCATTTTGTTTACAGTACAAATGGTCTACCAAGAGAGGGCAGCAAAACACCTTGCACATATCTTAGATAAAATTCCCATGCAGTAAGATATATGAGATTAAATACACCATCCTTGAGAATAATTTTCCTCCTTATGTATTGCTGAGCCATCCCTTTGTCAACAAGTAAAAACAAACAAAAAACCACACAAAACCAAAACAACAAACAAAAACAAACAAAAAGGCCCCTCAAACGTCTCCCACCTCACAACCCACTACATTTTAACTGTTATTTTAACAATTTTAATAAACCTTTTGAACAGTAAACCAAAAAGTGCACAGATCAGAAGATCAATGTGCTAGTAATGCAATCAAGTTGCCTTAACATAACTTAATGAGCACAAAAGAATTTCATAAACTACGAACTAGGGCTTAACAACTGTTACAGCAGTTGCTTAAAAAGATTAAAACCTCATTTGATTATTTAAAAAAAATACTTGCATTAAATCTTCCTGGTTTTGTTTAGTTAGCATGAGATAGTATAATTTTATTTTAAAATTTTGTCAGAGATCAAAATTGTATTAGGCAAAAGCATTACTAGATTACAAAGAGTCATCACACATCAATTAAAGTATGTCTGAATGTCAAGAGTGGTAATTTAAGAACACTGAAAGCAATACATGAGTGTCCTTCAGCCTTGGGAAGCACAGTATCTGACCACCAGGACAACTTCTGAAAAAGATAAAAATGCCCCAGAAAGTTGTCTGATAATGAACTGCTCATTATGCAAAGGAAATGTGATCCTAACGATTTTAGAAGTGTGAATTACTACATCTAAGAGCTAATCTACATTCAATAGCTGAGACTGCCACAAAACTGTACAGCATGTCAGTCACACACACAAGGAACTGTTACACACGTTTAGATTCAGGAAGTCAACCTCCAAAATCCAGAATAGCTGCTAGCTTTATCACAGATCCTATCACACTTTCTCTGTGACTTTTAATTAGTTTCATGTCAAAAGCATCTTTGGAAACTTCACTTGGGGGTGTTTCGGTGGAGGTGCTGCATTTTTTTTAATTTTGTGTTTATATTAGCTTACTTTAATACTGCATCACTTCTAAAAGTACTTCCCTTCTTGTCCTTATACTTTTGTGGAGATACTGGGAGGTACTGTCACTTTTGTGGAGATACTGGGAGGTACTGTCAGAGGACGAAAAAAGAATCATATTTACTACACTATCTTGTGACTTAATATCAGCATTAATCCTGCAGTTCTTTGGGCAGACAAGCAGCAGGAGCATGAGCACATTATTGAAATAACACATGGAGAAAAATAAAATGAGCAGACTGAAGCACACACAGTTGCATCCCTGCTGGAACCCCACCCCCCCACATTCTGTGATGGTGAAAGTGTTTAAAATTTTTCCTACGTGATACCTGCGAAACAGAACTGCAGTTAATGTCCTTACTCAGGTACACAGAAAGGCTTCCTACCTTGCTCTGAATCAGATCATAAAAGGGAATAACAATTAAGAAGTGCTGCTGTCTCAGCTCTTGATTTTATATGAAATGAGCCAAACCCACGTGCACACTGAGATCACTTTCTGTTATGCCTTTAGCACAGAGTACCACTACATTCAAAATCCAGTGTGTTGTGATGGGCAGCTAGGAAGCTATCTCGAATTAATACTATTCATTATCTTTTGATCTATATTGGTGAGGGGAAAGGGAAGAGGCAGCTGTTTTAACTTCTACTCCTGAAGATGAAATGACAAAGAGATTAAGAACTTCAATGTTTGACACAATATTCTGTGTCAGCGCAGACTTAATAACCACAGCGAAACTCTTTTTCTGGAACACTTTTCACATCTAAGCCTCCCTCTGTCTTGGTCACCTGCAGAAGTGTTACTGCAAGTGTCTCAGTTTGTAGAAAGACTGTCCTTCCACCAGAGCAAGTATGCCTCAAAATTAAGCACCTCCCATCCTGTGAAAAAACAGAGCTGCTGTCACAAGGGCACCAAGAGGAAAAAACCTGTGAGCAACAAATCCAGAGCTGAAACAGTTTGCAACAGCAAATAGCTGTCTGCTCTGGCAGGTCACCTTGTTTCCTCAAGTGAAAGTTTAGCTGTACATTCGCATAAATCTTCTGGATTCTAACTCTAGCTTGGTTTGCTCTTGGATGTGAGATCAAACCATTAAATTTTTTCCTAAAAGGATGATAGGAAACTGCTCTGAGAAGCGCATATATCAACCTGAGTAAGAGTTCAGCCACAAACCTGGAAGGCTTCTTGCCACAAAGAGAGATACATTAAAACCAGAGGTATTTCCATGCACAGTACAGACAAAGGCAACTTTGTATCACATCCAAATTCAGCAGGCACTGTGCTAATAAACATTCTGAGATGAACATAAACTGGTTTTGAAGTATTTGATTTTAAAACTCACTGTACAAAACAAAGATCCAAGGCAAAGCCTGAAGAAAACAGAATGTCTTGAGGAACAGACCTGACTGAAGTAATCGCTGCATTGAGTGAAGAGGTCAGCTGCAGAGGCAGATAATACACAGCATTTGACAGCTGTTAGTCATCATTTATGTAAACACCAATTTCGTATTCCACTCTTTCTTTGTTGAAAAACTTGGTGTCAAAGCAGGGCATCAAATCACTCAGAAAGATCAATATGAATACTATCCCTGCTTTGTCTGCCTGAAGATACAATAGCAAGAAGAATGGGGGAGGAAGAAAGCACCAGGAAGACTGGTGCACTAAAAATCCACACCCAGAACATCACTTCAGTCATTAAAGAACAACGTGGAATTGAAAATCACAAAATTGAGGGGAGATTGTCAGGTTAAAAATCCACCCATGTGGTATTTTTTGCCTTTTTTTCTTTTTTTTTTTTTTTAAAAGTAGTTTTCTGTTTGAGCTGTTACCTATCCTAAAATAAACTTGGTACAGCAGAAGAGAGACACAAGGGTGACACCCAAAAGGTAACATTAAGACTGCTGGGCTATTGCTAGCTTAAAGCACTGTATTCTGTATAAGAAACCAAATGTGATTATATGGAAGTATTCGACAGTGTATGCATCTTTCATTCTGTGCTTCACTATGTTTATTTTCAAGTTTTATAATCCAACATAAACCAGGAATCTAGAAATAACTCTACTGTGCTAAAGTTCTAAAAGTAAGTGTATAATACTGACTGTAATTAAACCTGGATTCATGAGTCCAAACCAACTGAGTTGTTCAAACTGGAGTCTCAGCATATCCAGGGGTTTGGGGCCTCTCCAAGCTCTTACACCAGCTCCACTAACCCTGCCTCAACCTATGGAGCAATAAACAAGACAGCAATGTTTTGAGTTTTATTCTGAAATGCTGGAAGCCCCAGCATGTGGGCACAGATAGCATTATCTAATCCAACAGTCACTACTCACTAGAATACCTCTCACATGATGGCTCTCCTCCTCCCAGCACTGAGTCACTGGCACAAACAGAGCAGCTGGCTGCAAACAGGCTGCACAATGCATGGCTGAGCTCGAGGCACCAGCACCACATGCAGGGTGACCTCAGCTCCATCTGAAGCACTTTGTCCTCTGCAGAAGAGCAGCTACCTTGTTACTGCAAGGAACTGCATGAACTCTCTGGACATCAATTTAAGTAGCTACAGCCAACCTGCTTTACCGCTGTTAAAAGCATTTAAAGAAAAAAAAATAGTGTTTAAACATGTTATTTTGAATTTAGCTGCTAGCTTGATTTTTGATAGTTTAATACTCTGATCATCCTCTGCACAGGTTCAGGAAAGGAAAATTGTGTCTACTAAGGCCTTTCAGATTTGTGGGAACTTCTCTGAATAATAAAACCAGAGTGCCAACATTAAACTCCCTCTCCCATCTTTAATATTAAATATTTATTCATCACTCCCAAATTCAGCATTTACCACAGAGTTCACTCTCCTGTATGGTCACGCAAACCTTCTGATTATGTATCTCAAGGCCTACACATTATGTACTGCGGAATGAGCACACACCATCCCCCCAACTTCGCTATTTATTTACAGAGAGAAAATATAGTCTAAATCTTGTAAATTTACAATCTGTATTGACATCAAATACAAGCAGAATCCACAGAGACTGAGAATCTTCATGAATAACAAGTATGCTGATGCACCAATAACATAACTTGAGCAGAAGTGATCAATATCTCACCTCTTTGCATCTTCCTAAGCAATCTCAGTTGCACAGACTTCATTTCCCATTTTGCAAACTGAACCTTTCTATATGCTCTAAAACTCCTAGCAAGTTAGCTGCAATTTTTTTTCAAGTGCTAGACAGTCCCCACAGCTTCTACCTGAGCATAATGCACATCATGTCAGAGAAATCCAGACAAGAGAGTCACCTTGATACAATGAGCAAGAAACAGAAACTTAGAAGGTCTGCAAAGTCTGACTTAAAGGCCAGGGTTGTGAAGTGAGTTTATGTACATGTCCTGGAACTGACAATTACTGCCAGTCTGAACAGAGGTGTGGACCTTTGGTTCTTTAAACAGCAGTGAGAGGTGAGACTG
>JAOXXN010000446.1:16373325-16387672 GCA_026770055.1 Myrmophylax atrothorax | reverse complement strand
TTTCTGATATCCAACTTAAATTTCCCCTGGCAGAGCTTGAGCCCGTGCCCCCTTGTCCTATTGCTGAGTGCCTGGGACTCATTCAAGCTTCCACCCATTTAATGTTTAAGAGTATTTAACAGGGGTTTTTTGAACAAGGTACTATCATGCTGCAGTAGCTGAACAGGGATCACCACCCTACAAGTTTTCTGACAGTGTAGCCCCACTCTCTTTTTAGCCAACACCACCAGAAACCACCCACTGCCTCTTCAAACCAATCTACCCATGAGAAAACCTGTCTTGTAGCCTCAAACTGTTCAGAGCACTGTCTGTCAGAAAATCATGTTGCCAGTTTTGCAGAAGGCAACCATCAGCAAGCCAAGTTGGCCAACCCACTCCGGTGAAGTGCTTCCTTCACAGCTGTACATGCAAGAAGGCAGAACACAATCACCTGCTCACAATTAACTTGGTTGCTTTAGTATTTCTTACACATTTTTGCCATAAGTAAATGCAACCTTGTAGCAAAGACTTTTGAGAAAGAAAAGTTTAGCTACCAAGTCATTTGGCCAGTTCTCTCATCAAAGTTCTCTCTGGAAGCACAGATTCTTAACAACCACCATGCTAACGGACATTGGCAAGCTGAAGGTATATATCAGGCAAAAAAGTACATTTTATGCTAGAAAATTCATGACAGCAAGCCAAGACCATCACATCTTTGCAAAAATACAACTGTCTGCACAGTGGGGCGGGTGCTATATTAAATAAGCAGGAGTTCGCTAATAAAAAGCTCTCTCAGAGGCTTTTGAACACTTCAAGATACTTCAGAAACATCGACCCCCAAGAGAAATACTCACAGATACTTCCTGGAAAAAAAGTCTGATCCTTCTACAGGATCACTTTATCTTCAGAAGCCAGTACAAGCCAAGTAAGAGACAAGGCTGAATGGTCTATTCATTCTGAGTTTTAAGGAAAACCTAACAGCTTTCTTTTTCTGTAGAAAGCACAGATGGTGCACTCTGCAGCACACTCTGACAGACAGGGGATATAATTTCATACTAATTTGTTCAGCAGCCATTCCAGCTTCAGTACTTTCTGTTTTTCAGCTTATTCTCACCTTTGAATCACCCTTCCTCTATGACAGTTCAGGCAACTGTGCGGTTAGAGATGGACTGGAAATCTAAGAATCTTAAAAAACCCAGAGAAAAAAGCCTGCATGAAGCATTTTTACCAGCTAGATCAGAGCCAGTTTTGGTTTTTCATGTAGTCACACAGACAATTATGCTGGCATAGCACAGAGAACAACAGACTGCTGGGGGCTGCTTGAACCATATTAGGCATCCCCAACATCATCCTTTTAAACCACTACCAGAGTTGTAGACTATCAACCTCTTTAACTTCATTTTCAGCCCTGACTTCTGACCTCTACCTCCATTCAAAAGCCCAATCAGTTTCAGTTGCACAGTCCTACAAAGGCATAATTAGCAAACTGGAGATGGAAACACTCCTCCCTTGAGCCTTTGGGTTCCTCTGCTCCTTCAGTCTTTCAATTACATTGTCTGTTTTGGAGTTTCACACCACACTCTACCCCACTCCTTTTAATGTCACCTGCATTATGTTATCAGTGCTGACATAGCATCTGGCTGACACTGAGGACATCACATTCCTGTAGCCCTGAAAAACCCCAAGTATCTGCTGTTCAAGACTGGCATGATATCTATACTACAAGTTATACAATGAGCTATAGCATGTACTTTCATTTGTCTGGACAGGCTTAGGTAACATAAAGATGGGTGAAATGGTTTTTGTGGGGACTGCTGGCAGTCAGATCACATGAAACCTTCCTCAGAATCCCACATGATGCTCAAGAAAGCAAACAAGGAAACCTCACTTCTGCAATTACTGTACTGTTCAGACTACAGCATTAAAAGAAAAAACTCCAATTTTTTTAATAGATCTCTACTTTCTTCCTAGAGAAAGTTTATAAAAACAACTCAGTAACTAAGAAGTTCCACTCTTTCCTTTCTCAGTATGTTAGTGCCAAAACTAAGCAACATCCCAATTACACAGTCTGATATCCAAATCGAAGTATGACTTGACTTTTCAAAGTCTTCTCAAAGACTGAAAGTGAACGGTGAGTTTAATATGTGATATAAACATAACTGTACTGACTAATTATAATCTTTAGAAACCATTTTCCTTAAGGATGGTTTGAGCACACCTACTAAGCTGGGAGCACAGGCCAGAGTTCAATGCTACGGCCACAAAGGTGTATTTCTGTTAGAGGAATACAAGAACTTACAAAAGAAAAAAAACGTTTTACTAAATGCTTTAATGTTTTCTGAATGAATGGAAATCAGGCTTTCAGAGAGCTATGCAGGGAGTAGTAAGAACAACAATTATGGTGGAGTACCACCTTTCATTTGTCCCAAGCTCCTCCTCCCATTCAGAGCCTGTTCTGCTCTAGGACATGACAGAACAAAGTCTGGGGAGACTTGCTAATCAGCTCTGAGCAGAAACAAAGTCACATTACTCCTCAAGATGTTGACTTGTGTTATGGATTTATATGCAAGACTATGATGGCCAAAAAACTAGGGCATTAACAGACGATAAAACTCTTCTCTAATATTTCTTCTGTTTGGGTGAAGTGCTAGAGCTAAGACTATTACCTCCAGCTAAGACTTCCCTTTTCTTCAAATACCTACTTCCTCTTACACTGATACCATTTTGTAAGTACCTTCAGCTGAGTTAATTTAAGTCACACTCTGTAATTGAGAGCAAACGCTTTCCAAGTCACTCCACAAATCAAGGTAGTAAAATGGAACAACCAAAACATTAATTAAGAAACATGTGAATTTAAGTAGAGGTGAGCTCCTATCAGTGCCAGCAGAGCCTCCTATCAGTGCCAGCAGCGCCCTGGGAACCAGGGGCTGATAACCTGTGTGCCAGGCTCGGCTCAGCACTGCTGTGCTGGGACCTTCAGCAGGCTTCCATTTTCCCTCTGCCGTCCTGTCATGCAAGGGGAGACACAGACAAAGCTCCAGCAGTACAGAACTACAGTTGTTTAAAGAAACTACAGTATCACAAATTTAAAATAGCAAGTATCGAAGTTAAATATACCAATACCATGTACTGGGGGATATTCACTACTTTTCCCCATCTCTGGTTCTGAGAAATTTTTTTTAAATAGCACTGTCATAGGTGATGACTGTTGCTATTGGTGTATAATACTACAGAAATGAGCCTAACAAAGCTGTATTTCCACAATTCTGTTCATGATTTTTATGAAAACACCCTGTTTCCAAAAGGCAAATTTAAACTACCTACAACTTCTACCAGTAATATTTTTTAAACAATGTAAACCCTCAAGAGTAAAATATATTGACATTCCCCATTGTTTAATAAACAAAACTTTATCCACAAATTAATGTACTTTTCTTTATATTTGTCACACAGTTTAGATCAACTACCCAATTTTAATTAAATTGATGGTATTGTTCACCTAAACTTTATTGCTTTCATGTGATACACCATGAATTCTGAAGAACCACAGAAATCAGAAACACTATACAGGCAACCCTTAAAAGTCTATAAAACAAAGCAGCTCTCCCTTCACTTCCAAATACCACAACTAACAGTGATGATGCTTTCAATAATCTTACGTGCAACTAAAATGAAAAGGAAGTACGTTGTCCAATAAACGGTTAAAACTTCCTCTTGGTCAATATTTTGGCATATAAATCAGGATTAGCTATTGTAAATATCTAGTAACTACCAAAATTTTTTCTTTAACCAATCCCACATCTAAAAGGAAAGGAAAAATCTTGCTAACAAAACTGGACATATAATCCAACTTCTGACTACACAGGTAGTAATATCATCATGTTACTCCTGTTCTTACAGGGAGTGCTGACAGCCTGCTCCAGAGGCTTCCTGAGAGTATAGGTACAGCATAATTACTTCACTGCTGTAGAATTTCTCTTCTCTCAAAACAAGTTTCAGCACAACGTGAACCAGAACAGTACGGAGAGAAGCACCCAAGACCCTGCCCTGAGCTCTGTGTATACTTTTCTCATTTCGGTCTTCGGTAGTCTCTCCATATATCCCAATTAGGCAATCCCAAATTTTGGTTCAGTTTGCATTTCCCAAAGATATTAAATTATTCAATCCATAGTTTGAGTGCATTCCCCTATCAGCAAGGATTTAATTACCTATCTCTGCTGTAAGAAAAAGGACTGCACATCAGTATATAGCCCTGGAAAAGGCATTGCATCTTTATCCCATAAAGGTTGGTTTATTTATAACTGGACAATCTTACTTCCAGAGTTACTAATTCAAGAGAAATTCAAAGAACTTGAACCACAGGAGCTTTTTTGCCTCAAGACTGGGGAAACAGAATAATGAGACCCTGAAAACACAAAAGCTGTTCCTTTTTCCTCCCTGACAATTCCCATGAATTAAACTGTGATCTAAGGCAGTAACAAAACAGCTTCACTGAACCCATTCCTATCCTTGCCTTTACCTCCCAAACACCCCCAAATCTTTTCAAGAATCAATATATAACTACTTAAGATTAGTACATAAAGCATTATGAATCTTAAGTATATGTAATTCTATCAGAAAGAATTAGAACAGGCTTATTTACGGTTGTGTGACATCCTTCAGTTCTTCTTTCGCTGCTTTCATCTTCTGCAACAAACAACTCAAAGTACTTCCTCAAATTCAAATTACACACATATAAATCTCATACTTCGCTTCTTATTCTCTTAGTAAGGCTTTCCTGAGACTGAAGACAGATGCCACACAAGGCAACACCAATTCCAGCTGAACTGGAAGGTACTTTTGCAGCAAAACTGAGTACGATACTCCTTTGTTCCTCCCATCTCCCATCATATGCTTCCCTTACTTGCCTTTATTCCTTTAAATAAATAATCCATTGTCTCACACATCAGAGAATTTTCCCAGCCATCTAATTTCCCTTCATTGTCACTCTTCTCATTCCAGAGCCACTTTCATTGCAACACTGAGCTCTACTTAATGGAGATATGAATATTTTCTTCGTAATGCAATGCAAAACCTTCACAGAGCCATCAGCTTTAGATAAGACTAATTACTGAATATCTGAACACACTGCACAGAGCCTTAAAGCCAAAAATCCTCAGCAAATGACCTCTTAAACTTATGACACACACTTGTCATTTGATGAATGTGTAACTCCTAACAATTAGTTAATGAAATAAGTCAGTCTTTCCAAATCTTCCCAAATGAGTGACAGAACGAAATCTTAGTTTGAACACAACTCCTCAACAGTAGGAGGCAGGAACCTGGAGTATTAGTAGCCTACATTAAAATTACAGGAGAAAATGCAGTCCTGTGTTGTTCTCTTCCTTTTCTGAATTTGCAGGTGGCCTGCAATCTGCTCAACTAGCCAGCAGGAAAACAGCATCTGGTTGAACAGTTACTGGCTAATGCAATCACTCAAACCAGAGCAGAGTTAAAACACTTCGATTTTTACATTTATTTAAAAAAGCAGAGTTCAAGCATGTAAGTCAGGATTGTTTATATGATCAGCCCTGTAAATGAGGGGGAGGTAAAAAAGCTGAAACCTGCAGAGTATTTCAAACAGTTTCACTGATAAGGCAACCACTGCTTCGGAGTCCTTTGAGACAAACCTGTACTGGTTTTTTAGAAGAAAAATGTTTTAGGAGAAAACTGCCAGTTGCAGTAAAGCCTTTACTCGAACTTCAGAGACTTTCACTCTGCATTCTGAACTCTTTAGAACGACTAAAAGCCCTCTCCTGGAGCTCAGCAGTACAGGCTCCCAGTGCCTTCACCTCAGCTTCGGCAGATCCACTAGAGGGAGATCCTCAATTAACAACCTCCAATTCCGCCAGCAGAACAGCTGAGGATGCCCCAACTGCAGGCAAAGATCACTGACATTTTTCAAATATATGCAAGAGAGGGAGACCACGATTTAAATTTATTTTAAAAAGAGCGAGAGCGTCTTACCCAACAGCTGACTTGCAAACCAAAAGGATGCACAAAGCACAATCTTTAATATTCCTCAGAAGTCATTTAGATTTCTGTGAACCCTTGCATAAAATTTAAAATTCATCTACAGCTTTATGAATTTCTGAATAGTATGCTCAGCTAACATTAAAACTGCTTTCCTTTTATGAATAAAATACAACACAGAATAACCAAGCTAATAAAAGAAATTGCTAAAATGAGAAAACACAGCAGAAAATAAGGACATTGCAAGAATCAAACTTCAACCATAAGCAATTCTAGAATAAAAGGAAAGTTAAATCTATAGGATTTATTTTACTTGAGTCAGACGTTCTGGATGCCATTTTACATACACTAGGAAACACAGCAATTTATTTAAATTATTAGAGATAAGTTGTCTTCTTCAAGTATGGATTTTGAAGCAGTACCATCAGAATACCAACTGCATTTGTAAGAAGTCTTCAAAAGCCTAGCAGATACATTGACAGAAACAAACCCATCAATACATTATGTATTGATCTTCATATATTAGCACAAGTTCCTTTTATAACATATTCCCTCCCAACACCTTTAAAAAAAAGCCTAATTTGTTTATAAAAGAAGGGAAGTTGCAATCCATTTCCTAAAATGAAGAGTTAATATTTCAGCCTTGGAGCCAGTGACCTGTCTAAATAAATATTCAGCTATTTCAGAGATGCTGGGGGGGGAAAAATTAACAGCAAGGATTCATTTCTAGCTGAACTTTCAGGAAATTATATCAACTAAAGAGATAAGAAAAGCATTAAACTTTTGATCCTAAACTGCAAGGTTCTCAGCATGCTATTTCCATTACTGAAGCAGGCATGTTTAGAAAGATACTTGATCTTTTGTAATGCTTACACTGACAGAGGTCAGAAAAATTTAGTAATAGGTAGATTATACACTCCCAAAACAATCCTCCCAGCTGATAAAACTTAGGAACACATGTTGAAGGTTTTCTAACACAGATACATTATGAACATTATCTTTAAACACTGTCTAGAAATGTTATGAGGGTTACAGAGCAATCCTCTATGCATAGTTCGGATTGTTTTCAGAAGCAGCAGTGCTAAACTACTTGTCTTCAGACATCTGCTGAAAACAATGCTGATAATGTTAATCTGTGGTTTTATTTCATCTTGATGGAAGCTACAGCACTTGTGTCAGTGACATAGGCAAGAGCTCACCTTAAACAGCTACAGTCCTTTTTGGCTGACAGGGGCTAGGGAAGAACAGTTATCTCCCTGTGCCCACCATTAGCTTGTGATGCAGCTGATTAACGCATTTTGACTTGTACCTCCTGCTGCTACCAAGTCAAATCACACGAAGAAACAAAGCGACTATTTTACAATTCAGAAAACTTAAAAGGTTACAAGCAGTCAGTTTCAAGCATCATTACAAGACTTCATTCACATCCTTGTCAGAGCTGCATCTCAAAACTGCCAAGAACAAACCAGTAGAGGACAGCTCTGTAGCCAGCAACTTGGCTTTGATACCACAGTCATACGCTACTCTCATTTCCAAATTCACCTGGAAACAAAACAACCAATCATCAGAGATTAACTGGTCTTAAACTGAATG
Organism: Myrmophylax atrothorax; assembly: GCA_026770055.1. Classification (NCBI taxonomy): domain Eukaryota; kingdom Metazoa; phylum Chordata; class Aves; order Passeriformes; family Thamnophilidae; genus Myrmophylax; species Myrmophylax atrothorax. Next base: position 16,380,088 of record JAOXXN010000446.1, on the reverse strand, counting down.
AAGCGGACAAACTCCAACTGGGTGGCCACTTCAGAGATCAGTGAAGAGACTACTAGCAGAATGACTTGAAGAATTCACAATCTGGGACAAGCAGAGGACAGAATTCTATGTATGGTGATTTTTAGACTCATTCTAACACTCAGCTCCCCCTACTCCTCCCCTCACCATTTAAGAAATTACTGAAGTGATGAAACAGGAAAAAGAGTAATTTACATTAAGGTGTTTGCTTCTGAGGAACTACATTGATTTTAGGCTGTTTGAATGACATTTTGTATTACTGAAGTTACCTTTAAAAAACACCCCTAAAAACTGTTTTAATTTTATTCAAACTAAAGTGCCAGCTTAGCTCACTGGAATTTCTACTACTGCAAAATGTATAAACGTAGCTGTAAGCTCACACATACTTTGCATAAAACAGCAAAAGAACTGGGATTAGACACATTACAATAATCCATGAAATAAGACACTAACCAATTAAAAAATTAGCACTGTCACACCTGCCTATATAATTTCAGTCTTTCTTGTGTTATGAGCAGTTAAACTACATTATGAAGACATGTATATGCATATAAACATATACACATGGTTTGAAACATGTTGTACCAAACTCTCTACAAGTACAGGTAATGGGAAACAACATAAACCCCTCAAACTTGTGGTAATTACCATCAATCAAGCCTTTTCAGACTTTACACCAAGAGTAGAAACCAACACTTCATATGTTCCCAAATGCTGGCCAGGAGACAGGCGACAAACAGCCAGAATGCATGAAATGTTTGCAACTGAGTAATCCTTCGGGAAAGAACTGAGAGATTGAGAAGAGGAAAATACCCAGCAAAGAGGTAGGAGAATGGGAATCACAACTGGATTATTTTAGCAAGCAAAAAGAAACCTTATAACTATGTTGCATAACATCTAAGCACTGCAGAATCTATCCTCTGTGGTCTAGATAGCTTAGCTTCAAAAGGCAAGTCTTGAAACAACTACCAGAATAGATAAAGTCACCTTTTTTGCTGTAGCTGAGACAGCCCTAGTAAGGTTATCTACACCCTCTGCTACACAAGACAAAGAAAACTGGCACAGAAGTACTATCTCTTGTTACATGGGCAATCTTTAAAGTTTAATGAGGACAAAAGAATTCTATTTGGTTACAAGAACACAAAAGACTCTTAGTCTTTTAAAAGAAAAACTCCCTCTGTGTGTATCACAGTGTTACACTGATCACTTTGCTGTAGAGCCTACCTAGAATATGTTGCAGATACCACCCAAAGACTGAAAGCCACTAATTTTTCCACCAATGTTTTACACCCTATGTCAACCCTGGTCTTCAAACAAATGAAATGACAGATCTGTTGTCTAAATTGTATATGATCATCTGAATATTGCCCCTGGATTCAAGCTCTCCAAGCTAGAAAACTCTTTATGGTTAAGAACTGGCAAAGAGGATGACCTGAATTCCAAAGTTTGGAAGGAAAAAACCTCACATTTTCATAATAAAAGTGTAATCAATGAGAAGCAAAAATACCAACACACCATAAGAACATTGGATGTCTCTAGAAATCCTGAAAAGTAATTACAAGGTACATATTTCTTGGTCAAGTCTTTTGGTTTTGCTTCCTTAAAGAAACCAAAAGGCAATGCCAGCAGTTTCCATATGTACTAGATAACATGAAAATTGATTTACTTGCTAGGACTTGCATTTACAGGGGTGGCAGTGCAGTTGAGAATCACTGTTAAGAAGCAATAATTAGTTAGACAAAACACCCTATATTAAAATGCCTAGAGGCTGAATCACAATTAGAAACAAGATACATTGACTTTTATGCATAATCACTTGAATTTCTTCCATTTCTGCATTTGAACAATCTTAGGAAAAAAGAAAGTACTTAAGAGATCCTTACCAGCTTCCTGGGAATTTAATACTTCTAAGGCATGCATCATGGCACTTGCGAAGACATTGGCATCTTCTTTGCTGCCAAAATTCAGACCATACACCTGCCTCGCATCACGCCACTGGTGGAAGGTCTGTGTAGCCTGATTGTATTTCAGCCCTTTCGGAATGGCACAATTTATTACCACCTACAATCATTAAAAAAAAAAAAATTACTTATGTTCAAAATTGCTGTTTCATCTTTGTGCAGATTTTATTCCTTAACCACATGGGTTAATTCAAGACCCATAATCTGTAAGATCACAATGGTGAAGCACATAACCATTTCAACTTTAATTCCAAGGCTGTATGTAATCAGTGATGGGAATACACAAGGGGACTAATGAGATATTTTGTATCAACTTTTGTAGCTTAAGTGTTCTCACTTCAAAAGATGCAGAGATGTTTCATAACAGCAATGTAGTAACATCAACAGTTCTGACTTTCAGCAGCAGACTACTTGATGCAAATATGCATTTGGAATTCACAAACTCAAGTTTTCCAGGAATTTCACAGAGTATTTGTGACAATTTTTTTTTAACCAAGTTACCACCTTCTCTCTGAGGCTGGTGCACCCCCTGGTTTGCAGGGCTTTCAGCAGCACTTTGTGTGAACTTCAACAATGCATCACGAGGTATCATTTTGCAAGATTGTTATGGCTCTCACAAAAGATGATAAATTTGAGCTGGTAGTACAACCATTTACTACAAGCCATCCACTAAGAGGATCCCATTGCACTTGGGTAACTATATCACTCTCACCTTTTTCGCTGAACACTGGGAGAATAAATCCCCACGTTTGTTCTCAGATGAATGCAGAGACCATTTATTACCTGGAATAAGTGTTTAATGACAAATCACATGGGAGATTATCAGTCTCTGCTTCAGGTGTGTGATAAATGACCCAGAAAAGACCAAAAGAATTCTATGAAATGCTGGGAGAAAGGGAAACAAATATAAGAAGCTTTCCTCAAACAGCAGATTAGATTTTTAACCCCATCGTGAGTATCACATGGCAGAGCATATTTCAAGAGTGCTAAGTTTGCCATTTAATCATGGTCCAGTAACTTCATTGAGGAAATGAAGTTATAATCCTTATTACTCCCTTCTCAACGTCTCAAAGCAGTAGTTGGTCAGCATTACCAAATATCAGAAGGCTTTTTGAACAAAATGATCTGGAGAAATGAGATATCATGCATTCAAGTTTTCGTAAGACAGGAAGACCTACAAGAGAACTGCTGTGTCTACAGAGACTGCAGCTGACAGCGTGGAGTAGGGAAGAAAAACCCTTAGGTTGTTACTGTGCCTTAAAAAGAACCAGATGACTTCTGTGGACACCACTGGCCTTTGCAAATAGATGTCTGTAGGAAGGAATGGCAAAAGGACTATTGCCTTGGAGCTACATAAAGTACTTAGTTCACTGGGGAAAAAGCAATAATGCAGTTTTGCTACTCCAGTTTTAAAAAAAATCAATTTATTACTTACTGGTCCCATAATTTTGCTGAAGACTTTTTTCTTAATATTCCAAATTTTCAGATATTTCCTTACCTGATGATCCTGAATCTTCCTGCCCACTACTCTGAATGTGTTGTTGCCTGTGTGGTGATATATGTGAACTCTGCTGAATCCAGTTGATCCACCAGCTGGTACCCATTTCTTATTGGCATCATCATAGACCATTACAGCAGCTCGCGCTTGGCAGATACTCTGTTCACTGTTAAAATACAAATATTTTGGAGAAGAAAATGAAATTACTTACAGCAAAGCATCATCTTTTAGGTTCACCTTTCTTTTTAAGTCAAAATGTTAAAGCAGCACTCCTTGCAACTTGCTGAAACACCCACCTTTCTGAACACAAAGCCACCACTACCACTTGGACATTTTGCTTACACGTGATCATTCTGAAAAGTTATGGTCAAGACAGACCGACCTAACTGGTAAGGAAAGAGATCGAGAAGATATTTACTTTTTCTGCACTTTTCCTCCTGCTTTCTCCTCCCGACCAACCATGAATTTTAATTAAATGCCATAACCATACACCAAGTTTTCTGCAAAGACTGAAAAGAGTAGAGAATCTGGAGTCGCACCAGCTTCATACAGCTACATTTTCCAGCAGCAGTTACTTCCACAAGAGATGACTGGAAGGCCATTGCACTTTTTAACATATATAGAGGTAAGCAGACACACACGAGACAAAGTTCAGCACAAAAAATTCACCGGCTCCTAAAAGAAACACATTTCGGTTTTGACACATTTTACAGCAGTTGACACCTAGAGGTAACTTTTTCTCCCCAAGAAAAGGTTCTATTGATTACTGAAAAGTGCAATTCAATCAGGAGATTGCTATCAGTAGCTAATCCTGATTATGGCAGTCATCTGGAAGTTGAGGTACAGCCTAAAGCTAAAAGGGAGCATATCATGAATGCCATCATATTGGAAACACAAGAAATCAGAACACACCATAAACACACTATTTATTAAGAGAGGAAAGGGTGACACTGTGCAAGTTGGCTTTACGGGAAATGTCCAGATACAGACAGGAAATAAAAATAGAAAGGAATTATTTCTTATCAGTAAGTCAAATTCTCTGAACATACCACTCCAGACATCCAACATTATAGAAAGCACATGATGCCTGGCTTGCAAGGAATGTGGCCTGCCATGTGGAAAACTGAGAGGGCTGAGGAGACATACATTCTTCCTAAGTTACAAAAGGAAAGTAATGAAGTATTTCTTCATATTTTATGAAGGAGGAAGAAAATGCCTCCCCCACCCATCTTTCTTGGGTTTTGTGGTTTTTATTGTTTGGTTGGTTGGTTTGGGGAGGGGTGTGCGTGTATATTGGGTTTTATAAAAGACCATGCTAAAATTCCTAATTTCCAGAAATTTCTTATTTCTGTCTCCCAACACAAGAAAACTCTGCAGCGTATCCAGGTGTTTTGTTAACTTTCCATACTGACATTTTTGAGAACAGCACCAGTTTCTATCACACTTTCCAAGACACTCTAACAGTTAGAAAAGCACTAAACACTGGGATGCTTCTCAAGGCTAAGGAAGAAGAGGAAGCACTAAGATCATGACTCTTATGCATGCCAGAGATTCAAGAACAAACAAGGAAATATGTTCTTAATTTTAAAAGTGCATGTGTTCTAGTCTCATCACCTGTTCAGCAGCTAGATGAGAACTGGATTGCAACCTCTGAGTACACCAACCTTTTTCTAGCCAGAAACTGGTTCAATTTAGGGACATTAAAATTATAACATACATACAGTGATTCTTCTCTAAGCCTAGTTTACAGCTTAGACTGGAAGGATCACATCTGACCCAAGAAGAAAGATTAGATGCAAAGAAAATAAATTTAGTTACAACTTTTATGTGTTTCACAGCCCCATTAAAAATACGGCACAGTTAAATAAGGTTCACTCACTTGAGAAGAGGGCAATGCAAGAATCCACTGGATTTCTTTATTTTTAGATATTTTGGCACACATCTTAAAGTTCAAACCCAGAAACATTCTGTACTGTTCACAAAGTACACGATAAACAGTAGTGGTTTTTCTAAAATGCCTAACAGTATTACAGTAAACTTGGAAAACTTCTAAACCCGTACCAAATTTTTGCTACGTTGGAATTTGGCTGGATCACAAGCGTAGGTGACAGGACCTAGATACTGATTTGGAAGCAGAGCCGTGCGGTTTGCAGAGTTCTTGCCAAAAAATAACTTCAACTCAGTCATGTGCCAGACAGATGAAAAAAAAATTCTATTAAAAATTGAGACCATGATTCTAAGCTAATATGTTCCAGTCACAATGGAGGTAGAAGCAGAGAGTGATTGAGTAGTTGTACAGTGATCAGAACATTTAATTATTAGGACAGACCATCGAAGATCAGGTGTTCTTATTCCGACAATTCTCCCTGCCTTGCCTTGGTCCTTCCACAGGCCTAAGTTTATGGAAGTTTTTACATGATTTTTTTTAACATACTGAGAAAAAAAAAAAAGAAAGAAAGAAAGAAAAACCTATTCATTTTGGGACTATTTGGTATTCAAGTGGCACACTTCACAAGTGCAAATGAGATGACCTTGAGTAGAATTTCTAGCTTTTCTTTAACAACTGTTAAACTATTTTTAGTTCAGCTTCTCAGGCTATGCCTTTTAACTGGAAATATTACCCAAGTCTAGATCTCAAATAGTTCATGCTCTATTTGGAATAAAACAATTTTCATAACAGGGAATTATTCTTATCCATATAAAGATACAAGATGATTCACATACTTCAAAAATGACAAATACAAACAACTTCCAGTTGACCTTTTCAATCACTACACAATAAAACTTCTGCCTTGATTTCACACAAATCCCGTAACTAAAATTTCAGTGTTCCAGGTATGTAATTTTCATATCCAGGTATCAGTTGAAGGTGACATACTCCCCTCCTGCCAACAGTTCCCACTACTCACCTCTTTGTTTATCAGGCTGCAACAACAAGATGAAAAAATTAAGCTACCCCTACCAGAAACAAACTAAACCATCACAGTATGCTAGTCTTTTTCCAGAGTTTAATAATTCCATGTTACCAGATGTTGGGGAGATTTATTTACTTACTTTCTCTGAGTAACAAGTCCTCTATAGTGATTACATTTCGTTTTGAAGAAATCACTTTTTAAAAACAAAACTTATACTAGAACTCCACTAACTTCAAAGGGCTACACCAAATAAGAAATCCATGCTGTTAGCTCATAACAGGTCTAGTGAAAAACAAGGTTTGTTTTCTTTCCATGATCCAACTTCTTCTAGGAAAATGCCGAGTTTAACATACAGACTGTTGCTACAACCT
>JAOXXN010000446.1:16317903-16328685 GCA_026770055.1 Myrmophylax atrothorax | reverse complement strand
CGCGGGAGCGGCGGCGGGTGGGGGGCGGGGGGGGGCGGCGGCAGGGAGGGAGTGAAGGGGAGAGGGAGGGAAGAAGGAAGGGTCGGGCGGCGGAGGCCGCGCCCACCGCCGCGCTCAGCCCGGGCGGCTCAGCGGGGCTCGGCGGCCCCGGCGCGGGGGCGGAGGGTCGGGGTGGCCGCAGGTGAGGGAGCGGCGGCTCCTCGGGAGAACCATCGTCCCGCCCCCGGCCGCTCCTTCCCCGAGGGCCCCGGGAGTCGCCCCGGAGCGGCGGGGCGGGATGGACTCCCGGAGAGCCGCGTCCCGGCCGGCGGAGCTCGGCGGCTCCCGGGGCGCGAACACCTCCATCCCTCAGCAGACCCTCCGCTCCGTCCGCCGGGAATGCGGCGCAGCGACCGCGGTGCCGGAGGGACCCCGCACTGCCGGAGGGACCTCGCAGCGCCCCAGCCCCCTGCCCGGGCTCGGCACGCACCGGCAGCGACAGCACTGCGGACGGTCGCCCCTCTATGCCCTCGGAAGCCGATGGCTGAAGCCTCTTGCAGGAGTACGGGAATGTTATTTCGGCCCTTCACCTTTCCCTACCCCCGCGTCTGCCCTAAAGGCAGTGACCGTCCTGCTGCCGGTACCCGCAGGGCGCCCAGCACACCGCACGCATAACTTGAACCCAGCTCCCCTTCGGCTCCTCTCTGCCAGCCGCGAACACCCGCTCCTTTCGTCACGGTTAAAAGAAGAGATGAGCAAGTGTCTTTGTAATTTCCAATGTCGTTAAGCCACCTTAGTGCTCTTGTATCTCCGATTTCGTTTTTCCCCGTAAACATCAGTGTTTTCTAGGGTCTAGTATTAAAAATGTACATGAGAAATAAGTGTATATGCATTATCTTTATAAATGTCTAGACTTGCAGATGTATAAAGAATTTCAGAAATACGTGTCTTTATGTATTTCTGATGTAGATTCCACACATTTTTTTACCATGAATCTCAGTTATTTGACCCTGTGCATGCAACCTCTTCCTTGATCAGTGTGATACCTGAGGCAGAGTCGTTCACTGTCAATTAATGGTATCAGTAACTCTGTAAGAGATGAGCTAATCAGTGAAAAAAATGGTCAATTGTTAGAAAATACTAGCTCAGGAACAAGGACAGGCTCTGAAACTGAAGATAATGAAGAACAGTTTAGTTAGAAAACATGTTTTTACTGGCATAGGGATGATGTCAATGAAAATGTTGCAGTTGAAGTGAATCACAAAATGCAGATGAGTAATCAGAAGAGAAGCAGCATCAAAGTCTTAAAAATTGTGTACCTTTGACAATAGTGTAAACACAGTCTGAAAAAGTGGACACAATTGAATTTGGTAAATAATGTAACCTTGATCACTTCCAGCAAATACTGAGGACTCTAACGACTGACAATGGACCTCAGTTCTTAAGGCATCATGAATTTCCTGAGATCGGGTTTTCCGAATCACCAGAATATCTTCCAAATAAAAGGTTTGGAAAGAAAGCCATTCTGACAGTGAAAAGTCTCTTCAAAACAGCCAAATAGAAATGTTAAGATCTGTATCTGATATATCTATGTATCTATATAGATACATCTAAAATCTATGTCTAATGGGCTTCAGCAGATACATCAGTGGAAGGAATGGCAGAGACAGTCAGAGGAAGGATTTTGTTCAAAGATACCAATTGTTCTGTAACAGAAAAATTCAAGACCATAATGTGACTCTCCTGATGCAACTGTCTGGTCTCATTAGTCAAATGTGAAAGAATTTTGACTATGACAGGTATACAGAAAACACTGAAAGTATGCCTGGGCTACACGTCTGCCTGAGAGAGAATGAAAATAGCCAGAAGCTGTTACTCCTGCAAAATAACTATTATCATTATTTGTGTTATATTACTTGGTGTTCTTAGCCAGATCAGATATGGCCATAGCTGGATTTCTCAAGACATACTCAGTGGTACAATGGAATTTGTAAAAATGCCAGAAGAATCATTTTGCATGCTGGCATCGCAGATGTCACCAAGTGCAAAGTCATTTTGGACACTAGCTTAGTGAAAAATCCCATTGAATTAAACTGTAACAAAATACGAAATCTGCAGTAACTCATATTAGCAGTTACATGAGAAGGAGGGGAGCCAAAATTATATAGGGCAGAAATCAAATTATAAACATTGAGTGCCTTTTTCTTTCCCGGTCAATTTAGTGAGGTTATTGTCTAGAAATTAAAGTAGTCTAGCAGAAGAATGAGTTAGTGTCATGCACATGTTTATGATACTGAATTATGCATTGAGAAATCTGTATGCTCTTGTAGCAGCTCGCGTGTTCTCAAGCTGCAATCGTTCAGTGTGTCCAAGTCATTTGGTGCCACTCTGCTGTTATCTTTCTTGCTGATGGGATCCTCCAGCAGCACAGCATGGGTGTCAATGCCCTCTGCATCCCCTCCCACTGCTCTCACTTCTCCTGGCAGTGACAAGATCAATGTGGCAGAAAGCCTTCATAGCTGGTGGTGTCACGCCAATAACCTGAGGCCCCTGACAACTTATGAGGCAGAGCCATGTAATGGTTCTTCTAATCTGTGTCCAAGGACTGTGTTCGTGCCCTTCTTCTTCTGGATCCAAGCAGCTTAGAATACCCTCAAATCGCTTTGCATCCCTTCCTCTTGCATTTCCTGCGGCTTAGCTGCAACTGAGGACTGGAATTCAGAAGTTTCTAAAGGTTAGGCCTGCTCAGGTTGAGCGATATGGTGTACCTCCTCTCCAAACAACCTGTCTAATGAAGGCTTTTGAGTGCTAGAGAAATGGCTCACCCAGGCATAAACCAGAAGAGAATGTATTTCTGTTTAGTGTCAGCCAGATGCAAGAGGCTTGGCAGGCTGCTCCTTAGTAAACCCAGTCAATTCCATCGCATCTCATCAGCCTGGCTCACCCTTGATGTGGAGTCATGAGCAGGATGCATGACTAACGTTCTGGAGACATTTGGGGATTCCAAAAGCTTCAAAAAGCACAAGCAGAGGAATCCTTTCTCTCACAGTGAGGTTTCCCCTGTCTTCTTTGAAACAATCTCCTACTTTGGAGTCTTTCTTTCTTTGGCAAGTCTGTTTGTATTTAAGAGGAAAAAGGAGCTGAGATCTCCATGTGTCTCAGCCAGTGTCCTAGCACAGCAGTACTTATACAAGATCACTTGGGCTTCTTTGATGACTGTAAACAGCATAATGCAGGACAGTCAGAGAGGTTTCTGGAGCAGGTAGAAGTGGTTTTTTCCAGTGGTTTTGGTTTTTTGAAGGTTATTGTTCTTTTTATTTAATGCTTCTAGAGTTTGTGTTTTGAATACTCAGGGAAAGATATTTTATTTCACTTGTTTGGATTACTTTACATTGAACTGGTATAGAAAGAGAACACAATTTACTATATAATAGAAGTGAAAGAATTGCAACAACGAAGCATGAGTTTTCTCTCTGGTGATAGTTAAGGCCTTTCCAAAAAATGGTGGACTAAAAGAAAACAGCTCTGACAGTGTGCTTCTGGTAGTATTGAAGATTATCAAAACAAATGAATTAAGTAATTGCATGTATAGTTCTCATCACTGATTATGTTAATCTAATTTATAAATACATCTTTTGCTCTGGACCAGAGACAGAGCTGATGCTCAAACCAATTCTGTGAGGTCATGGTTAGCTGAACAAAATGAGGATCAGACTATTATATAGACAGTTAAAGTATACTGGCTGGTATAATTCTTCCTGTCCTCTTTTTGCTTTTCCTCACCCCCAAGTCATTTTCAATTTCAAGTTGCCATGAGTCAGCCGACTGCTGAAGTGTTGCATAGCAGACCATTAAAGGAAGTGCTTTTAACCAAAAACGCTTTAGCTTTCTTTTATTTATGAAAGTATACAGTATTTCTCAGCTGTCTTCCAGGGCAGGGGGAGTAAACTATCTCTAAAATTCTCTAGGAATGGTAAAATAAACAATGATTGGCATGACTCAGCAGATAACAACAACAATAGCCAGCAAGGTCTTTTCTTAAAGGAATAATATTTTTGTTCTCTTATAAAAAAAGGGAAAACAACATCCCCAGAAAAAGCAGCAGATCTTTTGCTATCAAGCAGTCCTTTGACTCCTGAAGGTGAAGCTTGGTCTTCCTACCAGCATACCCAGCTTCTTGTTATACAAGTAAACAATTCATAGGTCTTCCATCAAGCATCTCCAAAGAGAAATGAAAACAATGGCTGAAGCTTTCCACTGTGCTTCTTTCCAACAAAGTTCCTAACAGTGCCCCTCATACTGTCAAATAGCATCAGCATATCTAACCACAAGTCTCTCTAGACGTGAGCCAGGAGTATGGTATGTGTCTTTCAGTCTGTTCCCAGTAGACTCAAATATTTAAGTGGAAATGCCTTGAATAAAAAGGGATTGCTTTTCCCCCCTAGGTTTATCATGAAAAGAATTTGTATTGTGCTGTAGGCTATTCAGTGAGGGCTGAAGTCTCTTTTTGTGTAAGTACTGTCTATCAAGTGTAAATCAATGCATAGTGTACTGAGTGTAAAAATGCTTTTCTGACACTCAGATAAATTATTATTGTTGTTTTGACCCTTGTCTTTTCATTCACCTCCACTTAGTTGCTGACTTTTGTGGTTTCTGAGATGAAATGTTGATTTAGAACAAATGCGATAGACCAATCTCATCTCTTCCTTTCCATCTAATTTTATACTCTTATCCCCTAATGGTCTTATTTGCCACCAGTCTGCATTCTTCTTCTGCATTACCAATAAAATTTATTCATTATGTTCTTTGCTCTCTCTTGCTAATGTCTTAGAACAAATTGTACTCCGCTGCTCTGTCTTATGCTGGAGGAAAGTCCAGGCACAAAGCTGGCCCAGGATTTGGTTAAGACTGTTTTGAGCCATCTTCTCTTACAACTCTAGATGAGTTATGCTTTCAGTTCCTCCGTTCCAGCCAAGGATTTGGGCCATTGTTAATTAGTTATTATTAATAATTATTAAGTGCCTGCAGTGCACTTGTGGCATGAAAAAGGGCCTGCTTCATGACTGGAGGAGCTATGTACTCTGTGAGATATCTACACTGCAGTCTCCCATATCTGAGCTAGCTTTAAAATACTCAGCTTGTATTAGTTATGTGGTATAGTCTGCCTGGAACTGCATTGCATTCTGCAAGCAGCGTCTACAATGCTGAGAGAGTTTTGACTTTACCAGAGCACGTTCACTGCACTGTATCCCTTCATTTTGCCCAAGTTTAGGCAGGCAGATGACAAAGGAGGTGGTGGAACGTTGCAGTCAGAAGCCTGTACCGAATGCCACCAACTTAGTGCTACCTTGCCCTTTGTGATTTATCTTTAGCAGACAAAAACCAACCAAATAAACAAACAAAACCCAAAACCCAAACCAAACCCCAAAGAATTGCAAAAAAAAGCTGTGAAACCCTAGGTTTATTCTTCTCAGACTCCATTGCAAATAAGTTCTGTATTTTGTCCATCTTTCTCCTTTCTCCTCCCTTCTATTTTAGATGACTGACAACACTCTTACTATTACTGGTTAGTTTCCATTCACTGCAAAGTCGGAATAACTTACGATGAAAGTATTGTCCCAGTTATAGATGAATGACAACACTTTTACTATAACTGGTTAGTTTCCACTGGCTGCAAAGCTGGAATAACTTGCAGTAAAAATAATGTCCCGACTATAGATGAATGACAACACTTTTGCTATTGTGAGTGAGCACCTGTGGATTGCAAAACTGGAAGTAACTTACAATACCTTTATTGTTCCAATAAATGTAGCAGCTTAGTCAGATGATAACCTTTTTTGTCCTTTCCAGCACTGCAGATTCTGCTTTCTGGCAATAGCTGTAGCCAGTTCCGTAATTTGGATTTCAAATTTAGTAAGTGATAAATCATGTATGAGACCCAAAATATACAAAGCAGCAGTTGCAAAAATATTCTTCCTCAGTATTTTAGAAAGAACATTATAAAAATTTTTGCCAAAAGAATTAATGTTTCTATAAAAAGAGATGTGAAGAAATGAGCTCTTAAGAGATTACAATGCTAAAACATGCCATTATTATTACTGTAACTAATTAGCAACAATTTCAAAATTTAGATATACTCTATAAAATCAATGAGAAGGAATTCCATGCAACTGGCCCTAAGTCACACTTCCAGGACTAGGGATCTGTATCTCAACAATAATCACTCTCTCTGAGTATTTATTTATTCTCCACTTCCTCTGTTGGTTCTCCTCCCATGTTTCACAAATACAACCCCATAAACAGTGATGGATTTTCCTCTGCTCCTTCCACCCTCAGACAGAACAGGATCACCTCATACACTATTTCTTATGTCACAGGTTTATTTCTTAACAACTCAGACTGAGTGTGTGACACTGACTGGCATGTTGCAGTCAGGAATTTGGATACTACGGCCAACCGACTGCTTTCCAAGAATACCACTCATTAAAAAGTGCTGCTGGAGACTCCACATTCAAATCCTTGCTGAATGCTGGGGTTTCTGGCTAGTAAGAAAGGATTAGGCTTCTGGAGAATGTAAATAAAAAGAGGTAGGAAAAGACCAGTGAAGATTCCTCAGTAGGCTGTTCACAGAGTTTTATTTGAAAAGCATCCTTATACTATCTGGAATACATTTCACTGACAGGTAGTTCTTCTTTGTAAAACTTTCCTTGTTTCTCTTAGGCTTCTTGTGCTTAGATAAATTCTACCTTCCCTGTATTTTTCTCTTCTAACGAGCTGTAAATTTTACCACAGGTTTCTTCAGACATCAACTCTCCATAAAACATCAAGTGCTCTCTGTCACTAAAAACATTTTTCCATATTCCCATAGCTCAGTTTCTCAAGAGCCTCCACTATCACTTTGTGGCTTTGTTCGAAGCTCCCCACAATGTCTCTAGTCCTGGGAGCAAAACTATCTTTATTCAAGGTACAGACAACTGCTCTTTGCTTCTGAACATGGAAACAGAAATCACATTTCACATCACTGTTTCCACTTGGGCTGTTGTGAGTCTAAAAGATTCTGCTGATTTATAAGGCAGGTAGGACCAGGTGTGTGAAGACAGACTGTTTTATAATCATAAGGGATGCTCAGACAATAATTTCATTTAATTTTCATGACTGGTTGAACATTTTTAACCTTCTAATTGTGAATAGAAGTTGCTTTGTGTGGCAAAATGACTCTGACAACAATGACCCATTGATTCTGCTGTGACTACACTGGTGGGTGAAAGGGAAGGGCCAGATTTGTAATGTTTGGAATTACTATTATTATTATTAAAACAACCATACTAGGATATTGGCATATCTGCAAAGAAATAAAAACCCTTCCATTGCTTACCTCTTCATGGTTTAGAATCATCCTAAGCTGATAGCAACCATAACCATTAGATTTTGATAGGGTTGGTCTATTCATAAAATCGTCAGTAAAATCATCCCAGAGCTCCTAGACAAACTCAAGCAGAAAAAGGAAGTCTACAGAGGGTGGAAGCAGGGACAGGTAGCCTGGGAGGAACACTGAAAAATTGTCTGAGCAGCCAGGGATCAGGTTAAGAAATCCAAAGCCCTGATAAAATTAAACCTGGCCAGGGACATCAAGGGCAACAAAAATAGCATCCATAGGCACACTGATGATAAAAGAAAAATGGGGGGAAATGTGGGCCCTCTCCAGAAGGAAATTGGGAACCTGGTTACCCAGACATGGACAAGAGTGAGATAATTAACAACTTTTTTGCCAGTCTTTACCAGCAAGTGCTCCAGCCACACCAGCTGAGTCACATAAGGCAAAGGTGGGGATAGTGAGAATGAAGAACCATCCACTGTGGGAGAAGATCAGGTTCGAGTGCATCTAAGGAATGTGAAGGTGCATAGGTCCATGGAACCTGATGGGATGCATCTCTGGGTCCTGAGGGAACTGGTGGATGAAGTGACTAAGCCATGATCCACCATATTTGAGAAGCTGGGGCAGTCTGGTGAAGTTCCCACTTGGTGGATGAGGAATTGGCTTGGATGGTTGCATTCCAAGAGTTGTGGTCAGCAACTTGCTGTCCAAGTGGAGATTAGTGATAAGTGGTGCTCCTCAGGGTCAGTGACTGGTGCTGTTTAACATCTCTGTTGATGACAGGGACAGTGGATTGAGTGGACCCTGAGCAGGTTTGCTGATGACACAAGCCGAGTGGTGTGGTCAACATAACCAGAGGGAAGGGATGCCAAAGGGACCTTGACAGGTTTCAGAGGTGGCCCCATGTGAACCCTACGAAGTTCAACAAGGCCAGCGGTAAGGTCCTGCACCTAGATCATGGCATCCATTCCTGGAAGTGTTCTAGGCCGGTTTAGATGGGTCTTTGAGCAACCTGGTCTAGTGGAAGGTGTCCCTACCCATGGCATGGGGGGTTGGAACTAGATGCCCTTTAAGGTCCCTTCCAACCCAAACCATTCTGCGATTCCATGACTCTGTGAAAATGAGCTGATGTGATGGGAAGGAAACATGCTCAGACAAAAGATAAGAAAACATGCTCAGACAAAAGATCCTAGGAAGATGAAAAGCCCATCCCTTTCTGCGAGAGGGGACGATAAGGTGAAAAATGCAGAACTGAATGAGAAGCAATGCAAGTTTCCAAACTTGTTCCTAAAACCCAGCAGCAAGGGAAATCCTTGTGTGCCCCTTTGGAGCAATGGCTGAGAACAAGAGCAGGAGAAGTAGTGTGTTTTTAGCAAAAAGGTGGTGAGGTTATAATGCTAACCACCCTGTAGGAATTCGTGATCATTTTTCCTGAGAAAAGAATCAGTCTACAAAGGCAGGGAATGTATTTTTTTAAAAGGAACTACCATATAATCATATTTCATAGACCATTTTTCTAAAACCAATCCCAAAGAAAATCTTCAGTTGTAGAGGTGGTCTTTGCATTTATCAATTTATTTTTTGTTTTAAAACCAAAAGACAGCTATTTATGCTGATAAAGCTGCTATGCATCAACTTGCATCTCTTAACTTCATCATTAAAGCTCAAAAGGAGTTTTAAAACAGACACATTACAAGATTCATTTGACCAAAATCACCATTCACTTCACATCCTTCTCCATAATCTGGAAAAAATGGAGTGTTTGGAGGACATCTGGAAGGGGGTGTGGGCCTCCTATGCCACCAAAGCACAGGATTCCTGCTTATAATGGTCCTTTTAGATTGACCACACTTGTGGTCACTCAGAGCAGGCTGGGAGCTGCTGCAGGATATGCCTGGGAAGGGAGAGGAGCTGGTTAAAGCTCAGAAGATGAACTAGCCCAAGGAATCCTGTGGGAATTCTATACATGAATCAGATCATGTTAGGTCAAAGCACATCGCTAGAAGTAATGACTGAACAATATGAGACTAAAAGCATTGCTTTTGAATCTTTGCCTGTGACTTGTATAGAGGGGTAGGGAATTTCACCCTAGTAAATGAATATTGGTTGCACTCATATATTAACTAAGAAAAAGGTGCTCTTTTCCCCACTGACGTGTGGATCATGGAGGAGACCCCAAACCAGCTGATTTTTTTCAGGAAGATCAGCATGGCATAGACCTGCTGGAAGGTCTTGGACACAGGAATTCTGCTTGAACACAGCTAAATCAATGAGCTTACAGTGCTAAGGTCTTCACTTGAATATTTTCAGATAATTTTTGGAATTGATCTTTTAACTCGTAGAAACAAACAAATTATTCTCATTATTGCTGTGTTATAGTCTCACACCTGACAATGTAATGCTGGTTTATATGCTACAGAGGCATCTGAGCATTTTGCTTGCTGTGTGAGTTGGACCTTTAGTACATGCAATGTGATGAGACTGACCCACATAATCTGTGAATTTACAACAGGGCATTTCCTCTTCCCTTCATTGCAAACATAGCAGCTCATCTCTCCATTTACATGAAGATCTTTTACAACAATTACATCTGAATTTTATGCTATAATTAAGATACCTTTGCGCCAAAAAAAGTGGTTCCGAATGCATTAATTAATTAGATTAAATAAGCACACAAGAGACTGCCTTGCATTTTTTGTTCTTCGTGTAAGAATTTTGTGAAGTGAGCTGCGATTCACAAAATTGCTCAGCTTCATAAGCATTTCTCCCTCAAATTCTTAGACTTTCAACTTTTGCACATCCTACTGGTTTCTGTGAGGGCTCTCAAGCAGCCACAAATGTTTCTCTTCCTGTATCCTACAGTGTACATTTGCTAAATCCTTCACAACAGCTTTTCCTCAAAAGCTGAGAATTTTCCATAGCCTAGGTTTTACCTATCAAGTTCTGCAGACGTGGTCTCCTGAGATGCTGACCTCACTCGTTTAATGATTTCTATCCAGCTACTGCATTCTTACAGCAACTACACAAAGGAGTTTTGGCTGCCTGTAAGAACCAGGGAAAGGCTTGCCTAAGTGTATATAAAGGACTTAAATGTAACAGCAGAACATCCACAAGGCAATTAAAATAAATTCATTCTAACATTGCATCTTCATTGTCTCTTCTTCTGTTGTTATGTAAAGAAACTATTTTTTTAATGTTAAATTTATTATTGTGGCTGTGAAACTGGATGATCGTTTTAGATGGGGACAGAAACTATGGAGTAATTGCACAGGTGTGGTCATTAGTAGAGGAAGACAGAAAGCAGTGCTTAGTTGGGAACAGTGATCTTCCAGAATTCATCAAAATGCCAGGATTTCTAAATACTGACCTTAAAAGGCTTTTTTTTTTTTTTTTCTGCTATTTAACATTACCATGGCTTTTTCCAAATA
>JAOXXN010000446.1:16306296-16317803 GCA_026770055.1 Myrmophylax atrothorax | reverse complement strand
AGATAGATAGACAGATAGATAGATAGATAGATAGATAGATAGATAGATAGATAGATAGATAGATAGATAGATAGATATAGTAGTTAAGAATAGTTATCCTTCTTATATCCATTTTCTAATTAAAGTTCCTTTTCCTTAAATTTAATAAGGAATGACGTGATTATTGTGGAGGAATTCTCACCTCTGTTTTTTGGTAAACATTTTAGTTTTTTCCCTCAAACTAAGGCAGACCACATGAAACGCAAATCATGGTCCATGCTCAGAACACATGGCTAGTGAAGCTCACCCAAAAGCCTGGAGGGATAGATCTGCTAATGCTGTATACTATGTTCTCCCTCTGCACTGCCTGTTAATTCCTCCATGATGGAAGCAAAGACATGGGCAATCTTTGGTTTCATGCCTATCATTACCATGACCCTACCATGCATCCCCTTCAACATTCTATGCATCTCCCTTTACCTCTCAGCAGCAGCAACAACAATTACTCAACACAAAATGTCTCAAAATAAGCCTTTCACTTGAGGAGTCTGCCAAAGTGAAAACGCTTTTAGAAAGAGACAACTGATCTCATAAACAGAAATAAATCTAAAATTAACTGAAACCAAAATCACATGTTTCCCCTGCCCTGAACCCCCACTCAGGTCTCTAGATGTTGGGAATCTTAAGCTCCATTCTGCAACTAAATTAGACTTGCAGTCTGAAAACCAACCCCAGACTCAAACTTTAGTGAAGTGGCTTGAAATTATACATTCTCTACTTAGGTAGAAATGCACAACTTTAGATTTATTGTACTCACAAGTTGTTTCCTAGAAACAAAATCTTATGATTTCAGTTCAATTGGATTGTGTGTTTTAATTAATTCTCTAGTCTTTCTCTGGAAGCAAATCATCAAACAGAAGAGACATCTGCATAGTTCTAATTGACTTTAATAGAAATAATGAATGCACAACCTTTCAGTTGATTGGACACCTGGATTATTTCTCCCTGAGAAAAATAATACATCTATCCACAAACAAATCTGGGGGAGAGTGTGGTAATTTCATCAGCAAAGCATTAGGGAAAAAAAGTGGTCTAGAATTACACACGTTTACTGAGTAGAGTGTCCAGTGTTAGGGCCTCACTTTGAAGACTGGAATGAAACAGCAACAGGTTGTTTCTTTCAGAGATTTCTGCAGTAGAGGAAAAGGTAAGATCTGGTCCATGTATCTAGCTATGGACAATGTATCCCTCTAAATAAAATACACCAAGAGTTGCAGATGCCACCTTTATTCCTTCTGACTGAAATAATTCCACTGAAATCTATTTCTGTTTTTTTCCCCAAGAGAATGGGTCTACATTTCATTAAAAGGATAAACCTGTTGTTATACCTAGAAAGCAAGAAACCTTTCCAAAAAGTGTACCTTGAACTAATTTTTACAGAATACAGACCATTTACTTCAAAAAATTAAGCTCTTGTACTTGGAATTTAATGTACAAAACACAAACCTCCTGAACGATTCCCATAAGGATTCATTTAACAGGCTTCATTATGTGGAAAGGGTATAAAGCAACCAAAAAACCCTGAAATGGCTGCTCAGCATTATATTGTTCTGTGGCTGCTGCCATGATTTACAACTATGCATTTTCTGCTCGTTTCTTTAGCTCAGTGCTGAATTATAAATGAACCCCTGGATCCTGGGATTCTTCATCTAGTTAAAAAATAAAATTAACCTGATTGAGGGTCACTTTTTTAACATGTTAAAGTCAATGAATTCTTTATAAGGAAATTCTTTATTTGAAAAACAAGGCCCCAACTTCTCTCAGACTTTTCAGTTTTGCTCTTACATGAAGAATAAAGAAAGCTGGATGTAAAACCAGGCCACAGAATTCCATGTAAGCTTGTTTGATGTTGTTCAAGTAACTGTGTGGATACACAAACCAAGGCTTTCTGTGAACAAATATTTATGCAACTAGAAGGCAACTGGTGTGCTTTGGATTGATTTGAATGTAGATGTGCAGGAAATTTGTCCACTGATGTAGGTATTTCACAGCAGGTTGGAGTCTGCAAAGTCACCTTCAGTCTTTCTGGCAATATGGATCATCCTGTCTGCTCAACAGTTGTGGGCCATATCTGTTATTAAATGATGCACACAAATGCTGAAATACCATCCCACAAATGAATCATAAATAGTTACTGAGCTTTTTTTTTCAGTAGATGATGCAAGCCCCTGCCTCAGGGGCTTTCTATCTACCACAAAAATGGGCTAAAAAGATGGAAAATAATACACCACACCGGAAATTAGCAGGGATCTGGCACTGTTCAACACTGAAAGCTTGAGAGAAGACATGGATATGAAGGAAGACAGACCTGTGAAGTTCAAAGTCAAGAGTACATCAACACCAGAAAGCCATCTAAGTTTTACTTTTATGTTGGGTGTGATGGATCTCAAGACCTGCTGGAAGAAGAATCCCCTCTGTGCTTGTACCCAGTCCCTGCTGTACTTCCAGCTCTGTCATAGCTAGACCTGAATTTTTTTAACTAGAGATGCATATCTAGGTAGGTGTTACTAATCTAAGAGACGTCCTTGCGCTCTGTGTTTGCGTGTCCCCAGATGGACATGCTCATTGTCCCTGTGCCTTTCCAAAAGCCCCAGCGTGGGGCCACGTGTGTCTCTGTGGGCCAGTCCCAGGGGCTGGGGCAGATCAGAGGAGGTATCTGTACAGCCCTTTGCATCTTCCGACCACAACCCCAAAATAGCTCTCGAGCCATCAACCACAGCCCTGGGGAACGGGGAAGGTTCTTCAGCTCTCTCCTCGTATTACAGGCCTGGATTAGGCTGATTTAGCCTTATTTTTTTCTTGTAAATAAGGCACCAGGATCTGCCAACAACATTCCTCCCATTTTATCTGATCTCATAAGAATTATTTTTAGTAAGAACTGGTTTGCCCTGAAAGAAAGCTATTCTCTAAAAAAAGCTTTGTACACTTAAGACATATGGGACAGAAGGAAGCCTGCATCTAGCATTGCTTTTTTTTTCAGTCACCAGAAAAACCCTGAAATTGCCCTTTTTAGCAAAGAGAAAAGATAAATGGGTTGGTTCTGAATCAAAAATAATAGATATGCCTTGTGCCATTCTTGACAACCTTTTCTGAAGTCTCATTATCTCACAGAACAAGAGCACAACTCCCACCTCTAAGAAGTGTACACAGGTGTAATTCCACTGAAATAACAGTTGAATAGCTGTAGTAGAATGAGAGCTACTTTTGTTGCTTCTCTTGCAAAAAATAATTGAAATAAATTCTTTACAGAAGTAGCAGCAGCCAGTTCCCCTTTCTGCCAAGCTTGCAAGCACTGCAGACATTGCTTAGGGTCATCATACTCTGTATTTTGGTGCACAGACTTAGTGAATGGCATGCATGATATGCTTACTAAGCTACTTTGGATAAACATGGAAAAAATCTAGTGGTGTAGTTGTCACAGACCAAAATGGTTTCATGTGCTGTGTGATTTGAAGGGAGATTCCTTTGCTGTGTGTCATTTACCTTTTATACATTGCTGTTGCTCAGTATTTCATAACCATTAATTCTTTGGATGCCCACACTGACATTGTTATATACATATATGAATAAAAAAATGGGAACTGTGCATTCTTACGTGACGTCACCTTATACTCCACAAACAGCTTTATTGCTCTTTACCATGTTTGGGAACAAAGGGAAAGGGATGCCCGTGACGTATGTCTCACATTAGAACAATTTCCTTTTCACACTTGGGAAACAGAGCTCCTCTCTTTTACATATGGTTTATGTACACACACATAGCCTTGGGACATCAGGATCTAAGTGAAAAAACGCTCATGTTACATATATAAATCCATGACAGCTGTGGTCATGTGCTAAATGATAAATAAGCTGGTGAAGTCAGCAAAAAACTTTCATGAGATAATTTTTAACTTCATTTCTTAAGCCACAGCTCTGCAAGTCATAAGGATCTTTGAGTAGGTTGGGCTCTGTCACGCGTGAATTAACTGTTGGCATAAGTGATACAACAGCAAACAGCATCCTAGACAATGGACTTCTTTGGGAAAAGAACTGCTTGTGTCTCTCTGGTGTATAGCACAAGATGACCTTTCTGAGGGCTGCCTTTCCTGGTATACCTGTTGTGCACTCACTATGCTTCAATTACTGTGAATTCCTTAAATCCATTGATACCACAGGGAGAGAATTATGATATTTAGCATACAATGGGAATTCAGGGTAACGTGGGTTCTGTTTCTCCCTCCAGTCCCCCTGTGGCACTTTGAAACCACCCTCTCATACCTCTGTGTCTCCATTTCTTCCTTCACAGTGATCATTTCCCCATCCTAAGAAGTCTGAGAGACTATAAATGTGTTTAAGGTGAACTGAGGTCTTTGGATGAGATTTTCAAAGCTGACCTAGCTATTTTGAAAAGGAGGTTGTGACATTGTGGATCATAAAGATAAGGCTTCCTGTATCTGAGGTTTTTACACTGTCCATTTAATTCACTGTTTTCTAGCTGAATTACAGTATTACAATATTAGCAAGTACTAAGTATGGGAGCTGAAGGTTACACTGCTAAGCATCCAGCTGATCTCAATACTTTTGGGTATAATTCTACATAATAAGAGTTGTCTGTAAACTTCTGCTTCTCTATGTGGATCTGGAATCCCTTCCAACAAAACAAAGGGAACTCAGTGTAGTAACACGTGAAAGGAAATCAACTTTCCTTCCTTAAAAAGCTAAGAAATTCTTTGATAGTCATGTGAGTATGTATGAGTGTATACACATAAATTAGTTTGAAGGGAACTTGCAATGTCAATACATTCAAAAATAGCAAGTACAAGAATTCAAGATTTGGAGGTCAATCATTACTGATCCGCTCTGGCCACTTCCACTTTTATACAGTCTTTATTTCTGCCACCTCATGCAGAAGTCCCTCCAAGTCATCTGGTGCATCACGGTTACTTCACTTTTTATTCTTAGCATAAAATTTTAAGTATTTGTGTGGTGGTAGTCCCTAAGTTGGAAAGCCAGTGTCTTCATGGACAACTTTGCAATCTAAAATATCTGGATTGTAATTCTGTGGCTGGAACTTTTCACTGCAGTGCTCAAATTGAATTCAACCAACCCCCAGCTTATGATGATACTCTTCCTACTCTTCCTCCTTTTGTTTTTATTTCACTCCTTGGACTTTTATTTCTTTTTTGGGGGTGTTTTTTCACACTTTTTCAATAAAAATGAGAGCATTCTATATTTCTCCATCGTTCTTTTCCTTTCCACCTCTTCTGTTTCTGTGCCTCTTTTCCACAATTACCTCACCTTTTTTGTAACTTCTTCATTTTTATTTCCCCTTCTGTCACAAGAAATGAAGCAGGAGTCTGGAACTTGCATTATCTTTATAATTATTTGAACCTGTATTACATCTTCAGACCACCACTATAGTTAAAACTTGATTTTTTAAATGACTTTTTTTTGATAAAAAATTGTCTTAGGCAGCCTTCCAACTATGATATCAGTCTTACAACGTTTGCCTGAATTTGCTGACATCCTGAAAGAATGATCTCAAGAGGTGTATTCTCCTGGCTGCAAGCGCCAGCAATGGCACATCACAGTCAGTGATTAGCCTGCCCACAGCTGATTATTCTGGGGGTTGGAATGGAGTGAGTGGAGAGAATGACACCCCCCAAGAGGCAAGTTCTGGAAACAGCTGGAAGAAAGGTGTGCAGGGGGGATGAGGGGTAAGCAAAAGAAAATCCAGGGAGGAAAAGGAGGAACTTCAGAGCCCAGAGGCAGAAGCAGCAGAAGCCTAGAGAAGAGATTTTCTTAGTGCGATGGAGAACAGAAAAATAAGAAGTGATTAAATTTTAGTTGCAACATAATTTTAATCTATGAACAAACCTCCTGGTGATATCAGGATGAGATCCAGTGATAACTGGAGAGATTATAATGAAACACAGTAGCCTGCCTTCTTTTCTCCTCAGCTCTCCTCTGCTGTCTTCATTATCCACCCCCATTTGCCCTGCCTAGGCCTGCCCAGCTCCTACAGAAGTTACCAGGAGCTTTGCCACCAGCCACAGAAGGAGCACAGTTATGAATTGCTGTAAATTGAGGCCAGCCGTGGCAAGAGGCTCCCAGAGGGGTCAGTTCCCCACCAGGAAGCAGGGGATGTTTCACTGACAGTGTTAATGCAGCACGAAGCAGTAAAACTACTGGTTTCTGGCATATTATGGAGCAACATGACAGAAAATTGCAGAATCCACAATATTGTCCTACCCACAGTTTTCCACTGACCCTAATTATAGTTCTGTTGCTAAAGCTATATAATTTGATTTTCAACAGCACACAAAAAAGGCAGGAGCTCAGCAGTTCCTGGAGCAACTCCACACAGTTTGCTGGACAAATGCATTTTCCTTCTAGTCAGGACTAAGGTGAATAGTTAATTAAGAAATTAGATGTCCAAACATGTCTCCAGTTGGACTACAGAACAAGAACAGTGAGTTACGGCTGGCATTTCTGTATCTTTGCACTGCAAATGTTTGAAGTTGGTGATAGCTTTTTACTCCAATGGCAGGTGGTAGATCCAGTGGAAGCCACAGTGTTCTTGCACTTTCATTCCAAGTGTAAGTTTCATATCTTCAGAGATAGCAAAAGGCCTAAGCACCACTGGTGGGATGGCACTTGGCCCTCATGCATATGGCAATAAAAAATATTAGTTAAAAAAGGAATATGTCATTTTAGTCACCATATGAATTCTTGTTTGGATCTTAAAGCATTTTGCCCTTCCCTTATTTCCATATACATGTGGTTTTGTTTATTTTGCCTTTAAAGCCCCTAATTTTTGCCTAATTTGCTGTTGACATACAATTGTCATACACCATGAGCTGATGCCTCTCACCACTGCCAGATGAGCATTGCTGTGGTAGAATCAAGAGCTCCCACCCTCAGCTGCCCAGACCTTGCAATGGAGGTTTCCACCTGACAGCTGAGCGCACAGCACGAACTCTGTGCTTTCACCTCTGTGCAAAAATCTGTGCAAACCCACTTAAAAATCCAGTCAAAAATCCAGCTGAGGTGAATGTGAGCAGATATCCAGATTTGCCATGAAGGAACTGAGGTGTTGTTGGGTGGCAATAACCTCCAGCAAAGCAGTAGAGTGGGAAGCCAAGGCAGTAACTTCTGTAGCTGCTGCAGCAAAATTCACCAGAGCTCATCTCTCAACATGTAGTAAAAGCTCTTGGCATTAGTGGAAATCAGGCTTCCTCTGACTAAAGTGAAAGTTAGCAAGGGACTTGATTTTAGATTGTTACTGGTTATGTTTTGCTTTCAAAGGCAGCAAGATTAAAATTTGAATTCTAATTATCTGCCTTTTTTTAAGAAGCAGTGCCTAACTAATTCCCATCAGTGCTTTCCCTAAGATCAGAAGTAAAGCTGTCTATAAAATATGTTTTTTCAATTCCAAGCCAGTCATATAAGAACAGTGACTAAGATGAATCAGGTCCACGATGCTCTCATTCTGTGTTTAATAATAAAATAAAACCAAAAACTACTAATGAAATCCCGAATCCTGCAGGGTGCTGAATATTGCAGGCTGTTGTCTGAGCTTACACTCTGGCCCCAGCTTACATTTGTCTGCTAAAGCACAGTAAACACATATATTATAGAAGCAAATAAAATACACAAATAAACCAGTACATTCAGGCAGATAAACCAATGGAGGGTTTAGCTCTTCTCAAAAATAACATGCTCAGTAGAAGACAATCTCTTGAAGTGTATGGTATGTGTTAACATAATACATTTCCATGCTTGGATTTTCAAAACTGCAAAATACAGACATTTATAGGTACGTGTTTCAAATTTAAAATAATCCTTTTTATTGGAGCAGACAATATCTTTTTCTGACACACTGAAGGGGAATAATGTTCATTGTTTATGCATTTGCTCAAGCAGTAGAATTTCACATGGCTAAACTTCACTTCATCAGATGTGTATCAGTTTAAATTAGCTCAAAATCCAACTCAACGTTCATTTTTAGATCACAGTCTTCAAAGCAACAGATTTATCAGGATGCCTAAATCCAGATGCACTACAAATAAGCCAGGAAAGACAAATAAGCCTTTTGGCATAAAACAAATGAGCCGGGGGGGAAGGAATGTGAAAACAGCAACAGCTAAGGGAAAATAAGAAAAAAACCTGCCACTGGGAAGAATACACAGTTTTAAATCCCAAATGCTACCTCACTTGGATTTCCTCATGTTCCACCTTCCCTCCAGGCCCTCCTTTTTTATTTTTGTTTTTTGTTGTTGTTGTGGGGTTTTTTCACCATTGACTTCTGGACCACCTTCCCCGATAGCGTCCATCAGCTCTTCACTTCTGCATGTGCATTCCTTTTTAAACCGCTTCTCTTTGAATTTTTAGTGCCTGAATGAGAACAGTTTGGAAGGACCAAAAGGCTTTGTACGTGGTCTGAGCAATGGTAGCTACCTGAGTACGCTTTTAGTTCCCAGAAATTACAAAAATATCAGCACAAGAATTGGACCTTAAGATGAGAGGTAGCAGACCCTTTATCATCCTTTCATTAAGTATCTTTATTTGCTGATAGTGGAGTTGTGAAGATTTTGTGCAAGCGGAAAATTTGTAAAAGAGAAAAAGTGAAGGAAAATTGAAATGTTTGTCTGATACCAATCCTGTCAAGAAACAGCAGCCAAATGGTAGAATAACTACCCTTTAAGAAATTTGGGATTAAAGGTAAAATACTTCTGGGCTGAGACCAGTTTTCCTTACCTGGAGAGCAGCCCCACAGAGAGAAATCCTTCTTCCTGCATAAGCTTAATGGTGGCTAATTAACCTGATGCTGTGTTAAAGATTTAACATATTTATCAGGTCTGACTCAGTTCTTATTCATTGCTATTTAAGAACACAACAGAGAGTATGTGTCTTATTTCCATCCTTGTTCATGTAGTCTGGCTTGGGAAGAGAGGTAAATGAACTCAGAGAAGTTAGATCTCTTAGATCATGCAGAGGATACAGTTTTACCAGGTAGCCCTGACTGCATGTGAGATAGACAGTGCCACATATATTACCATTATATTCTGTTCTTCATTTTGCTCCTTTTGTTTCCTATCAGACTCCCTAGAGGCCTTAGTTTGTATTCATTCACTCTCTAAAACGTCTTCCCAGATGCTCAAATCCCACTTCTGTTATTTCAGTTTCTTTTAAATTTGTCTGGATCCCTTGTGCAGAGTCAGGACTTTACTGTTCCTTAGCTCAGCATTCTCCTGGCTGCAGTCCAGCTCAGGTAATTATATCCAGGGCTCTCTCAAACTTCTCTCTCTAGCTGCATTTGGAGAAGTTATTGTTCCCTTTCTTTCCCAAACTGCTTTCTAACAGTGCAGATAGGGGAACTGATGAGATGTGTGTTTCGGAGAGGCTGTGCATTATGCATTAGGGGTGAACCAACACCTTCCGCAGGGGGACTGAAAGTACTGACACAGCTTCCTTTCTTTTTCATACAAATGCTATTTTAAGTGGACAGTTGTCACACCAAGTAGAAGCTGAAGGACAAAAAATTGGCCCAGAATAAACTGTCGTTGCTATTTCAATGTGGAGACTTGGCCCTCTAATTTACTATTCTGAATCTAGCCTTGATTTGCTTAATAGCTGTGCAGTGGCTTATGTCACTTGAGCCAGTTGTCACAAGATGCTCACAAAAATAGATTTCTTACTTATTGGGAGAAATATCAATACAGAGGCTAAAGACATAACAACCACTGCTAGAGGTAATGCTGCTGCATCAAACATGAGACACATTGCAAAGCAGAAGAAATAGAAAAATTGATTTTGCGATGTCCATGTTCAATCTGCTTGTTAACCAGCAGTTCTCTCTTTCTGATATTTGTCCAGTGCTAGGCCAAAGACAGTTCAGAGTATCCTTTCCAATGGAAAAGGATTCAAAGAGAATCGTGCGGAGTCTAAAACACAAAAGAGAGAAAAATATTTTCTTTCTTAGCTAAGAAGTATGAACCATAAATTTAGGCATATTACAGGAAGAAAAAGAAATTCATAGTAAAAAGAACAAGATAAAGAACAGTCATTGATCTGCTTACTAGGTACTGCTTATTTCCTGCAGATTATGGGCATGAGAACTGGCTGCAAGTACTTATGCAAACTCAGGTAACTGCTCACTGCAGTACAGTTCTTCCGAGGCAAAGAAATGGATCTTCACACATCAAACAAGGAAACCATAATCAATTCTTCCTCCCTTACCTTGGAGGAATTTGAGCTGTTGCTATCAACAGAAGTTATCTGTTCCCTTGTCTGGGCAGAACTGCTGCACTCAGAATAATCTTGGGAAGAAAAATGATTCATGAGAGGTCTATCTAAGCTCAGAAGAAGCTTAAGAAATGCTTTCCTAATCTAAATTTGAAGGTTTTACTTTCACTGTGGGCCATCTCTCAGTGAAGGATCATCGGAGAGCAGCCTCATCTACTTGGTCCTACTTGGAATAGAGATTGGACCAAATTACCTTGGGAAGACCATTTGAGCCTAAATTATTGAATGTTTGTTCTCCAGCCTCCATAGCGATAGCCTATATCAGAGAGCAGGCTGCACCCTTCGTGCTGGCTCTGCACCCACAGGGGAATCCTTCACACCAGGGAAATTCCTACTTAGGAAATACAATAAAATGAAAGAAACATCTATCTGATGCAAAAGAATATATACTAAATTCAATATCTTTTGGTTTTCCTTTCCTCTCAAATCTTCCAAGTTTTAAAAGCTTCCAGGCCCAGCTCAGCTTTCATGTTAGAAAGAAACCCATTTATACCCAGTGAGGCCATGACTGAACTTGGATCACTTGGTGAATTAGGTTCTCCACAGCGATGACGACCATCATAGAAGATGTTGTCCAGCCAGCTGAGGTGGCTTCTGCACTTGTCCCAGAAGCAAACAGAGGGGAAGAAAAGGACTAAGCATTTGTGGAAGTGTACATCTGGAAGTTTAAGTTAAAGTTATCCTTCTGCAGAGGTGAGTTAGCACAGCCTTTTAGAGTTTTGATGACAGGACTTGGCTAGTACAAGAATAGCTGGCACCAGGTTCAGGTTCTTCCCCCTCTGCTAAACAGGCCTTTCATGCAAAAAGAAATCGACCCCACTGTACTTGGTAACATTTTTATCCTCCCTCCCCTGCAGTTCAGTGGTGCGTGAGCAGTAATAAATCCGTGTTTAAAGTGCTGTTGACTGCTATAGAACTTCAGCAGCAAAGGAAATAAAGTAAGCACATAAGCATGTAGCCCTTGCACTGTTAAACATGGCATCTACTGCTGGGGATAACTAAAAGCAGGGTTGACTAAGGAACTAAATAAAACTGCAATGCACTACTGTATGATTTACATCACATGGTTTTTTTCTGTAATTTTTCCAAGCAGAAACCAGGAATGGGTGCAGCACATGTTTGCACAAGACAAACAATAGGAACAAACTCTTTTTAGGATTCTTCCTGCAATCAAAGCA
>JAOXXN010000446.1:16262107-16283155 GCA_026770055.1 Myrmophylax atrothorax | reverse complement strand
CAGCACCTCCTTCTCCACTGTCCCCTGTGAGGGAGTTGTTAAGCTGCCATGAGGTCACCCCTCAGACTTCTCCAAGCTGAACAAACCAAGTGACCTCAGCTGCTCCTATTAAGTCTTCACCTGAGGCCTTTCACCAGGTTGATCACCCTTCTCTGAACACATTTTTAGTTTTCTGTCCATCTTATGCTGCAGTGCCCCAAACTGCACACAATGTTCAAGGTGAGGCTGCCCCAGTGCAGAGCAGAGTGGGATAATCACCTCCCTTGAGTGGCTGCTGATGCTTTGCCTGATGTCCCCGGGACATGGTTGGTCACTTTGGCTTGGGTGGTATTTGCATCTCTGTGTTTTCCTCTGACAGGCTGTGGGAGTTGTTCAATTTTCACAATAAGCAGCCCAACCAGTTCCAGTTAAGAGGAATGCACGTAAGGAACTAAACCCGACATAATCTTCCTCTGTTCTCTGTGTATTTGAGTTATGCATATTGCTTTTTACTGCAGCTACTGCTATAGGGAATCATAGAATTGTTTAGGTTGGAAAAGACCTCTAAGATCAAGTCCAGCCAATAACCCACCACTGCCAAGCCCCCCACTAAGCCATTTCTCTAAGTGTTCAGTGCTGTTAAAGCACAGTGAAAAAATGAATTGGCAATTTACAAGGGTGGACACCCCCAGGGAGACATATATGTCAGAGGGATATCTCCACAACAGGTATTTCATCGATCTACCCTATCCACTTCAAAAAAGGAGGAACTGGAAGGCCTTCAGAAGTAACAGAGTGCCTTCCTGGATGACTGAAGACACCTGTTTTCAGAACCTGGGACAGCCTGGAAAAGGTATGATACTACACCTTCAGAAAGCTATAGAGGCTGGAGTTACTGACTAACTAGAGATTGGAATTGGCATCTTTATAACAAATAGGGGACAGAAGAAATGCAATTTTTCACCAGTTAAAATGGTCAAACAGAATATTGTGCTGGGTTTGGCTGGCGTAATTTTCTTGAGAGTAGTATGGAGCTGTGTTTTGCCTTTGTGCTGAAAACAGTGTTGATACTATAGAGATGTTTTTGTTATTGTTAAGCAGTGTTTGCACAGCATCAAGGCCTTTTCTGCTTCTCACACCATCCCACCAGCAAGGAGGGTGTGAGTGCACAAGGAGTTTGGAGGGGATACAGCCAGGCCAGCTGACCCCCACTGGCCAAAGGAATATTCCATACCATATGGCATCATGCTCAGCATATAAAGCTGGGGGAAGAAGGAGGAGGGGATGTGTGTTTGGAGTTACTATTTTCCTCAGTAACTGTTATGTGTGATAGAGCCCTGCTTCTCCGGAGCTGGCTGAACACCTGCCTGCCCATGGGAAGCAGTGAATTAATTCTTTGTTTTGCTTTTCTTGTGTGTGCAGTTTTTCCTTTACCTCTTCAAGTGTCTTCATGTCAATCCATGAGGTTTCTGACTTCTGATTCTCTCTCTGATCCTGCTGGTGGGGGAGGGAGTGAATGGCTGCATGGTGCTTGGTTGCCAGCTGGAGTTAAACCATGACAATTACCTGTATCTGTAATAAAGTGTTATGACAGTGGCACATAATACAGTTGCTCTTTTATCTGTCACCCTATAAAGGTTATGTCTACTGTGAAATTCAGCGTAGTCTTATTTGTATGTTTGTGAAATCCCTGTAGTCCTACAGAGGAAAGATGGATTACTACTAACTCATAGAATGGAGCTGTTTGTGAAAATAGATGCCCCAGAAGGGGCAGAACTCAGCCAGCACATTTGGTGTGGAAGAAGAAAACAACAAAACCAACAAGCTTTACTTACAGAACAGTTTAGGCATATGTTGTTTTAAAGCAGATTACTTTCAAAATTTAGCTACTATTGCTGCTAATAACAAAAGAGCACGAGAACTGCACCAAATACTCTGAACTACTTGAGTAGACTGGAATGATTGGGTAGAAAAGGTTGAAAGATGTGAAAGAAATTCTTATCTGTGATCCCAAGTCTGTCTGTTGAGCCCTCCATAATCCAAACGAGAGAACTGAGATGGCAAAGAGGTGATGAAAAAAAGGAAGATTGGTACTTAGGAGTGAAATGATAGATGAAAGCTAGATTGACAGATTGAATGGAAAAACCTCAAAGAGTCGATTAAGAATTTAATGTTTGCTTGTTAATGTTTTTACTGATGGGGTAGGTTGCTACATCTTGACCTTCTGGGGCTTGCTCAGATCTGTCTGACCAAGTTTGGAAGACGGGCCTTGGGCAGTACAGGTTCAGAAGGCAAGCACCCCTGCTAGATGCATTCTTGTTTTATGTCTGTTGGACACACAGTCGTGCTGCACCGGACAGGAGCTGGGCAGCTGCAGCAAACGTGTTTCTCTCAGTCAGCCCCACTCCAGCGCAGCGAACGCTGGTGAGGTTGGCTGGGAGGCCGTTTAGGCAGCTCACAGGTGGTACCACACGGTGTCTGCCTGGCCGTGCCCTAACCCTGGCATTGCAAAGGTGAGTTAGTGTTCGCTGAACCCTGTAACTCTCCGTGGGCCCCGCGCTCCCGAGCCCAGGCGAGCCCCGCCGCTGCCCCGCCTTCTGTCGGCCGTGCCGAGTGCTGCGGGGATCCACCGGCGCGGGGGACAAAGGGGACAGACCCTTCACATCCCTGGGCTCGCCCGGGCACAGCTGCGACGGCCGCGGGCGGCGAGAGTGCGGCCGGTGCCCGGGTCGCGTCCCGCCCCCGCGGCAGAACTACATCTCCCGGCGGGCTGCGGACAGAGGGGCCCGGCGGAGGGAGGCGAGGGGAGCGCGGCGCGGCCGCGGCAGGTGAGGGCGGGCGGGTCCCGCTGCCCCCGCTGTATCCCTGGGATGGGGCCGGGGGCATCCCGCGCTGCGGCAGGACCGGGCGGGGGCTGTGCAGTTCCCAGGCGGGAGGTGAGCGGTGCCACGGCGGGGAGAGCAGCCTGAGCTTCCCTTGCAGTAAGCGGAATTCCTTCTCCAAGTGTTCCCCCGTGCCGGAGCCTGCAGGGCTGAGCGGCGGGAGAACGCGAGCTGCGCTGCCAGCCCGAAGTGCCAGGGCTTGGGAGCGCCGCTCCGCAGCTTCAGGTGTCACGTATTGGCAGTGGGAATTACCAAAGTCTGCATAATGCACTGGGCCGGTGGGGAGTTTGGGTTGTTTGCGGCAGCAGGAAGGCCCTGATCTGCGTTTCTGGGGAGGGGAGTAGGTATGACATTCCCCACGGGTTACTGGAGCTGGGGGGGCGCGTCCGCGTTAAGGTCCCCGATAAACTGACCTTACTGCTGACAGCATTTATGGCAACGATTTTATTCGACGTTCCTTGGGAATGTGGCCTGGTTTCTTGCTTTAGTCAGAGTTAGTTGCTTAAACTGTTGGCATATAAATGGCCTCAGTTTGGTTTTTTTACTCATCTCAAAATGGGGGATATGAAATTGAACTTTTATTTATTTATTTTGTTTATGGGTAATTGGCCAAAGCTGAAAATTGTTTGATTGAGTAGTTATACATAATTCCCTTTGCTGAGCAAGCATTTTAGGGATGAGAGGAAAAGCTTTTAAGTTTAATGACCGTATTTTGTTGCGTAACTGAGCAATCTGCAAAGACTAAGCAAATCATGTACTCTCTCCTCAGGTTTGGCTCAGTTTGTCAGAATTCAGTTGGGATTTTGACTGCCTAGCAGTTACAACCTACCATAATCAAATGCATTGCTTAATTTTCTGACTCTGTTGATTAGGCTGCTTTCTCTTCCCTTATTTTCGCAGCATAGCTTTATCTAAAATAAGAGAACTTGCCCAGTTAATGTAGGTGAACCTACAAGATAGAATCAGTTTTAGATGGCAGTGTTTCAAATTTAGTTTCAGAGTGACAAATGCAGGATTAATGTTTTGATTGGCATTACTCTTTTGAGATGCCATTCTTCTCCCTTGGAGCGGATATTACTCCTGTCTGAAGTAAGCTAAAACTAAGACTTGAGTGCACAAATTGCTAATGCTTGCTGAAAATCGATGGAAGATACGCCCCAAAAGCAATTAAACAGCTTTGAGAATCAATGCACAGTTGAAGTTGTCCAAGGACAAGGATTAGATCTTTGTCAGAGCTGAAGTCCTTTTGGGGAAGGTCCTGGCACAGTGTCAAGTTCATGACTCTTAGTTCTACATCTTTTCCAGCCTGAATTCATATATAATAACTTGCAGGTGATTTGCTTAAACCCTGCTTCTTTATTATTTCTCCCAGAGTTTGGCTTTTCTTTCATATGTATAATCGTGGTGTTGAAGGCAATAAAAATAGAGCACGGTTGGTAATGACCAGCACAGCCAGAATCCACATGCAATTTCTCTGTGTGAATTGCCCCAAATAGATTTTTGATTACTGAGTTTTAAAAGGCCTTTTTCCTCCCCTGTTGGTTTACTGTACTTTAGATATTTGGTCATTCTGTAGGACAATAGCAAGCTGTCAGCCTATTTGTTCATCTAGGGTTTCAGCAAAACCTTCAGACTTACCTAGCACTTTTAGGCATGAAATGGCAATGTTTTAATCTGGTAAGCACTGTGAAACAAGCTCAGACTCCTTAGTAGAATATACCTGGCCAATTTGTTCTCAATAATTACAACAGGCAAATAAAAAGGTTTGGGGTAATAATTCCAGAATGGTAATACTCCCAGAAATTCTTGTTGCTTCAGTAACAGTTTGTCAAGTACTTTGTCAGTGAAGGAGTAGTAAAGCAGGGATGGAGGTGGTAGGTGAAATACAGCTTATACCTTAAGGCAAAATGAATTGATTATCTTACATATCCTTACGCACATTTCTTGTATTATAGTTGAAGTATTCAAATTTTGTGGCCAGATGAGCAGAGGTAAAGCCTGACCTTTATGTAGAGTGTGCACTAATTCTTTGAGCCTGCAAGAGTGTTTTCTTCATGCAATGCACAGTCCCAGAACAAGGGCAGTCTTCTTTAAAGTGCAAGTTCCAAATGTGGCAAATACATCTGTAATTACTGTGGAAGTCCCTAAAGAAAAGTCACTTGGAAAGTAGAGCATCTTGCTTCTCTCTAAAGAGCTTTGGTCTGCTTGTAATTAATGTTGAAAATACTTTTTTCCCTTCTGAATACTACTACTGAAAAAGTCCTGAATTCTTCCCCTGAACATATTATTTTTAATTAAAAGCATCATTGTGTCTGTAAATGGATAGTTATATAAATAATAAAGACAAAAAGATCTACCTCTAAAATGGCACTTGCTTTAATATCTTGGTCATGCTAAACATAGCAGGATGGCTGACAATTATTTGAATATACTCTGGGGTTTATGGTTGGGTTTTTTTAAAGCAGCATTATCAGTTTTTATATATATTTAAGCATATTTCTATTGATGAAATGCTTTCTGATTGGCATGACTGAGAGTATTTTTGTGGGAATTATGGTAGCCATGCTTCGTTAAATTGCTTTTTTCAATAGTGTATTTGCAAGAATGAAGAAATTATCTTTGATTGTGTTTATGGAGGAATCCTGCTGGGTTGAAGAACAGGAGCTGTTTTCTAGGTTTCTTCTGTGGAAAGTGAGCTGTTCTCCAACATTCTCCAACTTGTCTTTTTAAACATCTCTGTTGGAGATATTTAGGTGTAATCCACAAGAAAAGTAAGGCTCAGCAAACTTCTTTTGTTTTTGTTCTTTCTCTATCTCAAGCAATTCTTTTCACATTTACTGCACCCAGCAGTCAATTTTTTTTTAATCTTGTAAATTCTGTACTGAAGACATGTAACTATTGCTCTCTCAGTTTGTTCTGTATCTGTAGCCTGGGTATGTTTGCTCTCTGTCAGAAGACACGCCTTTTTCTGAGGTTAAATGGCTGTGTTATTATGGATGAAAAACAAAGCTCTGTTGAAGGACCTAGTCCTCATCTTCATCAAGAGTGTGAATTACTCTAATCTGTTGGCTGCAGGTAGTGTACTTTTCTAAATGAAGCCAGTAAATCCAAAAAGAACTTAAATATTTAGTTGTTATTAAGAGAGAGATAAAGTAGCAAGAATTGTTCTTGTTACATGTTTACTCTGGCACATCCTTTTGGTGTTGCAGTTATTTGACAGAAAATGATGACTACCATCTGTTCCCCTCCTCTGTCATCATTCAAAGTTCCTTTTCTCATGGAGAATGAAGTCTTCATAGAGAGATAACAAATTTTGATCTCTTCCTGTTTCCATAGACACAATTAATAATTTTTTTTCTTTTTACACTTATAGCCCTAGGCAAAATGAGTTGATTATCTTACATATCCTTATGCACATTTTTTGCACTATAGTTGGAGTATTCAAATTTTGTGGCCAAGGAGTCTGACATCCTAGAAGAAGAGGAAATCTGGAATAATAAAGGAAGGAATCTCATCATAGAGGTAAGAGGGAGTCTGTCATCATGAAGGAAGGAGAAAGTCTGTCATCATAGAGGTACAAAGAAGTGTGACATC
This sequence comes from Myrmophylax atrothorax, assembly GCA_026770055.1. NCBI lineage: Eukaryota > Metazoa > Chordata > Aves > Passeriformes > Thamnophilidae > Myrmophylax > Myrmophylax atrothorax. The sequence goes on along the minus strand of JAOXXN010000446.1, from coordinate 16,276,700 downwards.
ATAGAGGAAGGAAAGAGCCTGGCATTATAAAGGAAGGAGATAGATTCCTTCCTTCCTTCAATGCCAGACTATCATAAAAGAGGTAAGAGGGAGTCTGTCATCACAGAGGGAAGGAGGAGTCCAGCATCATAGAGAAAGAAAGTAATCCATTGTCATAGAAAGGGTAGGAAGTCTGGAATCATAGAAGGAAGGAGTCTCATCATAGAGGTAAGAGGGAGTCTGGTATAACAGAGGAAGGAGGGAGTCTCATAATCTCATCACAGAGGTAAGAAGGATCATGGCATGAAGTAAGGAGAGTCTGTCATCAAAGTGGCAGAAGACTGGCATGACTGAGGAAAGAAGGAAGGAAGGAGTCATAATAGAGGTAAGAGGGAGTCTTAATAATGTCTAACATTATGGAGGAAAGAGGGGGGCTGGCATCACAGAAGTTAGAGGGAGTCTTGTATCATACAGGGTGAAGGAAGTGGCATCACACAGGAAGGAGGGAGTCTCACCATCTCATCATAGAGGTAAGAAGGATTGTGGCATCATGAAGGAAGGAGAGAGTCAGGCATCACTGAGGAAAGAAGGATGGAAAGGAAGGAAAGAGTCTATCAAATACAGCTAAGAGGGAGTCTGACATTAAAGAGGATGGAAGGAGTGTGGCATCATAGAGGAAGTAAGGAGTCCAACCTCACAGGGAGAGAAAAGAGTCTGGCATCACAGAAGTAGTAGGAAGTCTGGAATCTTAGAGGAAGGAAGGAGTCTCATCCATAGAGGCAAGAGGGAGTCTGGCATCACAGAGGAAAGAAATCTCACATCGTAGGGATAGGAGGGAGTCTGACATCACAGAAAAAAGAGGAAGCCTAGGAAAATAGAGGAAGGAATCTCATCATAAGGTAGGAGGGAGTCTGACATCCTGAAGGAAGGAGAGTGCTTGACATAAAAGAGGAAAGGGAGAGTCTGGCATGATGGAGGAAAGAAGGAAGGACTGTATCATAACACAGGTAAGAGGGAGTCTGGCATCATGGAGGGAAGAGGCATCCAAGAGGAAGGAAGGAAGGAGTCTCATTATAGAGGTAAGAAGGATTGTGGCATCTTGAAGGAAGGAAGGAGTCTGTCATCATAGAGGTAATAGGTTGTCTGGCATCATATAGGATCGAGGGAGTCTGGCATCATAGAAGTAGTTGGAAGTCTGAAACCGTAGAGGAGTGAAGGAGTCTCATCATAGAGGTGAGAGGGAGTCTGGCATCACAAAGTAAGGAGAGAGTCTGGCATCAAAGAGGAAGGAGAGAGTCCAGCATCACTGTGGAAGGAAGGAAGGATGGATGGAAGGAGTCTCATCATAAAGGTAAGTGGGAGTCTGGTATGATAGAGGTGAGAGAAAGTCTGGCATCATAGAGGAAGGAGGGAGTCTGGCATCATGGAAGAAGGATAGAGTTTGGCATCATAAAGGTAAGAGGGAGTCTCACATAGGGGAAGGAGCATGTTTTCATTTGTGCTGCTCTTACTACTTGGAGTTGTGATCCTAATTTAAATTCACAATATGCACCTCATTTATTTTGCTGATTGCCAGAAAATTCCTCTGGCAGTCTTTAAATTCATTGTTTCCATCTCTACACCTTTTTTTCAGGAAAGATGGTCATGTACTTTCTTGTTATGTACTTCAAACTGTTTCCACTCTTTCCCTCCCCTCCTAAAGCACCGCATACATTTCAATTCTGCATGTTTTAATAATTAAAGCTTTTAGTAACACAGTTTTCTAACAATGCTAATACAAAAGGCTTGTAAATCTGCTAGTTAAAGCAGATGTTTCCCTCCCTGATTTCATGGAAGAATCTGAAGAGACTTAGACTAATGGAACACCCTGCAGTAAACGAGAGGACACTTGCTGTGCTGTACCACCAGGCAGTGCAGGATGAAACCGAATCTTACCTAGAGATCAGACTGGGCAGAACATTAGCAATAATACCATGGCAGGGCAGGAAGGTAACCTCTTACTCTTCAGTACTGGAGGATTTGGTGGAGCTAGAAATAGAGCCCAAATTAGCTTAAGGCCCGAGGAACAATTTCCTCGATCTCATTTCCTTATCTGTAGTATCTAACTCTTTTGGTTCATCTGTGATTTTTTTCTACCCACTCTGTAGAATGCAGATACTGGCATAGGATGAGGAGGTTAACCTTATTATTGCTAGAAACTCTAGTGGAAGGCAAAACAGAACAATGTGTTATTCATAATTTCTTTTCAGACATCAGGAATGAATGAAACATTGAAGTAAAGCTCAAGATGTTGTTTGGACTCTATTTTATTGGACTGTGTTGTTTAATTGGCTGGACAGTGGCTAGGAACTGTTTTAAAAACATCTTACTGGCATGACATCCTTCTCTTTTTTAACTGTAACATGTCATTTGAGAGACTGCTCTGTCCTGGATACCCAGCTCTCAGCTGTGTTCACACTCCAGTTGTACACCAGCCTTCTGTGGCTTCTCTGCAGGTGTGCAAAACACCTGGTTTTTTTGGAATTGGAGAGTCATTGAATCAGTAAAGGCTGGATATGGTAAATGAGATAAAATCTTTGCATGACATAACCTTAATGCATTATTACAGTAGTTTAAACAGTCCTTTCACCCTTATCATGACTGAACAATTCTGATTTAAGAACAGAATTTAAGAACACTTTCACAGCTTTTCTGTCTGTAGAGTCTGAAACAGAAATTATTGCAGATGGAAAGTAAATCTCCTTTCCCCTGAATCATGCACACAGTTGTTATGTCACAATAACAGGCGTCACACAGATCCCAAGTTGGATTCTGCCAGTTTGTTCTTCTGTAACTCAAAGACTTTTTTTAGACTCTTGGAAGGAAGTGGGTTTCTTCAAGCATAATAGAAGCAAAATAAGAAAATTGAGATAAACAAGACATGTTTTTAAGCAGCACAGAAGAATGTGTTGGGCAGGGCTTTGAAAGAGCAAGTAATGCTGCTAAAATATGTGTTCTTGTAAACTGAGTTTCTTCCTCTTAAAAATGTGGCATGCAGTATTTTAAATTATGATTGTGGTATGAGCTTTGACCAGCCAGTGGTAACATAAATATGTGGCCCCTGGGTGAGGCAAAGTGGGCAACAGTCAACTTAGTCCCATACTGCTTTTCTTTATGCTTAGCTGGGTCTTGGTGCCTCTCAGCTTTCAGTGTAGTACTGGAGAGTTAAAAATTGATTGTCACAGTACCATAGGAAGGAAAATGAGGTGGGAATATGTTGTATGAGGTGCTCAGCTCATACAACTAGAATGGTGTGCCTCAAGGAGTACCTGCCATAAGTACAAGTTCTGGGTGATGCATATGGATACCCCAGAGCCTAAACTGGCTCTGTTCATTGTTCCTGTTGTCCAAGGGACAAAGGAGGTGAAGAACTGCAATGGAGCAGTGCCTCGGTGCCACAGGTGTGGGGTGTTCTCAGCAGTGGTGGAAGAGTGCCCCGACCCTGTCCTGGGAGCAGCACACCCTGCCCCTGGGAGAGGCCTGAGAGACGGTGGTTGCCCCTGTGTCGGGGAGGTGACCTCGTTCCTTGCCTGTAGCCTTCTAATTAGGTTCCTGCTGTACTGGCTACTTTCTGATTGTGAACAGTCTAGAAAAAGATTGTAAAATAGAATGATATCATCTTTTCCTGCTGTTTTGTAGATAGCATTGTGTGCCACCTCCCTATGGCAATAAAAAATGTAAATGCTAGATTTCTTATCGAGGCAAGGCAGAAACTCTGTTAGATTTGTACTTCCTGTCTTTGATTTGCTTCCCTGCGTAGGACGCTTTATTTCATCTGATGCCTACCTCTTCTCCTTTCCTACAATGTTAATGTATCGTTTTATGCTCACCTGGGAGATGTTATCAGTTGTATGCAAAGCAATTTCTGTGTTGCTAAGCTATTTTGAACCTTGTCATAATGCTCCATAAACTACAGAAATACTAAGCTTTTCTCATACAGGTGTCTTGACTTGGATGATTTTCTGCCTGAAACAGGTGCTACATAATGACAAAAATGTGATGCCTGGAGATGGTAGCACCTAAACTGAGGGTGAAGCTTTGGAGACTGTGCCATGTGTTAATCCCCTTTAGGCTGTCAGTGCTAAGGGACAGGTGCCATGAACTTCTGAAGCCCTTTGGTGGGTTGTTTTTCCTTCAGGTCTCTCAGGAGGAGTAACCTGAAATTGCTGTTCTTCAGGCAAACCAATGTGTAAACAAAGACACTGCAGCAGAGGGTTGCCTTTTCTGTAAAACCTAATGGGGCACTTTATGTAACAGAACGAAAATAAACAGAAACATCACTTCTAAATCCAGCTGTTATTTCTCCTGCAGAGTAATTATCAATCAATAACTTGTATCTGACAGCATCAGGGTATGTCAAGTGCTCTGAGCTACCTTGCAGTCTGCTAGTAAACCAGCCTTGGAGAGAAAATGTTATTAACCTTAAGCAATGATTACCTCTGGCATGTGTCTGAAAGCAGCATGGTCTCTCACATGATTTGCTTCCCCCATGCAGCAGCAGCTTGGCACTGGTAGGGTTTGATGGTACCTCTTGTTGTTGTGGGTATTGTGCATCCTTCAGGCCATGGGAGCTGGTTTGCAAATGTGTTGGAGCCAAAATGGGGTTTCAGTGTTAGGCTGAAAGTCTGCACAGTTGCTCATTTCTCCAGTAACACGTTTCCAATGGATTCTAATGCTGCAAGGCAAAGGTGGATGGTTACTAGTAGGGTGAGATGGGTGTTTTACTATTAAGCTGTTTCATAGATGATCTCTATAAAAATAAATAGCATTGTTCTCTGGGGTATCTGCAACTGGGTACTGATGAAGACAGAGCATGAGACAGGACATAGCTTTAATGTAAATAATTGCTCTGTGGAGCTCTTAGCTCTGCTGTTAATGCACAAACAGAAGACAGTGCAAATCAAAATGAAAAAAAGTGCCGAAAAACAGAAGTGTTTTCAAGAGGGAGCAGTAAGATACTGCAAGGAAGTTTTGGGGTTTTCTTGCAAACATATTTCTCAAGATGCACTTGGCCTTCTTCAAGAGGAGCTGGTTTTTAGGCTGTTTAGTGCATCCTTCGCATTTCAACATTTTTCTTTCAAAACCTGTTTTTAACCTAGCGAACCAAAAGCATTCTTCCTTGAACTCTTTAGGATAAAAGTACTGTCTAAGGTATTTAAATGCTGTCTATAAACAATATCCACCCTGGGGTGCAGCAAAGTCTCAGAGCCTAAGTACTTGACCATGGAACAAATGGAAATATTTGCTTCTAAAGTCTTGCCTTTGGTTGCATAAAAAGAGGAAAAAAGACAAACCAAAACAGGAACTCCCTTTGATGTGCTCAGTTATAAAGACTACATGCCCCTGTGGTTGCATTAAGAGACTCCAGACTATAAAAACACCAGCACTTTGTTGTTGATGTCTCTGAAAGCTGTGAGTGTAGAAGGCTGTTATTCTACCTGTTTGTCCTTCCACATTTGTGTGTTGTGTCGCTGCATCATGGAACAAGTGTCAGGAGCCAAGAACTTCCATTTCCCAACAGATCTCAGCAGTGATTAGTGGAGGAAATTCTGGTGTGGGTGCATCGTGACTGAGCCTGCTTTGTGCTGCTCAAATAACACGCAAGAGTTTAGAGAATGAGCTTGAAGAGCGGACTTGGGAAATCACTGAGTGCCTTTGCGTTAAGTGGTCCCCTCCCTCCACAGGCTGGAGCCACTGGTAGGAACCTGCTGCGTTCCAGCAACTCATCACCAGTGAAACAGCCCCTTTGAGTGTGCTGTGAACTGGTGCAAGTTAAAATACTGCTGACGCACTTTGCCCTTTTCTTCCTGTGCACTCAGGATAAAATGCAGCATAGCTGGAGCTCCAGGCCCCTGCATTTGCTGTAATCAGGAATTTTATGGGTGCTTTCAAGGGAAGTGAGATTGAATATAGAGGGTCCCTCTGTTAGCAGAAAATAATCCAACCAATATCAGAGGCAGCTTTTTCAAGTCAAAATGAAATCTCGTGCAAATCAGTTTGTCACCAGTCCCAATTCTCTGCAATAGGAGACAGAATTGTTGTGAGACCTGAAGCTGATTTTGGCACTTATTACTGGATTGTAAACAAGCTCATCCTCAAGTCTGTTTGGAATTAATTGCAAAACTGGATATCTGTTGACACACTGAGTTCTTTCCACGCAAGGTCCAGAGTGGATACAAAATACACACATTTGCATGCATTTCTTCCCGTATCTTCTGCTGCAAAAACTCTCTCTCCTTGAGAGCAGATGGGGGAAGCAGAAATGTTTTTGTAGCTCTGGGTACTCCACTGACTTAGGAGATGTGAGTTTCTTGCTGGAGAATGGGCTGAGATTCTGTTCCTGGGTAGAGGAGTTCTGTGTTGGGTGCTGTGCCTCTGTCACCGTGTTGGCAGAGGCCACAGTGCTGCTACAGCATAAGGCAGGAGAAAGAGTCCTGTGTTGTTCTAGGTACCCCAGCCATTCTGCCTGAGCAGTGGGCTGGCACTGACAGCAGCTGTTTTGTTTGTTATAGGCCTTTGTAAATATACTGAAGCTGGCCAAGAGTTTGAATTTTATTGTGTGGTGTTTACATAGTTATGCTGGTGAACCTTTGTAGTCTAGACATGGCCCCAGTTGGGTTGTGATTTCAGAGTGGTTGCTGTTTTTTCTCTGTGAAGACAGTAGTAGAAATGTTATTAAATACTGTAGGTATCATTTCTGTGTGAAGTGCTCTGAGGTTTCTAGAAGCTCCTCCAGTTCTGCTTTTCAGTAAAATTTGATTGTGCTCAGGATGCTCTGAGACTACATTGGTTTACGTGTTGAGGCAAGCTGAAATTGGATAAACTTTTTAGTTCTGGGGTAAGTTACAGTCTGAGTATGGTAGAGGTGGGAAAAAAGGGTTGTCTTTTGCTTCAGAGAACACTGTGAAGAAAAACAAGCAACAGAAATTATGGAAGCACCAGTGAAACAAATAAACAGATCATGTTTTTCCAGTGCCTATCATTCCCAATAGCTCCAGCCTCTGAGGATTCAGGCACTTTTCAATACTGAAGCACTTGCATGTGTAAGCAATACATTTTTCTCTAGCTTGCTGTCCTATCTTCACGGTTCCTGACTTCTGTACAGATGTTTAGTGGGTGTTTATTGTGACCATTTATTAATTTTTTGTCAAACATTAGAAAATTAAAGTCCAGCAGTTGACTAAAACAGGTCCTGTCACATAAAGGCCAGGACCACACAGGTCACTTTCATTCCATTTATAATCCTGTGAACTCCCATTAACTTATGTTAAAATGCCTGTTTTGACTGATCCAGGAGTCAATTTGGTGCATTCTTGATGACTCTTTGAGCCATTTCAGAGCATCAAATTACTGTCCAGCAGCAAAACCAACAAAACCTTCAGGCTCTAGAGAGAGTGAAGACGTTCTGGGTCATAAACAATCCTTGCCCCACTGAAGTTTTGAAATACTTCATGTCTTAGCAATTCCCCAGCCAATGAGTGTTTGAAACACATTCCTTAAAATTATGCATTAAAATGATGACAGTACTGTTCCCCAAAGCACTTTATAAATGTTTCTTATACTTAAAGGCATGCTTGAAAACATTAATTATTAAAGAGAGTCTGAGTACTTTTTCTACTTGCAAATATATTTCTATATTCAAATATATTCAAAGTGGATTTTTTTTGCTAAGGTGTTCTGTTTGACTGAAGCACAACAGCCCTGCAGCTGGGATATGCAGATGTGCTATGAAATCAGGTTGTTCTTCACTTTGACAGAGTTTTATCACTTGGGGAAGTGATCATCATATTTTAGAGCCAGGAGAGCATGCATGTGGTTTTCTCCTTTTGAAACAATTCAGAGGGAGAAAGAAAGGGAAGGTCCTAGTACCCTTTGCACTGCTGTTCAAGGGTTATGCAAATAGATCCCTGCCCCACTCTCAGGCTGACTGGGAGTTACAAAGGTGGCTGCCTTCACCCTCTTCACTTTTTATTCTCTATCTTGTTTTTCTTTCCCTACAAAGCTACAGCAGTGGATATGTAAGCCTGGCTGAAGAGATGCTCTGCTTTTGAGTTTGTGGGAAGTCTAGAGCTTCAGAGGAAGAGAAAGCATTAAACCTCCTTTACTGCTGAAGCTTAGCAGCAATTGTGGACCACTGAGGAAGCCATTGTGGCATGTTTTATCAGTGAACTATTTAATTACGAAGCCATGTGATCTCTTGATCTGCTTCAAGTTCTGTTTTTGTTATGTATCTTTTATTTAAAACAATTCATCCCCACTTGAGTTGCATAGGTTAAAACATTCCGTTTCTGAAATTTTACAGAAGTGTTGATACACTGTGAGTGACAGAGTATCATGTAGATGGAATCACGTCTAAAAAGGGAATAACCTGCTATAATCTTCACAAAGTACACGTGTGTCTCTGAACTGATTTGGCTTACCAGAGTTCTGGTCTCTTGCAGGCATTATGCTGCTTGAAGTATTCCTGGTTCTGGGGACAGTCATTATTTACTTCTTATTTTCCAAGAAGAAGGAAGAGACATTGCCCTTCAAAGAGGGATGGTGGGGCAAGGGACAAAAGCCTGACACTGAAGAAGATACAACTATTCGGCCATTTAAGGTGGAAACGACGGAAGAAGAGCTGAGCGTAAGCAAATCTCTGTACTGGGGAGAGAGAAATAAGAAGTGGCCAAATAAATGCAGAACTTGTTTGGAAGTAAATTTTAAATTGAACCAATAGTTACATCTGTCAGAGTGAGCAATGATGTTCAGGTCTTGGGGGAAGGGACTTCTCAGTACTTCAGAAGATAGGTGTGAATAGGTAGATTTCACACACTGCTGTACAACTTTGTTCCCAGCTGGCTGTTGCAAGATTGCTGGTAAATAAACCTACTCTGCAAAGCCTAATAAACATAAAAATCATATTCCAGATAACTCAGCTCTGTTTTTCTGTTTGTGCACTTTGCTCAGTTTGTGTAGATGAGAATAAGAACAATGCCTTTTTTTTTTCCCTTTCTTTCCAAAGCAATTACAAATACCTCATTTTCTTGACTGCTTTATGTTTGCAGCTGTGTTGGATGCTGATTCTTCTGTAATTAATGGTCTACTTTGGTCAACACTAAATTACTGTGGTAATTACAGTAAACACGTTGCAGAATTTGTTGGATAGAAAGATTTTGATTGTGTGTGTTTAAGGCAGGGATTGAACAATTTCATAGATCTGTGTGGAGTCACGGTTTAAACAATACTCATGGGATTGCTCATATTAGTAATTTATAATAGCTTCCTAATTTCTTAGCAAGGCCTGGGGTTTTTAACACTTTGCTTTCCCTTCTTAGTAATATCAATGGACATTGATCTCCATCATGTTTTCCCCTTACACTGCAGACATAAAGCTGGGTAATTTCTAACTTACAAATGTTTTTGAAACATTCAATTCTATATTATGACAGCTCTTGCAACATAATCCATTGGTAGAAAACTTGAGTTTTAAATAGAAACTGGGAGTTAAAGTTATGCTAGCACACATTGCTAAAATATTTTTAAAAGGTGTTGAGCATGGACAGAAAGCACGTATGTAAAGACAAGTTAAAAACTCCATTTAGAAATCCATGCTTTCTGGTCATGTGTTAAATGCCAAAACAGTGAGTTTGCCTGCTGACATCTTGCCTAGGCTGAGCCTGCCTGTTCAGTGAGGTGTGAGCCAATGTGTACACCTCACTCACTTTAGTCAGAGTGGGAGCTGTCTCTGTTGGTCTATTAGAAAATGCTGTTCAGATTTAAAGCCCACAGAGGTTTGAGCAGGATTAGATTTCCAGACCTGCCTTCCGCCCTCAACTTCTCCATGGTTCTGTTCACAGCAGGAAGGGGCTCTTGGCTGTCCTTCCCTGCTGAGTGATTTTGGACTGAGTTTGCAGTATTGTCAGCATCCCCTGTAACCTTGAAGTGCAGTAGGAAGGTCACTTTCATAGTTATTCTAGACTGGGAAACTTTAATTTCAGTCTAGTTTCACCAGCTTTGTTTCCATGCAAAATCCCTCAGAGCGTTTCCCAGTAAAGACATCCCCCGCCTTGGTCAGGGAAGGAAAGCAAAAGGTTTGGGGCAGATTCATGCAGTGATTGTGAGGTTGGGCTCACAGGTAACCTGGGTAACAAAGCACCCTGGAAAGGCAACAAGGCTTAAACAGGGAAACCACAGTAGTGTCAGCAGAGTGTATTGTCCCCTGTGGGTATGAGCCTGGCAAACAGGTTACCCAGCCCTGCAGAACAAAGAGTGAGAGCATTAGGAACAGCTGTAAATGGAAGAGGAAGGAGGCCATCTGGAGGAGGAAAAGAATTGGAACAGCTGATGGAGCATCAGCAAAAGGCACAGCTGTCTGATTAGAGATGTTATTTTCATTATTCTCATTTCACTTGGGAATAACTAGAAACCATGCCCAGCAGGGCCCAAGATGGCAGACACAGGTGTCTTAATGTCTCTTTCTTTTTCCATGTAGGACTTATTTAGGAGACTTGACCAGGCTCGGTTCACTGAGCCACTGGAGAACAGTGGCTTCCATTATGGGATTAACTCAGTGTATCTCAGGAAGGTTGTCTCCTACTGGAAAAACCAGTTCAATTGGAAGAAACAAGTTGAAGTCCTCAACAAGTACCCACAATTCAAAACAAAGATTCAAGGTGTGTAGTTTTTCCCTTCAAAAGTAAGCAGTAATACATAATCTTGTCTGCAAGGGATCTTGATTTTGGGAATGCACAGGTTGTGTTGGATGGGCTAGCATGGATCATTGGCATCACTGCTGAAGCAGCAAGAAATTCCTTCATTGTAACTGAAGCCTTTAGGACAAGGAATGACAAATGGAATTCCCTGTGCATGAGTGGGTTGTCAGCTGGTGTTAACAGAAGCCAAGCACAGGCCTTTGGAAACAGAACTGGATCTTAAGATGTACACATGTTCCCTGACTTGCATGCAGTCATGCAAAAATACCCACAGATGTCTCCTCATGCTCCGTGCAGTTCCCCAGCTGCCACTGTCACAGTGATGCCACCAGCCTGGCAGCCTCCTCAGCTGGCCATGCTCCCTACTCAGGTTGTCCCTGCTTGGCAGGACAGATGTGCCCTGCTGCCCCACGCCAAGCATCCCTGGGACCAGGAATGCAGTGCCTTTCCCCTGGGGTTGATGTGCTGCCAGGTGTGAGGGAATGTTTTGTCTTTTCATTCAGAGCACACACACCTGTTGAAAAAGGCCATCCAGGTAAGGTCTGCTGGTGCTGGAGCTTGGTCAGACTGGATGTTTGAAGATGCTTGATTGAGGGTTGTGCTTGGGTCAGCTGGGGGTGCAGCTAGAGCACAGCAGGCAATTGTCTCACCTGATGGCAAAATTCAAGCTTAAGAGTGTGTCATATGCTTTTGCATCCATAATTGTACTTTATTTATATGGTGCAGTTTGCCATAATATTTAAAATAGATTTGGGACAATAAACAGTTGTTACTTAGTGGTTAGAACGTAAAGCTTTTATTTAAATGGATGCAACATGATTACTGCTGAAAAAGATATAACCAAAAAAGTCTTCCTTTAAAAAAAGAAAAAAAAAAGTATCATCTGAGACAAGGAAGGGAGAAGCAGCTAAGGACAATGTACTATGTATAGCACTGGGAAGAGAAATTTCAGCGTTAGGAAAGATTACAGAGATGAGACATGAAAAGACAAGGTCAAACTTGCCATATATCAGATTCCTACCTTCTGTCATCACTTGGAAGTTTTTCAGAGAATACAGAGATTCACAGAATTGTCACTTGTGAACTGGAGTTGATGTGAGTAAAATTTGCTTAAATACATCAGGAAAATTATTGTTTCTTGGAAAGCAAAGCCCTGAATGGAGTTTTGGGTAGTGCAGTTCACCTGAAGTGGGTAGGGCAATGCTGTGTGAAGCCCACTGCTTCCACAGGGAAGGGATCACAAAGGAAACAGGACTGCAATTTTTATCTTTTTACTTAACAAGGAGGGGGCTGGTACTAGAATAGAGTCTGCTGTTTTGCTTTATTCACTTAAAGAGGTCCTGAAAGCTTTGGACAAAAGGTAGAAAAGAACTACAAAAATTAACCATCTTTTAGCAAGGCATTTTGTCAAATCCTTGTTTTGGCTTGATTGGTTTATCAGCAGTTACGATGTGTGACGATTACAGGAGGCCTCCACAGAGAAAGAATACTTACTGAAGGCTTTTTAAATTTCTTTTGCTGTAACATTTAGGATCAGTGGCTGGAGACAGAAGCCAGACGTTCAAATGGAAAGTAAGGCATGCAAAATGAGGAAAGTGATTAACACCCCCAGACAAACAGCTGCTAGTTGTGATGGATTCCCTGTCTCTTCCAGTTGCAATTGTATGCCTTTCAGGAAGGAAAATGTGTGGGTGGCTGAAGCCTATCCCGTGCTATATAGGGACATTTGGGTAAAATTTAAGGGCACTTGGACTAAATGATGTAGTCTTCTCTTCTGCCTTTAAGCTCTGTGAGTTATCATGTTACCATTAGTAGATTGCTTCACTTCTATATCTTAATTTGCCAATTTATTTTAAAACAGAAATACACCAAGCTCATTTGGCTGCTGTGATGCTTAATTGCCCATTATAAAGTACTTTAAGGTCCTTGGATAAAGTATCCAGAGAAGTGCTGCGTGTTTGCATTCTCATCAAAAAAAGGACTTCAGAAAAGCTTTATTTGCAATCTGTTCTGTGACTAGTTCCAGTGTCATGGTAAATTTGAGCATGCTGATTAATTATTTTATTTTTACAGGCATTGATATCCATTTTGTTCATGTGAAGCCTCCTCATTTGCCTGAAGGCCAGTCTGCAAAGCCACTACTAATGGTTCATGGTTGGCCTGGCTCATTTTATGAGTTTTACAAAATTATCCCTCTCCTGACGGATCCTGCAAGCCATGGCCTCAGTGAGGAACACATTTTTGAAGTAATTTGCCCATCTATCCCTGGTTATGGTTTCTCAGAAGCACCCCACAAAAAAGGTATGATGCATGGGAAGAAACTGAGCCCCCACCAACCCCGTCTCACAGTGAGGTAGCCCCTGCCAGCAGCACAGTGACTCCTGCTTCACACTTCTTGTTTCCCCAGTGTAGAAACAGAGATCCTGTGTGTCATGTGGGAAGAGGGAGATAAGAGGGTGGCTTTAGGTGACACCATTGACTCATTTCTGGAGCAATGTGTAGATAATTTTAAAAGAACTATAAAAAGCTATGAAGTGACAACTCAGGAATTTGAGTCCATGAATTGTCCGCGAGTGAGCAGGCAGACTAAATTTAATTTATTACTGTTCCTTTTGGGTGTTTTGAATCCATATTTAACAGCATTATATGGGTAGGTGAGAAGCAACAGCTGAAACAAATCAGTCCATATTATCTACAAGGCAGATTACCTGCTTGTTCAGTTTGTGCTCTGAATTACACAAACACAAGCTGCACCAAACTGAAGCAAGGTAGTATTTACAGTCATACTAAGTTTAGTGTTTAATTATGAGTGCAGGTGAATGATGTGGGGAAAGTTGGTTTTGCTTCTCTGTACTTCCCTGTTTACAATTTATGTTGTCAGTGTCTAGTGAAGTGGAGAAGTGCATTACTAGTGGAAACTTAAGAGTTTCCAACTATCATTAAGAGGGGACTGTGCTCACAGTAGCCAAAATACAAACACACTCCCTGGGCAGTGCTCTGAGCCTCTGATGGTGCTCAGCTGGAGTATGACCACAGCTTAGTATAAAGGCAGTCTGGCAACCCCTTGATGGGGAGAGTGCATGGGCCAACAGTGGGATTAGTCTACAAAACAGGCTGGACTTGGTCCTCCTCATGGTTTCTGCTTGCTCTCTAGACCTTGCCTGGATGGTGGATGGAAGGGCTTCCATATAATCTATCAGACAGGCAAGGAGAAACAGACTTGTAGCTTTCTAGGAACTTGAGTGTTGCCTTTATGTGGAGAATAAATGCTGCAAGGTCAGAAGCGTAGGTGGAATTAATATAACAGTGTTCCTTTCTTTTAATGCAGACTTCAATTCTGTAAGTGCTGCTTCTGTTTTTTATGAATTGATGCTCAGACTGGGATTCAATGAGTTCTATGCCCAAGGTGGTGACTGGGGCTGGCTCATCTGCACCAACCTGGCCCAGATGGCTCCCAAGTGAGTACCCCTTTGGGACAGTATGGCGCAGTTGGTGTGCAAAGCTGTTTTATTCTGTGAGTAATTTTATTTCTTGTGCACTTGAGAGTTCCTGTCCAAGTCCTCATGGTAGCACTGTGTAGTTTCTCTCTTTGGTGCTCAGTGTTAAGCAGCAATCCAAAATTACATACCTTGATCTGTATTATATACCTGTTCTTTCAGACAGTTGTGCAGTAGTTTTGTGATGGCCCTGCTGAGGTCTGGAGTGGGATAAGTATTTGGGGAAGAAAAAAGAAAAGGAGGATTTGTGGCTTAGTGCCCAGGAGTGTGTGCTGATCACTGACAGTTATCTCTCCGACTTGTCATTTTTCTGTGAAAAGCCACAGTGCAAAGTACAGCTGAGGTCATGATGTAATTAGCAGGTCGCAATTTAAGTATATCCAT
>JAOXXN010000446.1:16248961-16261507 GCA_026770055.1 Myrmophylax atrothorax | reverse complement strand
CACTACACACACTTCTGCATGCAGAAGCAATATATCTGCACATCAAAACTGAGCATGCTTGAAGTGCCACTGACCTCATTTCCAGTTTTCATAAATAAAATAAAATAGATTGTTTAATACTTTTCCACTTCTGCTGTCACTGGGGACTGTAATTCCATTTCAAATGCAACTGTGCTGAGAGCAAAACAAGGTTTCTTCTCAGAGAACTGATCACATTCAAATGATGTAAGCTATGAGAAGCTTTTAGCTGTCTCAGCACACAGTGTAGCTTTTTTATTATAAGTAATACCTGAGAAGTAAAATCGAATTTCTTTTTCACTCATTGTTCTGAATCACTTGCAGACTTTCAAGGAAAAAAAAATGTGTAGCTATGGATGTTCTTGCTAGATGAGCTAGTCACTCAGATTGCTTAACTACTTTAAGTATCTGAGTATTAAGTGTTTCTATTTTAAAAATATCTTTTTGTGGCTGAATTGGATAACTGAGTCAAGAATACTGACTACATTTTCGTTTAGTGCAGCAGCAATTCACTCATGGATTTTATTAAAAATGTAGCTAAGGAAAATATTTCTTAATGGTCTTCCATAAGCTTCCCTACAGAGGCAGGTATGTAAAAATGTGTAGGCAAAATGATAATTTTATGGATTGAAAATAATTTTGCTTCCACTGAGTTTTGGCTTCTAAAAACTACTAGTTTTTTGTGCTTTAGGAAAGAGTGGGAAGCTGATAGCTGAAGGATGCCTAGCCATGCTCTGCTCTGCCTTTCTGGCTGTTTCTTGTCCCTGCCAGTGTGTGTGGTCTGTCAGAGCAGACTGAGAACCAGCAGCCAGTTCATGCATTGGGAGCTGGAGCATTCCTGCAATTCTGAGGACAAAGGAGAGAGGAGTTCTCTGCAGTGGCAGGTTCCTGTAAGGAGAAAAAACTCTGAAAAAGGAGATAAAAGGTTCCTGGAGGAAGCTCTTTAGGAAACCTGCATGGAGTTTGGGTTCATTTTCAACTAAGAGAAACAGGCAGCACCTGTATTCCAAGTGCTGTTGGGATCAGTGTCAGTTTTTCCTATCTGTAAACAGATGTGCTCTTCTTTATTCATAGTATGTAGATGAGAACAGGCTATTGCTTGTCTAGTTCAGCAGATCTGGAAAGGGAGCTCAATACAACTTTTTCAAACACTTGCTATTTCAGTTATCAATATTAGATATCAGTATTTGATAACTGAAATTTCACTGTCATGTTTAAATAGCAATTACTGATGAAATTGTGCCAGCTGCAATGTTAGGCATCTTTCAGGAAGGTTGGGTTGCCTGGGTGGAACTTCAAATATACTGCTGTTCCTCAGGAACAGATTTTTCTTGGGTTTTACTGAGCAACTGGGACAGTTTATGGGCCCTGTATTTCACAGCACTAGGATGTGTGAGTGAGGTTCCAGGTGCAGGTGTGTTTTTTCTGTCAAAGCAAAACAAACTATAAAAACTATATTAAGGCTTGTTCTACATGAAGGCAGTTGGCTAATGCTAATTCAGAAGATGGACTCTTAGTAAAGTCTTGCTCTTCCTTAATGACTTTCTAATAATCCTTAAAATGTTTTTGCTGTTAGGTAATGCTGCAAATCCTCCTGGTCATGTGTAGGCATGTGGGGTTTGGCCCTGTAATTCTTTTTAATACATGACAACTTCCAGATTAATGGAAGCAAACCCTAATTGGCACATAGAGCTTAATCTTATTAGCTTACAAGAAATAAAAAAGCCAGCAGAAATCCAATACTGTTACATCAGTTCAGCATTAAATGGCTCCAACTCATTGCTCTGTTTTATTTATTTATTTATTTAAGAACACAGCTGCTGGAAGACGTTTGTAAAGTTACATCTCCTGTATTGTATCAGGCTGCTTCTATAAGAGTCTGAGTACAGGAGTTGGATATCACAATTTCAGTTAAATTTGCCTCCTCTTTTTCAGGATGTGGTTTGAATGACTCTCCTGTAGGACTGGCTGCATATATGCTGGAGAAGTTTTCTTCGTGGACTGATCTGGAATTCCAGAATTTAGAGGATGGAGGACTAGAGAGGTAAGCCTGTTCTCCTGTGCCATTTTGGATGAGGTGACTGAGCCCAGAGGCACAGGTGAAGAGGTTTGTCTGACCCCTCACGCCTCGCAGGGAGCCTGTGGTGACCTCAGGTGGGGCAGGGCTGTACCACAGCATGCAGAAAAGCAAATAGCCCATGGAGGCTGATGTACTGCCTTCCCACTTTGTTCTGCTAGGAAAGAAGTACACCCTGCAACTTCTGGATACTGAAAACTGGCTTAGGGGAAAGAATCTCATTGGGACACAAAATCCCAAAGTTTAACTTGCATTAAGATGCTGGGAAACAGAACTCGTGATTCATTTTAATACTAATAATTAACTCTCTATGAATTTGCTTTGGATTGATTGGTATTGCTTCATCTACCTGCCATTTGCTTAATAAAGGACCATTCTTGGTGTGCAGCAGAAATCTGAGATGAAATCCCATTTGAGATCTACCAGGCAGGAATGGGGCAAAGTGGCATGTCACGAAAAGGCCCATTTGAATAGAATGTTTGTCCTGCATACAGCTAATAATTACATAGGAAACATGCACTGTTTACAGCACATGTTGGTGTGTGATGGCTCTGTTGTAGGCTCATGGTAGCATTTCACATTATCATTAATAAATGGCACAAGCTGTTCCATGTGCTGTTCCACTCCCACCCTCCCAGTCTATGGACAGGATAGATAGCTATGCTGGAGCATAAGGTGCTTCTTGGAGGCTGCCTTCTGTGTAGGAGTTAAAATGTCACTTCCCAGTTTGTGTCTGAAAGCCTTTAACATCCTTAATTGGTCACTGACAGACAGAGAGGGAGCAGTACTCTTCACCTCTCCAATCTTAATCAAGTTAATTGGTTTTTTGCTGTAACTTTTTTTCTTGGAATCAAACCAAAGTCAAGCCCCTGCTAAAGTAATGCAAATGGATATTCAGTTCTAACTAAGCAATCTCTGGGCTTACCTATTCAGGAAGTTTAACCTGGATGATCTGCTCACCAATATCATGATCTACTGGGTGTCAGGCTGTATAGTCTCCTCCATGCGTTTCTACAAAGAAAACTTGCAAAAGGGGATAGGCACACAGAAACATGAAAAGTAAGTGGGTTTTTCTTCTCTTTAAATATTTTGCCCTGATCTTAATTGTATCATTGCAGACAAATTACTCATGCCTTATAGATGCTACAGGTTTCTGAATGCTGAGGAAAAACACTGCTGTATCACAGTGTTCCTCTGCAGGACAGGCCTGGTAGTTGATGAACTGTGTTGTGCTTGGAAAACACAGTAATTAGGTAGGGATCCTGAACTGTCAGTGAGGAGATCTGACTGGAGGTGCTGCTTGAGGGCCTCCCATTCATGGTGTATCCATGTATTTCCAGATTTTGTTTCAGCTACTAATTTAGCCTGTGACTGAGTCATGCAGTCAGTTTTATTTAGTTGATTTGGTTTGTAGTCTTAGTACTTTTCCAGACACACTTTGCCTATTTCTGCAAAAGACTTAAGTCCTCCCTTTGGAAGCAACTTCAGTGTACTGACAAGCTGTAATTCAGGAGTCAGTGAGCCTGATGTGCCTGCTGCACAGGCACTAAAGACAGCAGCTTGGTTGCATAGACTTGTGTCAGCTTGAGTATTAGTGAAGGCTTAAACCTGCCCCGAGGAATTTGCAACCACAGCTTACTGCTATGGTATTTATTTAGCTGTGAAAGGATGCTCTCTGGAGGCTGAGTCGGTTCTTGGAGCTGTTGTGGCCACACTGTGGGCAGCATCTTGCTCTGGTTCTGCCTCCATGAGATGAGCTCTATGAACTTCTATGTGCCTAGAGGAAACAGTCCTGAAGTCCTATGTAAAATCAGGCACTTCTGATCTCAGGCTTCCAGTGGTTATGTGCCCAACACTTTTTGTATCTACACTTTAAAGTCTGTAAGTTCTGACAGTGCAGCTTGTGTGTATGGGATATTTAAACCTAGAAAATGTGGCTCTTACAACAAGCACCAAACACGCCACTTTCTAAGACTCTTGCCCTCAAATTCAGTTGCTTCCTTACACTTCCCAATGACCAGAATGTTTTGTCAAGTGCATTTGTGCCACTTAAAAGCAAGAGCTACTTTACAGGGTAAAGTCTCACATTCAGAAGTGTTTCTTCTGAACTAGTCTACATTTACTCTCTCTTTTCTTCTCCTTTCTTCTGCTTTGCAGCACTTTGAAGTAATTCTTCCCCTGCCTCCCCTCCAGTTGCCCTGCCAGGCTCAACACGTTTGAGTGGTAATCTTCACTGTAAATCTCTTGAGCCCGGAGTGCAGCATGAGGAAATTTGTTGCCCACCACCTTCTGGAGCTCTCCTCTCCATTTCCATGCCTCTAATTCTCATGTCCTGGATCCCTTGCAAAACTGCCTTAATATAAATGTATGCAAAAATATTTTTTTTTCTTCAGCAATTACAGTGTTGTCTTCAATTTTAGGATCTGGAAATCAAATTTTAATTACCTAACAACAGTGTGCCCAGCTGTTTAAGAACAACATTTTCTTGGGACTTTTCACTTCTTGCAGGTTTAAGTGTTTGAAAGATTAAAACTATTCTCTCTCCTCTCTCAGGCTCACGGTACAAGTACCTACTGGCATTGCCTCCTTCCCCAATGAAATCATGCACACACCCCAGGCCTGGGCCAAGAAGAAATACACCAATATAGTTTCCTTCCATTTCATGCCTCGAGGTGGCCATTTTGCAGCTTTGGAGGAACCTGAACTTCTTGCTAAGGATATTCTGCAATTTGTTGGGAAAGTAGAGAAAGAGGAACTTTGGAAAAAGAAAAGGGAATAACTTCCCTAACAAACAGCAGGGTAATTACTTTTAGCTTAGCACATGTACAGGGCTTACTAAGTCTACTGTAATCCATGTAATTAGATCTTATTATTGACCAGGTAGGAGAGAGGACAGCAAGAAAAATGCAGTATATCTCCATGAGATACTGCCATGGAGACCTACTGATTTTGGGTTGGGTTTTTTTAATTGGTTCAGCTAGGCTAAGAAAGTAGCAGGATGGTGACTTGGTTATCTTCCAAAATGTGTTCTGTAGTATTCCTGACTCCTGCTTCGAGATTAAAATATAGACCTTACAACATAACTAACAACAGATTAATTGTTATGAAAGGCTTTTTTTTCATGGCAGCAGTAAAACTTGAGTTGCTGGAAGTATGAAGTTCCTCACATAAAGAATGGGGAGCAGCCTAGCAAGACCTAGCTTGCATGAGTGCATCAGTTAATCAGCATCGATGATCTACAGTACTCTCAGAGCCCATTGCCTGCTGCTGGCTGCCTTTCCCTTCCAGCCTGGGCTGTGAAGCAGCTTCCTGGCTGTGAAGAAGCTCAGCTCCCCTGTGCCAGCCTCCTGGGATAGCACAGTGCCAGGAGCAGCTGAAACACACAGGTGCCTGTAGGTGGGACCAGAAGGAGGGGTTGGATAGGGGTAATTATAGCCCAAGCTACCTCTGCACTGAATCTGCACTCGTAACTGAAATCATAGCCCAGGGTAAGCTCCACACAGTGTGGGTTTGCATTGCGTTTGCAAGGTCTTGTAAATGCCTCTTACTGAAGAATAAAAATTTGATTAATTCAGAATTAAAAGAAACTTGCATTAAAAATTTGAATAATTCCTGTGTGTTTCTTTTAAATTTTTAATAACTGAGATTTTGCTTGGTACCAGCTAAGACAAGCATCAGTTCAGAACCTGTCAATTCATTACTGCATCTGTCACAAAGACCAGACTGAAGGCAAACTTCTCAAAGAATGTTGAACTTGAAAGGTTGTATGGTTTTGCCAGCAACTGCTCCTAGTGTGTGCAGTTGAGCTTCAAGCAGTCTTAAACCATATCCAGATGGCTGATTCCAGTTTGGTTTTGTTCTGCAGCCACTTCTGATGTACTTTTCTACTTCTGCAAGCACAGAGAAATATACTTTACCAATAACACTTGCATGGATTAGTATTATCTCACACTATGAATATTGAAATGGAAGCTGTTAAGAAAGAGCCACTCCAGCAGAGCCCTGCTCTGTCCCACGGGGCTTTAGACTCAAGCATACCATGTACTTTGTTTCACAGAAGGCCACTGGACGCTCCTGCTGGGCATGTTAAAATCCTAGTGCTGAAAGCCGCTGTCAGCCATGACAGCAAATCCTTAGAGCAGGTGGATGGACCAGCCTGGATCAGTTTTCTGAGCAGAGAGGAGAGCTCTCGCTCCCCTGCCCCTGCCTGCTGCTCCTGGGTGCCCACAGAGCAAGGCAGAGGAGCTCTCAGGTCACCCTACTAATTTGAACCTGGAACTGTATTTGAATTCTCTACGACTTTACCTGCCTCCAGATTAGTAGTGAGCACTAATTCTACATTTACTTGTAAATGCTTTCATTAGTCAAGATTGGTGTTCTCATTTGCAAAATACTGAGTGCTTCAGTCAAGTCTGTTTTGAAGTCAGTAAGAAAACACAGAATCATTCACTCTGAAGTGTATTCTGCTCAAAGAAGACCCATCCCCAAACTTGTTTCTGGTGCTGTATACTGAGAGAAGGTTGCTTCTTGAGGAGCAGCCAGCTCACCTCTGACATCATCTGTTAACAGGCACCACTGCACACCCTCTTGCACAAGTCTTGATCTCTGACCATTTGGTTTTGTCTTTCCTCTGTCCCCTGTGTGGCCTTATATTTCAGAGCTGGAGATCATCCCCTCTCATCTTTAATGCACATGCAGACATCTGCTATGGTGTGAGGGAGGTCTGCCATATACTGATATAACAGCATTTCCCCAGGGATTGCTCAGTCACAACACAGATAAAGGAAGTGGAAAGAAGTTTGCTGTGTGATACTTGCCAAACCAATTTTCAGATGAAGGCTTGAAGCATTTTCTCTCTCCCTTCTGGAGCAGATCTGCTTGAAGGGGCCCAGCCTCGATGAAAGGAGGCACATCAGGACTCTCTTTTGTGATCTTACATTACAGCAGCTCATCCAGGCTCAGTCAGTCATCAGTGAGAGCTGGACAAAAAACCAGCTGCCTGTAGAACCTTTCTATTTTTAAATATGCCTCACAGTGCTCAGCACTCTCAGACAATGAGGCTGAACAGAGGCAGTACATGAGCATGTCCTTGCCCTGCTCTGCACACCAGGTAAGGGCACTTCAGCCAGCTACAAACACAAGCTGTCCACAGTCAGTATAACTGGGTATAGGAGATAGGCACCAAGACACTTAAATGCAGCACAAAAATGGGTTTGATTAGCTACTGTCTGAGACAGAAAAAAATGTGAACCTAAACAGT
The DNA here is from genome assembly GCA_026770055.1 of Myrmophylax atrothorax. Lineage (NCBI taxonomy): Eukaryota > Metazoa > Chordata > Aves > Passeriformes > Thamnophilidae > Myrmophylax > Myrmophylax atrothorax. Next base: position 16,254,152 of record JAOXXN010000446.1, on the reverse strand, counting down.
GTGACTTCAGAAGCTTAAAAATGTAACTAAACACCTGATATACAGCAAAGTTTGTTCTGAATTCTGACATCACACTTCTCAAACCTCAAGCCCACAGCTATCAGCAGCTGTAGCTCTTCAGCTACTTACCTAGATTTAGATACAAAGACACAGTGAAAAACTATGACAATCTGAAAAAGTATAAAATTCAGCTATGTGGCAGCTGTAAAACCTGCCATCAATTCCTCTCCCCTTTCAATATCATCCTCTGATTTTAGCAAAACAGCCAATCCCACCACCTGTAGTGCAAGGTTTAACACTAATGAAGTGCCTGTGGGCTGGTGATAGCACCTGCATCTCATCCTGGAGCAAGCAACTCCCCCAAGAGCCTGAGATTTGGATTTGACAACCACCTTGAGTGGATCCAGATTCACTTCTGGTACACTAACAGGCAATTATTTGGTTCAGATAATCAGAAATAGTTTTAACATTCTGTTAGCAAGTAACTGTGTATCAGATTATTGCAGTAGCAATAAGCAGTACAAAAGGACTCCCTGCTCTGTTACAATTGTCCTTATTTACATAAGCCAGCTGAGTACTTGCCATTCAGTCAGGGATTGTTCTCTGACAAGGCCAAATGTGCTGCTGTTGGGCTGGCCAAGCTGTTTCTTGGGAATAAGGCTCTGAAAGAGTAGCTACACCCTTCAAGAGAACCCAGAATCCAGGGACACTTCAACACTCAAAACATCTTGTTTTGCTCCAGAGCCATCTTAGTGAAGCTTCCATTTCTGGAGCAAAGTTGCCCCAGAATCCCTGCTCAAAGAAACTGCTATCCTAAAAGCCACATTAAGTTGCTCCAAAACGTGCATTTATCCCATACTGAAACCAGAAGTAGCAGACCTATATCCTGCTTTTTAATTATCCAGTTACAGCCCATGAAAAGTCTAGATAAGGGGTTTGAAACCATGGAGATGCCACTTAAAACAAACAGAACTTGCACTCTGCCTCCCAGCTGAAGTGCTGTGGAAAGTATTTGCTTCTGGTATGGAAAAACACAAGTAAAGTCATAATCTTCTCGTACAGCTCCAGCTAAACTAACTCCCACTACAACCAAATTTGACTTCTGGTTTTTAAACTACAAACCATAATGTCCTGAAAAATCCAAGCCACTATATGCAACCTTTGGACATCTTACACAACTGCACAAGACAAGATTTCATGTACATTAAATGAAAAAGTTAGGCATTACTCAGACTATGAATGAAATAAATATGAATAGAAATCACACTTTCATATGAGAAAGGAAGTTAAACCATCATTTACTGAAAAATAGAATCTGCTAAGCCTAACATCAGAGTTAGCTCCAGATCCATGAGAGGCACTATTTATCACCACTGAGTCGGCTACAATTGCCCAGGGGGGCAGAACTGGGGTTCAAGAGAGTCAATCAAATACACATTCTGTTTTACAGCAGGTGCAATACATAATATGCATTAAATGAAGATACATTTTTGTCAGAAAGAGGAATGGAAAAATCCTTCTGGATACTGTGGAAAGAGGCAAGGAATAAATCCATATTGATTTCAGGGTAGCTTATTTTAAAACACTGGGAAATGATGCCACTTGTTTTACTTGTTGTAATAGCACTTCAAGGAACATAATTCACACTAAAACCATCTTGCTAAGGATTACTTTTCTTTCATGGAAGAAATATCCTGTGCAGCGCCAGACAGCCCTGATGGTGTTATGCCAGTGCTGGTAGAAGAATTAGCCCCATTACAATTGTCAGTTGTCTTCTGGAGAGCAGTATTTATAAACAGATCTGTGCTGAGTGACAGCTCTTTCCCCTTGCCAGATGCAGTCCAAACCTCAGCCTTTGAAATACCTTCCTGACTGGATTTAAAGATGCTGAGGGTGCTCTTGCTTTCCCTGTGTTTAATAACTGAATGTCTGAAGTTTTGAGGATATGATGAACAATAAAAGAGATTTAATGATGAATTTCCATCTTCTTAAATGAAAGATAATCCTCCTTTGCAGCAGTAGTTCAAACCACTGCAGATGATCAATGAGGAGGGAGCGCAGTACAGGGAAAAGGTGAACAGGAACATGAAAAGACAGAACTACCCTCAAGCTCCCAGTGCTGAGTCAGACTCCAATATGACAAACATTAATGAACAGTGTGTGAACAGTGACTCTCGGCTGTTGGAGCAGCACAAAGAGGTGCAAGGGGGGAGGCTGACTGCCCCACCTTGCCTGTGATGCCTCTCCCAGCAGCTGCAAGAAGCCCAGCATCCCACCCAGCCTGCAGGGCCCCCCAGCCCAGCTGCCTGTCCATCGCAGCAGTGGCTCCCCCTGCTCTGGGCCAGGCCCTGGCGGCAGGTGAAAAGACTCCACACCCCCAGTTCTGAAATTCCTCCAATCCCTGATGTGCCCCCCACCACTATCCACTCCACAGCCAAAGCAAATCCAGCTTTTGCCCATCCTGCTGATACTCCATCCTTCCCTTTTAATCCAATCGACCAGCTGTTCCTTCACTCCTAGTTGCCCATTGCAACAGAGAACATGGATGTGTCCCTGAGGCATTCAGGTAAGTGATTGATGTAAGCAAGTTCCCTCTGCAGAGGGAAAAGGCCTAGCCCAGCTAACACTGTTCCCACTGAGTCTGTGTGGCATTCCTTGCTCAGCTCGATTTCACGACCTTGGGTTGTAGCTCTGCTCCAGCTGAGCCCAAGGAGTCCCACTCACTTTTGGACCATGGCCATTGCTGCCTTGTAGGATCTCTTCTCTGTACAATAACCTTTCAACCCCCCCAAAGAGAGGAAAGCCTAAGAATAGCTTTATTTTCCAGCAGTTCTTAAGCTTTTTGGCAGCCAAGCCTGCATTGTTGGGGTGAGTTTGCATGCAAACACATTTGTACCTCTTGAGTTCTAAGAATTCTTGTACAGACTCAAGGGAACTAAGGTCCACCCCTGCATTTTTGTCTCAATGGAATTTTCTTTATATCACTCCAAGTCTTTTGTGGCCGATGAAGCCTTTTGCAGTGGTCAGAAGACATTCCTAATGTTTTAGAGAAACCAGAGACAAAGAGGCTTCAAGTAATAACTCACACAAATTATGCAGAAGAACCCACTACAGAACACAGATGATGTCATTGTCCCAATTTCACCACCATGTCTTCTCCTTTTTGAAGTTAAATAACAGAAATGATTGCTTAAATGATTCCTCTTAAAGGTGCTCAATTGATTTAGTTCTCAATTTTTGCTCATTTTTCCCCAGCAAATTCTAGTATCTCAGAAGGGAATGAATTTTTCCTATTTTAGAAACATTTTAGAAGTTACAGATGTGAAATATAAAAGAATAAGAAAACCCTACTTCACTCTCTAAATCTAGTATCCTGTCATAAAAAAATTCAATGCCTGCAACCAAATTATGGTACTTAGCAATTCTTTAAATTACTTCTTTTTCCATTTCCGTCTGTGGAGATAGCTGCTGGTTTTATTTAAGTCTGTAGATGGAGGGAAAAAATAGATAATTTGCCTTAGGGAAAAAATCCCAATTTACAATTAAAACTAAGTTTTGACATGGAACATCTTCACTTGAAAGAAGCAACTTGGTGCTTTACATTTCAGGAGAGCAGGCTATAAAAAAGCTAATCAGTCTGAAAAGCCAAGCATGAACCACCACCAAATGCATGAAATGTTCTCATACCGAAGGAAGGCGAGCTGTGTACAAAAATACTTCTCTCATGTTCCCTTGGTTCTCAGTCTTCCTCCTGTACTGCAACTTTTAAAAAAAATTCAATAAACATCTGAGAAGCACAACAGAGGGATACCTTTCAAAACCAGTTGCTAACTCTTATCACACACTTTCATCCTTTTGTATCACTACATAAAAATGGGAGGTTCACAGCAGTAAAGATATGAGACAGCAACAAATTCTGGCTCCTATTTTATTCAGGAGTACCTTATGACATACCATACATAGGACTTCCAGAACTCTATCCTCAACATCACTTTTGAGAAGAGTGTCTTCATTAATTATTAACCAGCACTTAGTTAACCACTGAGTCTAGGAGCACATACAAAAATTTCCCTCGCTCCTCAGTCTCATTGCCACTTGACTATCACACATAGATCTAGGACAGAATATTCAGGAATATCAGACCTTGCAACCACTGTTCCATGCCTTCTCAGAAAAAGGTATTTTACTTCAAGACACAAATGTAACCACCAACTTAGAGTCTGGAAGAAAAAAGTGCTGTAATGCCCCAGAGCAAAGCTATCCTGTCTGTGTCACATGCATCACGTATCATTTCCCTAAGATGTGACAGATAAGACAGATGAAGCTCTGGACTGCTATAGAGCACAAACTTTGTATCAGCAGACATTTCCAAAATGGAACCTTTAGTGGAAACAGAACTCCAGCAAGAATTGAAGCTGGAAATATATTTAGCTTGTTAAGTTAGTGAAATTCTTTCTTAACACACAGAACATTACTTTTCACTAGCCATAGAACCTGAAAGTTGTGAGGTGGGACTCTGAATCCATTCAAAAGTGAGAAGATCAGATGCATGTTACACTGGAACACACCCAGGAAGGCAGGAGATAAGCTGCTACAGAAGGGAAGAAATCCTCCTCCAGGAAAGCAATGTTTCTTGTGATGCAGAGTCCAGAGTCAACCTGTAACGGAGGCTGCAGGCTCCTGGTTTGAAGGGATTAGTAATAGAGGCATATGGAGTAGGGAGAAGCAGGTTCTTATACCACATCAGTTAACTCATGGGACCACATTTCGTTTTTTCATCAAAAGAATTAAAAGCTAACTATGGTACACACTCTAGAAAGACAGCTGAACATGATATATATTCTGTCCAAGCTACAAATGGTTACTGACTCTTCTAACAAAGAAAAATGAGAATAACCCAGGAGCTCTGTGTTTGAGCACAGAAAACGTGAAGTTGCACTTGCTGCAGCTGAGATACTACGTTCTAACCAACAGGATGTGTGACACAAAGCAAGAGCCAGGAGTTAACCCAAGAACCAAAAATTTAAAGGGAAGAATGTTCCATTATAATGACCCAATTTTCAGGCTCTCCCCTTTGGTAATTTCCTTTCTGTCTTTATCTGTCAGACAGCTGGCCCAGAAAGAAAGAAAACAACTCCTGTACCTCTGAAATATCTGAAACAGGCACTTGCAGCTGTTGCAGACAGGTGAC
>JAOXXN010000446.1:16231528-16248861 GCA_026770055.1 Myrmophylax atrothorax | reverse complement strand
ATGTTAGTGATGGAAGAAGATCCCTCCTCCCCAGATCTTGCCATGCCTCTCACCTCACTTCTGCAAAGAGCCAGGAGAAAGCTCTGTGGTCCACAGCTTCTGAGACAAGCCCACCTTCTTGATGAGCAGAAGAGTAAAAGGCTTCCAAACACTCATAAATAAAATTATGCATAGAACAGACACAAGAAAGCTTTCAGTTGTGCTGCCAGCATCTGTGGGTAAGCAGAGCTGGGAACTGGATTTCTGTGAAGAGACAGAAAGAACACAGTCTAGTGCCACACTGGAGCATTTCGAAACTTAGCAAGCACAAAGATCTGCTTTTGGCTCAGGATATGGGAAAAGCCCAAAAGGAAAACAAAGCATGAACATGTGCACCTAATGCAAATGAGAAATTGCAATAATTTGGGTGTTGAGGATGTGTTGTAACAGGGTTGGAGGTGAGCCAGATTGGACTCGCACACAGAGTAGGCTCTAACTGGCACAGAGCTCCATACATCTAAACAAGCCAAGGATTTTGAGTCTCAGCATACCATGTAGCTTTTTCTTCACTATAGAACAAATTCATCTTTTCTGAGGCCTTTGCAGAAGTGTATTGAGTTACACAATATCTAATGAGCTCCATTCTTCAAACTGTCAGAGGTTGCCCCCTCAGTTGTGTCACAGAGAATCCCACCCCAGATCACACTGTAGGGCTGATTCCTGCCTGAGTGTGAGACCTGTCCGGGATTGCTGCTCCCCGGGACTCCCGCACTGCTGGTGGCGGCTGCGGAAACGCAGCAAGGATCAGCCAGGAGCGGGGTGGGGGCGGCGCTGTTCCAACTGAGCAATGCGGGCAAGCAGCAGGCGCTGCATCTCAACAAACACGGCTTCTGGGAGCTACAATCAGCAACTCCAGCTGGGCCATTTGCTTACGCTTCCTGCCAAAAGGTTTATAAAAAGAACAGTAAAGAATGTGCCATGGCTTTAAATATGAATTTCAAATACAGTGCAGCCAATAGCCACATTTGTTGAGGCTTCCATCCCTCAGCTTTTCTCTAAGGCTCAGTCAGGAATGCAAGGAGTTTCTTGGGCTGATCTAATTTTATCCTCTCAGAGATATCCACCAGCATGAAGGAATGAATTAGAGCCAGTGCAGTTTCCTAATTACTTCCAGCTCTCAAAGAAAGACCCAAAAGGTACTAGGGAAGCAAGCACAACACAGCAAAGATGATAAACCAATGTGTAATTTGTGTTGCTATACACTGAGATCATGTGATAATTTACTAATAGGTGACCCCAGCCTTTTCTCCAAGTGGTGCATGTCCTAATATCATAGACATCTCTGTGAGTTTAACTGCAGCAGAGTACAGTGGCAAACAAGAAGGGCTGCTACATGATAAGTGAGATAAGCAGGTGGTTTCCCCATCAGACATGAGAACTGGTTCCTCAAATGCCAACAATGACTATTTAGCAAGATGTAACTTTCCAATACCTAGTAGGTTTTCCATATTCTATACCTGAAGTGCCTTAGTATGACTGGAAGTGGGTTTATTCAAGGTCACAGGAGAGCTGGCCCTGCCTGTACTGAACTTGTGCCAGCCACAAGGAGCTTCATTACCAAGGTTCAGCAACCTTTCCAGCACAAAAAGGAACTCAAATCATTAAAGCTGTTTTTGTCCTCAAAATGACACATAGAACCTCACAGTGAATATCAAAAGTCATTTGGTCCAAAAAGTAAGTTAAATCACAGAGCATAAAAATTCCAAAGTGTCAGCAGTGTCAGTAAACAGGATGAGTGTGGTAGCTGAATCATTTATTTGTTTCCTCAATTAGTACACACACAAGCATCCACTGCTGCTGCAGACACCTGTAGGAGATGGGGTACTGCACCTAGAAATGAGATGGAATAACCACAGACTTCTGATCTCATCAACACACTTCCTTCTGACCTTACACTTGTATGAGAAACTCCGAGACTAGTAAAAAATGTGGAGTCTGTTGGTTTTCTTTTTGCTTGGTTTGAATTCCAGCCTTGAATGACAGTGTGTACCCAAGGCACACACCACCTCCAGTAACACCATGATTGCTAAAAATCAGACTCACAGCCCCCCAACTAAACTGCTTCACTGAAGTGAGAGTACAAAGCAGTCTGACACAAACCCATGTCCCCCACCAAGCAGGGCTCCTCACTTACCTTTTAAGAACCAGGAATTATGTGTGCCTTCAACTAACAGGATGGGCTTGTCATCAGGGGGATCGGGACAGGTCTCATGCTCAGCACTTGTCCAGAGTGCTGGTTTCAGGAAGCTGGAGCCAGTTCTGGAAGACACTGAACATCTGCATACACTTATTTATGGCACAAAGTCTCCTTCATTCTCATGAATGAAGACGTTGCTGCTTCACAAACATGCTAGAAAAGGTCAAGTTCAGGAACTAACAGTTTAACAACGAACAGGCAAACAGAGGGCTTGGGAGGGTGAAAACTTTCTCCTACAGAAAGGTCACCAAGATTCATCCCCTAGAGATAGTTAAAATTATCCACATTTCTCATGGGACAAACTGTCATTTTAAGGTTCATGGAAGAGCTCTTATGAACAGTTCATGACCATGCTGTGAGGCAGGGAGCAAAAAGATTGTTTGAACACACAAAGAATAAATAAAGACAGCCTGAATTTTTTCTGAACTCAGTGTTTTATTGCTCAGTGAGTATTAATAACACTTTGACACATTGCACTTTAGAATAAATTGGCACCTATGACATAATTTAAAAACTTAGTATCTTAAACTCAAATAATTGCCACTATAGAGAAAACCCAGAGTTTTATCATTTTGACCCAAGATTAAAAGAAAGATAAAATGTTTACATTCTTTATTGTTGGCAGGTGAACTTACATTGTAGAAGGCCCTTAAAAATAGTGAACAGAAACTAACAACCTAAATGCCCTCCAAAAAACATATAAAAACAGTATCAGAAAAATCACTCCCTTTTTTACACCAGTCTTTTGCTTTGGTACTTCTAGTACCCAAGTACAAAGTAATTCCCTCATCTCTTTCAAGGAAAAAAGGCAACATGGTAAAGTCTATGCTGACTACTTTGGGTAACAAGAGGAGAGACTCCCACACACCATTCTCAGCGCCCATGCAAACAGCATTTTCATCAAAAGTGACATTGTCTCAGGATTTAACACATCCCAAGCAGTTTATAAATAATAAATGTTGGGAGTTTTTTTAAAAAAGGAAGAATTACTTTGAATAAATAAATGACAGCTGTAATAGCTGCATTTGCTTTAGTGACCAGCTATCTATATGCAGCATAAGTTATCTTCATAAGGCAAGTGATGAGATAGCATAAGTGAAGTCCCTGAGGATCAGCATCTCTGTGTTCAACACATTTGTTACACAATGCCTGTACAGTCTGGAAAACAATCAGTCCCAAGGCATCTGTTTTTTAATCTCTGAGCACAGCTGCAGACCACACAATGAATTATTTCTGTACCTCTTCTGCACGAAGGAATACGAAAATAAAACAGAATACTTAGGGGTGGCAGGAATTAGTTCTCCTAAACCTGGATCAAGTGCTCCACCTTGTGTTAGTCCTCAGCACTCACAGGGAACCTCTCGATGCCTGCTCGGTAATTGCAGGTCCAGTGGAATAGCTTATGTCTCCTTCTGCCTGTGATGAAGTGTTGTCCATTGTGCCATATGACTGCTGCTCCCTGTGGGCAAGCACCGTCCTTTCTGTGGGATGAGGACGCAAAACTTGGGGGACGTACATCTGAAATCACAAGCGTTAAGGATTTTAGTAGTCTCTCAAAATACAGTGCTGGGATAATTCAATCAGGACTATTTTTCCCCTTGACACTCTTCTTTTCATCCTTTTCCCATTCTTCACCTTTTCCACCCTGATGGAGGCTTCCTGGTGCAAAACTCACCTGCCCTTGTGGACTGTGGCACAGAGGCCTTTCCTTCTACCTCAGTCCTACATACTTTCCAGTGACATGTCAAAGAAGACCTGCTACACATCACAACTTTCAAAATCAAAGCAGTGGCAACTGACTGCATTTGGTAGCTGTCCAGATATGAAGCTCTGTCTGGTGCAAGGCACAGAACACAGCACACAGAGCTGCTGGGAGTAACGTGTCTCAACTACTCCTAAAACATCAGCCAAAGGTAATTCTGGAACAGCACCTGGGAACAGTCAAGGAGCCAGCCCAGCTGCAGAACTCTCAGGTCCCACGTGCATAGGGGAAAACACAGTCCATTCAGCCTTATATGTCCTACACAAGCTCTTTGGTAAGCGGGGTGAGAAATTAAGTTTTACTAGAAAATATAAGAGAATATTAGTAACTCTTAATTTCTTACAGAAGGTGTTGGGACGGTTGGTACCTCTGTGTCACTTCCTTTTTCACTTTGTGTGTCTTCTATCTGTAACCAGCAACATGGGGAAAGGAAGAGAGACAATATCAAAATGGTGAGAGAAAACAATACATAGAGATCATAAGTACCTAAAAACTTGCACAAACAGATCAGTGCTGGTACTCTCTTCTTCAGTCTTCTTACAGAGAATCACAGGATGGTTTGGTTTGGAAGGGATCTTAAAGATCATCTATTTCCAACCCCTCTGGTATGGACAGGAACACCTCCCAGTAGACCTGGCTGCTCAAAGTCCCATCCAGGCTGGCTGGGAACAACTCCAGGGGTGGGGCATCTCTGGGCAACCTGTGCCAGTGCCTCACCACCCTCATAGTAAAGGGTTTCTTCCTAATATCTAATACAAACCTACTCTCTTTTCAGTTCAAAGCCATTCCCCTTTGTCCTGTCACTACCTGCTCTTTTGAATAGTCTCTCTCCCTCTTTCTTGTAGGCTTCCTTCAAGTACTAGAAGGCTGCAATTAGGTCACCCCTAAGCATCTCTTTTCCAGCCTGAATGAACCCAATTCTCTCAGCCTTTCCTCATAGGAAAATCCCTCTAACCAACTTGGTGGCCTCCTGTGGACTCGCTCCAACAGGCCCATGTCCCTCCTGTGCTGGGGTCGCCAGAGCTGGATGCAGCACTGCAGATGAGGTCTCACCAGAGTGGAACAGAGAGGCAGAATCACCTCCCTTAATCTGCTCCTCCTGCCACACTGCTTTGGATGCAGCCCAGGATACTTCCATACTGCTCTCTTCTCTCAAATTCAGTTCCTGCAGACACTGACAGACTTTCCACTGTGCTAAACAGCCTACCTCTACTACAGCCCTCTTCAGCCATCGTACCAAATGGACCTTTGTGAACAAACATTGCCAGTCAGAAGGCATGGCCAAGCCAGCAGGAACAGCTGGTGCTACATCAAGCACAGAGGCAGGTGCTGAAAGGTATTGGGTATTCATCACTTACCTTATAATTCAGTGGACTCAGGTACTTGAAACAGCCAAAGCAAGTGTAACCCAAGCAAATAACAATTGTGATGTTGACAACAAGGAAGGTAAACATAGTTGTAGGTGCTTGAAAGCCTAGAAAAAATATCCAGAGAATACAATATAAAAAGATATATCAGAAAAAACCCAATGAAACCAAAACAAATCTTTATTTATCCTCCCCATTTTCAGAAGACTTGTGGATTTTTTTGTCCTTATAGGACTGAGCTGTCCACTTTCAGCCACAAAAAGGAGAATCTCATTATGCATGAAGCTCCTTGATTGGTAAAAGTGCCAAGGAAGGTATCCTCCCAGCTTTCTTAGAGGTCAAGAAAGGCCGCTGCAATACTTGAATGATAAACAAGACTCAGAACAATTTTTCTCCTCCTCCCTCAGTGATCCATTCTGGACTCACTTCTAGAATACTTCCATAAATGACCCATGAAATGTAATATTAATTACATTTATTAATAATGATGATGACAGCAAACTGAAAGGCTTGCAAACAGCTCAAAGGGTGGAGGGAAAGAATCAAAATGATCTTGGTAGATAAGGCCACCCCATCTGCCTTCCAGGATCAAAACAAAAAAACACATGGCAAGATAAAAGTATATGTAGAAAATTGCAAATAACTACAATTTGGAAGGAAAAATGAAACGTAGGTATGAGGGATAACAATCCTGTAGTGCTGCAGAATACAACTGATGATTACAAGCTGGAAAGCAGTCAATAGTGTGATGCTATCACAGAACATGGGAAGAAAATTAAAAGAAAAAAAAAGGCAATTCTCTGATACCCATACAAAATAATTTGGTGCTACTGAGCCTTCAACTTGAACGGCCTTGTGCACAATAAAATATGGACAGCACTGGAAGAATCCAAGAAAATGAACAAGAGAAGAAACTGAGTAAATATAAACTAATCTGAAAGGAAAGTTTCAGTTCAGAGAGTGCAATAAAACTATAGGAAAGGGCGTGGTTGCAGCCTCTAATATGGAAAAAATTACAATGATTACAGTGACTTCTTATTCTCCAGATCCACTATGAAAATATTCTGAAAAAGTTGATCTTGTTTTGCAGCAAAGAAGACTTGAATGAGATATTAGGGAAAAGTAAACATCACCACAATGCATAGGTGTGTCCAAGCTTCTTCCATCAAAAGAAGCAATCCCAAGCCTCGAACATTTTTGTGGTAACTCCAGCATATGCAGTGACACAGAATAGATGAGTTCTACATTTTAGCAGGTTATATAAGCCCTGCATAGATCTGTTCAGGAGGGGAAAAACACTACGCACATGCAAGAAACAAAACCAAAAAAACCCTACAAACAAACAAGTCACTCTTCAAACAAAAGAGGGAAGTCAAAAAAGCTCCCTATAGGTAGGTATTATGGAATGTTCCTCAGAGGAGGTTGTTTTTCTAAGCACAGGTTACATCAGTATTTACCAGCTGGTGAGGCGTGTCTACACCACAGCCAATGTATGGTGTGAACCACATGGGAAATAGCAGAGATTAGGGAAGAAAAAGTATCCAAGATCAGACCCTATGTCCTCAGGACTCATCCCTGCCAACAACAGAGAACACAGGACTCAGGTGACTATCCCAGGAGATGGGAGTGGAACTGCACATAGTACTGTTGCCTCCTCTGTTGTGAGAGGGCCAGTGGCGCTGCAGATGTTGGATGGAATAAAGGAAGAAAGCAGCTACCGAGAAGGAAATAGATGACACCAGTACAGCCTAACACCTTCTGTGTGCAGTCAAGTGGCGTTTGATCCTGACTGAGAATTGGAAAAGGGGGCTTTCCAGCTTCCTGTTAGTATTATGAGTGAGAAAACAGAGTATTATCACTGGACTCTGCAACCAGACTGAAACATCCACATCAGGCAAACTCTATAAAAGTCAATGACTAAGCAATCAAGCTTCACACAATAAACTGATTTATTTTGCAGACAAGGAAGCGGAGCACTATTACCCTTCCTTCCTTCTCTTTGGCACAAGAAGCAGCAATGAAATCAATGGCAATGAAATAAAAATCTCAAGATCCTACCTCTCAGACTGCCCTGTGCACTGACAAACCCCTGAACAACATCCTGTAAACAGAATCCTCTACACTGACCCAGCCAAAAGTGGTAATCCAGACTGTATTTTCCATTATTAAGGTGTGTGAAAAATTATGGGTTTTACCACAGATGCAGAACTAGAAAACATTATTATAAAGATTTGATTTTTACTACACCAGGATTTCCTTCATAATAATTACAGTTGCTGCATGGTTGGAGTTGATTTTTCTAACGCATGCTCTAGAAGTTCTCCTGTTAGAGGACACAGATTTGGTGGTCTTCCTGGTTTCAAAGGCAGCTTTCAAAACCAGGGGAAAAACAAGCTTTCAAACATGTCAGTAATGTAGGAACATCTGCTCAAACCCAAGGATAGCCCGAAGCAATAGCTCCAAATTACTTATATCCTCAGGGAGCTTTCCCTATAGCTTTAGCTATCCCTAACGTTAGATGACAGCCTGCCAGCAATACCTTTCTGCCTTACTGGCATGCTAGGAAAACACAATGCATGGTCATTTGTCATCAAGGCACAACAAAGTTAGATATCAGGAGCTTCCTTCCCAAGAAGGGAAACTCAGCTCCTTCCAGCACCATTGACATCCCTGTCCCACACCAAATGCTTCCTCCTGTATCATGGATAAAAAGCCATAAGCTGTCTTTTATCTTCTCTGACATGAAAGCTGTTAATACACCACAGCCAATACAATCAATGCCCAATATTTGCAAAATACAGGATGTCCCTATTTTTTAAATAAACTTCACACAAAACATGAGGTTTTAAACTACAGTATGGGGAAGAGAGTCATCACTGCAGTCATCCATATAAAGTTTGATGGATAATACAGAACACTGTATGACTAACAATAGAAAAAAATGCTAAAATGTTGGCTAAGTGACAGCTGTACAACTGAGGCAGTAGCTAATCAGCCTGGGGCAAATTAAACTTTTGCACAGGCTACACAAACACAGATAGTGAAGCCAGAGGCCATCTTACTACAAAGCTAATTCTGAATAGATTTTTTGGTTTATGTCATGATTTTTACTGTCACTCCAAATCCCAACTGGCCAATTCAAACTCTACAGATTTAAGGCATCTGTAAACTGAAGAAACATGGATCTGTACACCAAGTTAACATATTAGCCATCTCCATCAAAGGATGCAAAGGATCTTGTATAAGCTTTATGCAAAGGATCCTTTATGCAAAGGATCTTGTATAAGCTGCAAATCTGGTATAGTTCAGTGCCACAGGTAACACCACAACTTTCCCTTTATGGAAGCAAAAAGAAAAGCCCAGAAAGCTTCTGAAACTTCACATCTAATTTAGGGAGGCCAGCAAGGGATCTGGGAGCAGCTTCTAGGTGGAAAAAGCTAACACTTACCTAGTCGCAAAAATGAATAAAAATAGAGCCAGAAAAGGCAGAGAATTGGGGCTGCAAGGGCCTGATTCACAGCTGCAAAGTGCATCTTCTTCTCCAGCTTGGCAGGGAGATAGGCGTAGTAAAGGTTATGACGGTCAACCATGTGCTTCAGGAGTATGTATATTAAACCTGGAAGGGAAAATGGGAGAGCCGAGGAGAGGTGGTTGGAGCCTTCATAAAAGCATCAATTCTATGAAGAGATCTACACTAACCAGGTGAGTGAAAATCTAGATACCAGTGGTGGATACAACCCAAATATGGATGGGGTACAGCTGCATGACAGCACCTGCTCACAAGGTTGTTGCATCCCCATCCCTCCTCTCTCCACACACTTCCCTGTGATGCCTTTTGTGCCCCCAGGGAGAATCCAGAGCTCCTTCCAAGTGCTGGCACATGAGGCCAAGCCAGTAGGGAAGACTTGCTAACTCCTCTACCACTGTACTGGAAAGGAAGAAAGGTCTGACAGTGGCTTAACCAGGCCCTCTGCCTTCAGCACTTTCAAGCCAGCTATTCCTTATCCCAAAAACCAGCCAGCAACTGCTGTGGCAGCTTTGAATTCCAACAGCTCTAGTATGCAGTAGCACATTCAAATATTTCCAACTGCACACAGATTGAAACGTAAGTAAATATCAATTACATTGTTACATAAAAATTGGCCACACTCTCCCAATAATAAGGTTGTTGATTAAACCAGTTCTGAACAATATATAATTTAGATAATTATCTTGTATCTAGCTCTGTAAAGTTTTGAATTACAAAACAAAAATACCAACTATATAAAATTATTAGTACTGCTTATGTCTGATAAACAGATCTCAAGTGGAAATATCTGTAGCTGTTGAAATGATTCTCTATATGTAACTCCTATGACAGTCTATAATCTCTATGAATGAAAGATGAACTAATTTAAGAGATGGATGATGTCACAGTCACTAAAGATGGACAACTGTCCATGAGTTCTAGATTGCTAAATTTCTTGCATACCCATACAGCATTTAATGGCTGATACAGGAAGGAGGGAATCAGAGACAGATATATAGGCAACTTGAGGCAGAAACATTGTTTCATTCAAGTGACAGAGATAAAGGAACTGAACAACAGTCCTGTAGGACTGTAGCACCATCCACACCACAGGGCAGCAGTGCTCTACCCCCGTGCCCAGAACTCTTGAGTTAACTGGTTTTCCAAGCCAGTAAATCTACCAGCGTGCACAGCATTTACTTCTGGGCCAAAGGGCTGCTATGGGGTTCACCAAGACCATGTCCCAGCAAAGCAGTCAGCATGTCATTAGGTCACATGGCTGTGGTCAGCACCACGGATCATACAGCTGTCCATTGCACAGTGATGACCACAGCCCCTTTTCTCATCCTCATTCACATTGTGGAATATTAGACAAAAGGTTTGCAACACAGAAGAGCTGCAGCAGTGTAAAGGACAGGTAGCTTTCTAGTCTGTTGCTGCTGGACCAACAAACTTACTTTTGTGTGTTGGTCTAGCTGTGATGTACACACATCAGCCAAACTTTAGGACAAAAGCCTAAAGAATTTGAGGATCAGAATGTCTCCAGTCAAGTTTGGCTGTTAAAATGGACTTCCAGGCTGCGTACCCTACGCAGTTTGCTTCTCCCAGGCCTCAAGAACCCAGAGCTAAAAATAATCCCCTCATCCCCAAAACCTACCTGAAGCCCTAAGTTTAACCACTACCAGAGCCAATACACTCAAATTTGAGAAATAAAATAAGCATCTAAAAGACATTAAACACACTTCCAACTTCTAAAGAGCTATGTAATTCTCCATCTCCCACACTCTTTTTACACAAGAAAGGAAGGAAACTTGCATCCAAGTCCTAAAGATTATCAGCATTTGGTCTGGGAATAAAGATGCAGAGCTGGGCCTTCCAAACCTCCCACATGCCCCATCTTGCTCCCACAGTGCCCACAGCTCACTGGAAAACTTACCAAATGGGACAATGATGGGACAGGTGATGCTATAGGCCATGATAACAGTGAACACACACAGCATCCAGGCATACATTGCTCCAAATTCATATTCAAACGCTTGTTGCTAGGAACAAAAACAAAACACCCAAAACTCTCAAGTCATCCATCAATGTGTCAGGAGTTAAGAACAGATTCACTAACAGCAATTCACCTTCTCCTATTCTCTCTCTGTGAGAGATCAGTTATTTTCCTAAGAGGCATAAATTACATAATTAGATGAAGTATTATGCATTATAAGTATCTGTATATACAGAAAAGATGATGCTTCTTCCATTGCCTTTAAAGTAACTCCTCAGTGAATTTGCATCTGCAAGAAGCAACTCCTTAAAACCACAAGGCAGAAAATAATTGTGCCAAACTCAGAACCTCATGTCACTGCAGGTTCCACGGAAACAGTATGTTCCTTGTGTTGGCTTTTGCAGCAGGAAAAGCTCGAGATATCAAAGCTTTGGTGTGGTAGTATTCCTACTTTTTCTTCTTGGGATGAGGAAATCAGTATAAGCCATTTCAACCAGAGCAAGGAGTAACATGGAACAGAAGCGAACATTTAAAAGAAGCTTTTAAAAATTAAGCCCATCAAGCCATAAAAAAACACCCCCAAAACAACATCAACAACCACCCCCACAAGGGAATAAGAAAAAGAACAGGGGCAGTTGTATAAAGGCTTAAATTCCCACTGTAACACCTGGAATTTCAAGCTGTAAGATGACACCACCTGGAAGTGAAAATCCACCACTTAAGATGGAATACAGGCAGCAAGTGTTTATGTGGCCAGGTGTATGTTCAGATTAAGATTGTACAAATCTGTGGGCTGACAGAAGAAACTAACTATAGACAGATTTGTATTAAAAAACTCCCTGAAGTTTAGACTACAAGCTAAAAATCAGACTCACCCTATAAAATCCAAATCATAAAACTCTGACGTTTAGGTATGAAGAGAAAAATGCCTGAAGTTCAGAGCCTGGGTTTTGATTTTTGACCATCTCTGACTTGAATAAATACCTCCCCTTTACCTGTGCTGCAAATTAAGGGAATATGAACCTGTCACAGACAAGCGAAACACAGGTCCAAAAAAACCTGTCAGGAGATGAGAAGTCATGTAATGAAGGATGGAGGCTCCCACTGTTTCTGATGAGGATCAAGTATTTCATTTTCTCTGACTGAGGAGGGGCTCTCATACCTGTTTGATATTTTTCCTTTCTGCTGTGGACTTGGCCATTATCATGCGTATGGTGTAAAGGATGAGGCCCGGCAGGCGCAGCAGCTCCATCCCATTGCCAACAAAAGCAGAGGCAATCACATAGTTCACAAAGAAGGCTCCCTGGTCAGGCAGAAAGACACACCTGCAAGGAAAGACATCAGACACTGACTGGAAAACAGACAAGCAAATACAGTATGTATGCAATGAATCCCTAAGCACTAGACACCATAGGAAGTGGCTAGAAGACTTCTGATAATCTTGTTGGAAAAGAATACTGCACAGCTATAAATGCAGTGAATGTAGTACGTAACAGCCTAGCTGAGCTGCAGTTCAGATGAGGAATAAACTATTCACAAAAAGATTTAGCAGTTTGATTAGTGGCTGATAGCAGACAAGAGCATCATTTGATGTCTGCAACAGCAACCTGACACAAGACGAGATAAGACTGCAATAGAATAATTGTCTCTCCTAACTTAGTAAGTCCTAATTGCCTTCCTGATTTTGAAACAGCATTTGGAAACCTATGACCTAATAATTGCATTCTATTCTTTCCCTCCAGTCACAGAGCTTAAAATAACCAATATCTGCAGATTTGCAATGCCAGTGTATAAACATACATGTTGTGAAAATCAAGTCACTGGATTTCAGAATGACAACTGCTGTGGCTATTTGGTCTCACTGTAATCCTTGGCAAAATCCCCTGTCCATGATGTGCAACAACCCTCAGGGCATTTTCTGGTCCCTTCTCACCTGCATCATATCATCCCACCCCCTTTCTTGTCAACTACTAAATTTGTAAAGTTCTGGGACAATAACTGTCTCCTTTTTGAAAGTTTGCATACATTAGCTAGCAGGAAAAAAAGATAGATTTTTTCATATCAAGAACACTTGCATTGTCTTCCCCTTGCTCAGAAGCTCAACATCACCTCACAGAGTAGCAACCCCAAGAAATTTGAATAAACACTGACCAGGGCTAGTCAACAGCAAAAAAAATTAGAAGTCTCAAGTATTCCTTTATCAAAGATTTGCTAATACTTACTCCAGCCTAACTGCAGAGTCAGATGATTCTCTGTCAAACAGCCAACGGAAAAAAAAATCAAGGCTGAAAGAAAGATGATTAATGTAATTCAGTCTCCAACAGCTTAATACTGTGTAAAATTGCTTCTCTTTTTAAGTAGTTAAAATCAAGACAGTGGATAAAGAGAATTTAATCAAATCATCTGAACACCACCACTTTAGCTTTATCACAGTTCCTGATCGCTAGAGACAAGAAAAAAAGATACAGAATCAAACAGAACAGAAACATCTACTTCATACTAAAGTTTTAATGATTCTTTTTAAACAATTTTATACAGATAGGACAAATACATGACACCCTGTTAGCCAGGGAAACAGTCAAACCCTGTAAAGGTGGAAAGAAAAGGACAACTCTAACTTACAGACATGGTCAGGAAACCGGATTCTCAACTATGATGGTGAGTATGGGAAACTTTCAATTATTCATTGACCTTATAAGGTCTTAAATTTCCTTGTAGAAAGTCAGGCTTTGGGAACTTTAAGGGCAAAATGAACATTGAAATCTAATGTGTAATGACAATATAAACACACACTGGAGGGAGTGAGTGGTACATCAACTATAAAACACAAGGAAGATGTCTCAATAAAAATACTCAACCATTACTTCACTAAAATATGACTCTTTACCTGGTCAGACCAAGGGAAGGCAGAATCAGTACCATGAAGATCAAAAATATGTAGACTTTATGCATCATTATTCTGTTCTCTGCAGATCTACCAACATAAAAGGTCATAAAATCTGCGTAAGAAACTCATATAAAGGGCTTCCACATATGAAGAATCTTGCCCAGAGAACATCAGGACTCATCAGACTTCCAGCTTCCCCTACCATATCCCATTGCTACAACACACTCACTGAACAAACATCTTTAAGATATTCACCACTTTGGATCAGACAGACTTTTGGTATCTTCTTGGGCAAGGAAAAGTTTCTGAACATTATACTGGACTCTGGATTAGCATCACTACAGGTCTGCACCACAAGCACGGGGCTGTGTGACAGCCACAGCTGGTCTCCACAGGGTCTACAGACACGTAATCTTGCAGCTGCTTGTAAACAAACAGTGTCATGCCAAGAGGGATTAGGCAGTTCATAAAAGGGCACCATTGCCAAGAAACCAGACACTTAGACAACCTATTGGACTGTTCTTGCCAAGCGCCAAGTCTTCAGGAACAACATGTCACCACTACTGCTATACTTCTACTACAGCAGCAGGGACATGGATCTAGTGAGACAATGCTGCCAGGAAGGTGCATTGATCACTATAAACAATTCAGACTGTTAAAGGTGGTATCTAATAGGGCTTTAAAACACAGGTTTTCATAGAATCATAGAATCGATTGGGTTGGAAAAGACCTCCGAGATCATCAAGTCCAACCCTTGGTCCAATTCCAGTCCATTTACCAGATCATGGCACTCAGCTGATTTTACTCCAGGTTTGCATCTGCTAGATACAGCTGCAATGACAGATGTAAGCAGAAAGAGGGTTTTACATCAGAATTCCTTTTTATTTTGAGATCTGAAGGTATTATTTTTTTACCAGAGACCAGTCAATTTTAATACGAGCTTTCAGTGAAATCTAGGAATATTTTATTCCTAGACAACCTATCAACTAGATTTTTTTTCCCCCTAAAGAAGAGACATCCTAGCCATCTGTATCTGTTAATAAAAACAGGCAGAAAATTCCTTCCCTGGATCAGACCATTTCCTGATGTATAACCTGTCACTGTGGCCAGGCCCAGTGTCCTGTCACCAGCATGGCCTGTTTTGCTGATTTGTTATTAACTCAAAGCTTACACTTATGTTTTAGTGTTTGTTTTGTTTTCTTCTGGTGCAAACCCATTCAGTTTCACTACTCACCACCTTCTTAATTTATTCATTTTTGCCAGACTTTTCTGTGCAATCTCCCTGATCCACTCTTGGTTCTTCCTGCTCAAGCTCCCCCCTTGCTGTGCATCAGTTTGGGAACAGAACATTCGTCAGGCATTAACAATTTCTAAGAACTGCTCGTTTATTGCTCTGCTTTGCTTCGGTCTTTTAGATGAGAACAACTTTTGGTCTGTTCTTGAACTCCACGGTCACCCTTGATTTATCCAAGTTCCTGAGCAGGCATCCATGTGAGAGATTCCCAATTCATCTTGGCATTTGGGCATCAGCATTTGAGTTCAAGATTCCAGGTTTCTCCATGAACTCTTAAGGTAACCTTTGCTAATCTTAGATCAGCTCAGACTCCCACAAATAGGGCGACAGTGACGAGGCAGTTCCTTTTCCAGAAGGAGCTGAAGGGACAGGAAATTACCATTTTAGACTGGAAAGCTCATGCTCTCAGCTAAGGTCCCAAAAAATTAACCTGGTTTTAAAGCAATAATCCAGTCTTCCCATCCCCCACAAATTAGTTCGTCATTCACCTTGAACTTGGCTAAATTAATTTGCATTTCCCTGGCAAAGTGTCTTAACTATTGTGAGCTGAATAACAAATGTCTGAAAACCAACATTAACGTGGCACCAAATCTTCTCTCTGGCAGTATTAACACCCCAATATTGTGTATGTAATTATCATTTTCACATCACCACTTCATTTGTCACAGTGTTACACGTTGTGTCGTGGTGCTCCAAAATAAACACATTCAGCAGAGAGAGCACAGAAAGGGAAAAACAGCCAAAGGAATGTGAAATCAACCCATCTTTATTCACTATTTTATTTTATCCTTCACAGAGGTTTTTTAAAGGCATCATCTGGCCTACTTAAAACTTCACAATATATAGAGATCAGTCCCTGAGGGTCAGCTTCACTTATGCAAGCAGTTGCATTGCCCTAAATCTTGCCTCAGAGGGGTACTAAGACTACATCTTTAATCTGAGTTTGCATTCAGCTCTATCAGTTGTTTTATTTTGTCGACTATCCCAGGTACAAAGCAGCAACTGCTGGCATGAAACCACGAAGATACATGCAAACACTTTTAAGAATTGTCTCATCGCTGCACAATTCCTGTAGTTTTGTATAATTAACTATTAACAGCACTGAAACTCTAGTACTCTAAAAATCTGCTAAGTAAAGGGGTTGTACTGAGTGATCTCCAGAGCTCCCTTAAAACTCGAAATATTCTGTAATTCTTTCCCGAGCAGCTTCAAGCCTGGATACCCTCTTGCAATATAACATAAAAACCTAAGGGAAATAACAGCCAGGACACAGGGAGAGCAGGCACCTCCCAAAGCCACACTCCCAAAGGCCTCCCTGAGCTTGTGCTGAGCTTTTTCCCTGCCAAGATTTTTTTTTTTTCCCCTTTTGCAGAAAGCAGAAGTCACACGAGGAAGGAAACTTGAGCAGCAAGGTCTTCAGCAGCACAGCTTATAAAAATAAATATATGTGTGACATAAATATATATACAGCTTTTTATGGCTGAGGGGAACCAGCCTAAGCAGAGGGTGTGTAGGAGAACAAGGACAGCTCCAGCAGCTCTGTGAGGGAACTTTTCCCTGGGCAAAGGCCTCAAGGAGCAAAGATGACAGTTTTTAACACCAGTTAGTAGCTGCAGTAGCAATAAACATCAGGTTTATTAAGGTGTTTCAGCCCTACTATTCAGAGATTCGTTCTCTGCTCCTTTGTTCCTCCTTGAGAAACCCCATCCTCGGAGATTTTCAAGACTTTTCAAGCCACTCGCTGTGGCCACACAGTTTGAGCTGATCTGACCCAGCACTAGAAACCGTCACACTATCATCTGTCAAATCACACAGGGGGGAAAAAAAAAGCGCGTGTTATCACCCTGAATCAGTTCTGGGTTAGTAGCAAAAAGAAAAAAAAAAAACAAACAGAGGGTTTGCTCAGTACGCAAGGCCTTGTAATGATCGGTCTGTTCCCCGCACTCTGATGAGGAGCAGCGGAGGGAGATGGGGTTGGTCAGCCTGGGAAGATGCTCAGGAGGGACCTCCCCGCCCTCCACAAGTCCCCTAGAGGAGGCTGTAGGGGGCGGTCTCCTTTGCCGTGGCTGCAGGGAGAGGATCCGGCGCTGGGTGATGTGTTGGGGGGCTGAATGGTTCAGGGTAACAGCAGTGGTGCTGCATTCACGGCTGGCCTTGACGACCTTAAGCCTCTCCCCCCGCTACGGACGAGCCGCGGCCTCGCTGCCCCAACCCCGCCGCCATTTTGCACTCCCCGCCCGCCCCTCGCGGTGACGTCACGGGCCGGCCCCGCCCCCGGCGCGG
>JAOXXN010000446.1:16209492-16231428 GCA_026770055.1 Myrmophylax atrothorax | reverse complement strand
CAGGTAGTTCTAGACAGTGATGAGGTCACCTCTGAGCCTCCTCTTCTCCAGGCTAAACAACCCCAAGTCATGGGATCATGTAGCCCTTGAGCACCGTGAGATGTGTAACTGTACCAATGCTGGAAATCAGATCTGTGACCACTAGTGACTTCAGAAAACTATTCTGACTGATTGAGAAGGGCTCAAAGCTCATGTGTGTAGTGTAACAATACAGAAAAAAACAAGTTGCATGCAACTGTGATGAACAAACATTCTGGACATGATGTCTCAGAAAGGTATGGTACAGAAATTCAAAGGTAAAAAAAAATTGACCTTAGAATATAAAAACAAACAAAAGAAATGGCTACAAGCTTTATGGATAAAAATTGAGTGAAGTTCAGAGAAGCTGGGATCCAGTGTGCTTTTGTCTGGACTGTAGGCAAACTGGGCATCAAATCTGGTATTCCAAACCAATCTGTGCTGAGTTCTCCAACTTAGCAGCAGGTCAGTGGGCCTGACATCTCTGGAGGGCTCTGGTTTTATCTGAAAATCCCGTAGCCACACATCTGCTGGGCCTTGGTCCCATAGATCTTCTCAGATCACCACTAACAACACCCAACAGCAACTGAGCTGTGCACCAAGAGTTACATCCAGGCCATTTTTGTCATGCCAAGCAATGAGAAGATGGATGCTCTTTGTATAAGTAGCATGGCAGAAGTTGGAGCACTTTCTGACAAGTGGGATTCTAGGGTTCTGTGATGGACTCAGCCTGGAGGGGTTCTAAACCCACGTGTCCTATCTGCCCAGAGAGCAAGCTAGGTATGGGATCAGAGGCACTTCTCATGCTCCTGTCGAAGGTACGCCTCCAGAGCCCGCTCATTAAGTTTTTTCTGATTAAACAGGAAGAGGAGAGAGGTGGGGAGCAGGGGGAAGCATATGCAAATCAAGTGGTTAGATTACACTTGCTGTGGGTTACAAATGACTTAAACACCAAAGTGTGGTTGTAACACTAGAAAGAGACAAGACCATGACATGCCCTGCTCTAAGAGGTCTGCGGATTTAAGAGCTCCAAGATAAAGACTTTCTTCATTTATTTTAGTTACTCAGTTTATAAGGTAAAAACAGAGGAAAAGCTTGCTTACTTTGTCCAGTGGGACTCCAGCAAAGTTGAGTAATAGACAATTGTTGGTAGCAAAGCTGAGAAAGACCAGAGCAAGAGCGTTGGGAAAAACTGACTGACAACGGGATTCTGTTATGGGAGAAAAGAAAGAATAAGTATTAAAAATATGGGGTAGAACAGAGGCTGCAATATTTTGCTTTTTGTAAATTATAGGAGGATGAACCGGGGAAATTATGCTCAGATAGTCTTAAACTGAGTAGTGAAGACAAAAACTAAAGTGGGATTGAGAATTAAATTCCATGAGAGTGCAATCTCACAGCAGTTTTTGTGTCATTTACACTAGTTGGGGGAAGTATTTAAAAAGAACAGCTTGCAGGAGATGTAGCTGCAGTCAAACTAGGATCAGATATATATATGCTATCTTGCTCTGAACTTAATAAGCAAAATAAAAACAACATTTCACTTCAAAATTTAACATCTGAATTCCTCACATCTTATCACAGGAATAAAAATACAGATTGGACTTGAAATTCCATTTTTGGAAAGGTTTTTTGATTACAAAATTTAGAATTAAGTAAATGTGGAATGCAAATTTTTACCACAAACAAATATATAAATATATTTTAATAATAAAAAGTTTCAGATGAAATTACTTCCAACTACTATTCCAGGAATAAAAGAGGGCTTAAAGACCCAATTCTGGATGTATGTTTTTTAGTCAGCAGTCACATACAACAATCCTGGGAATTTCAACTGAATTTAACTTAAAGATGTATAGTAGAACAATGAAACAATGTCTACCAGTTTCCCAACATTTTGGTTTGATACACAGCTATATCCAAACATATGGCAGGACTCACATTAAGGTAGTGAATAGGTTTAGTGACGTTGAACTTGTCCATGGTTGAGATGATTATGGAAGGAGTAGTAAGAAAAAACAGCACAATGAAAAGAAGCAAATTAATGCAAGCCCATCTAAACCACCATTTCAGTCCACGCACTGAAAGATTTTTCCTGGAGAAAAAAGTAAAAATAAAAAGGACATTAAAACAAGCAGTAAGCATTTGCTGCTAAAAAAGATATATACTATCTGTCAAGTAGCAGGTGGCACTGCTTTTTGTAAACTGAGCTTTCAAAGTTATATAACAAAGCACTGCATAAGTTCCAGTTGCCATTAGAAATAAAGAAAACTGCAACCTCTCTTGAATGATTACATAAATTGTGCTTGCAGAAGAACATATTTAGTCTTTCATTACACAAACATATTGTCTAATGTAATTAAGGATTGGGATGAAACACTTCTACTGTTCAATAATACAGACGTATGAAACAAAGATAGAACAAGCAGAGACAGAGTCAGAAGGTACAGAGAACTTCTGCAAGGAGAGCAATTGTCAGAGGCAGAATCTACCAAGAAACTATGATTTGAAAAAAATAATTTACCAACACTGCATCCCTTCCTGCTATATTAAGACAGAAACCATAGATTTTAAACATGTGAAGTTCTTCAATGTTATCTGAAGTGGTTCCCAGAAAGACTGGAATGATTTGATCTCCAGCTAAAGCCAAGTATTTAGAAGAGCCAAAACAGGGATACAGAGGTTCAGTAACTCTTTAATTATGACCAATTTTTTGTGAACTTGGCAACTTGGTAAACCACTGTGCTTCCTCTTCCTCAAGAGGGAGAGAAGAACAGAAAAAACTCCCCCAACCCAAAATATCAAACCTCCATCATCTTCTCTTTGAGATGTTTAGAAAAGTTTTGGAAGTGCTTCAATCAACTGAGTAACACAGACCAATTCCAGCGCTCGAAGAAAGAAGAGGAAATGAAGCACACACATGGAAGAATCCTTTCATGAATAGGGCTCATTAAACTGCCCCTACCTGGAAAGCAGCTTGCAAGAGATTTTTAATTCATATCTCAAAGTAAGACTGCTGCAAAAGACACAGCTAAGAATCACAGTTGTTTACATCTTGGTTAAAGATTCTGTACTTTATTCCCAGCTGCAGAACTGGAGCTGTAGTTCTAGAGAAAACCTCTCAATTATTTGAAATCAATGGCATGATTACCTTAAGAGTAATCTTCTATTAAAATAATTAAGAAAAATTGTGCTTCTAAAAAAATTACACACAAGTGAATACAGTAACTTGTGCATGACTGTGTCTCACTTGCAGTTTTGGGTTGGGCAGTGGAAATGTCACAAGTTTACAGTTATAGGAAGAAAGGATTATATTGTCCCCACCCTAAGTTATTTGCAAAGCACATTGAAAATGTTTAGATCTTTTTTAGCCTATAAGCACAACAGAAGGAAGCACAGGAGCAGTTTAATTCAAAAGTATTAACTGGGAAATGTACTGGGTCAATAAAGATGATGTTAGAAGACAGATCAGAGTTCACAGAGTGAATCGAGTTACACTCATCACATGTCAACTCAAAAAACATACATGTACTTGAAGATATTCAGCACTAACACCAAGGTGCTTTCCTCAGATCTCACGACTAAATATGCACTAGCCTCAAAAAATGGAAACACTGAGACACAGACATTAAGAAGCTTAGGAGATTTTTTTAACTTTGGGGTGGCGAAACTCTAGTCAGCCTCAGAGAGGCCTCCTCAAAGTCAATGAAGAACACCAGTATCAAAATAAAGAGGCAGATCAGCCCCATTTAAACACTACATAAAGTCTTAGTTTAGGGTTAAAGGAAAACACTCGCAGCCCTGTTTCTCCTATGCCCATTCTAAACCTACATTATCATCATTAAATGGATGTAAGACAGGATTCTTACCAACAAATATTCTCAGGATAAGGAGCATATGTAACCTCCCAGTTTGACACACACAGCTCCCTGCTGTAGGACGATGGCTGGGGCTCTCCTTTACACTTAATACTCTGACATTTGCAGGCATTGAAGTCCTTAAGGATGCTGTAAGGAAGAAGAGGATTTTTCCAATTTTTTACACCTGAAAATTCTGAATACGTAATGAGAAAGACTGGGAATAGTGATAAAGGTTTTTTATAGTACTTAAACAACAATGTAACATATTTTGCATTAATGACAATTACATAAACAGTTGCTACCACAGGTCTTTGAGATCTGTTTTGTTGGAAACAAAAAGCAGTTTTGGTTTAAACTGTTCACTGCTTCTACCAACATGAACAATTGAATTCCAAAAAAAGTAAAAAATACATCAAAGCCCGAGAGTATTAGAAAAAAATAGAAGAGAGAGTTCCCTGAACACATCTTTACATAATTACAACTGTTTTCAAATCAAAGTAGACTATGACATGAGAGTGCAGACTAATCATTCACACTAGCATCAAATCCAGCCAATTTTCAGAAAAACTTTTAGCATGCTGTTATTCTTACAATTCCAAGTATTACCCTCTTTCACCCACCCTAAAATAATCACAGTACTTAACTCTATCTTCTAATATTATGAGTTGACTGACACTCAATGTATTTAAAGAAAATTTAAAGATGCCCAGAATAAATGCTGTCAAAGATTTCTCAAAGGACAGCAGTAGAAGGGCTAGGCATACTCTCAGAGACTGTTCTAGTACACTTGCATGGAAACAGTGTATTTTATATATAAATGCAGAGACTGTAAAATGTGTGAACATGCTTGTTTCTCAGCTGTGCTGTTATTATAAAGAAGACAGAGAACCACACACACAAACACCAAACAAATAAACCAAACCCCAAACCCCAGATCTTTACCTTACCGGATTTCAGGTAGTGATGTCAATTGCCAGCATCTTGCAGCAGCAAGTATTTAAGAAAGTCAATTATTCTTTGCCAGTTTATTTTTAAAAATACATACAGAGCAAACTTTAGCCACCATTAAACAAGCTTCTATGACCACCTGCCCTCATGAACCTCAGTTCTGGCTTCCTGTTTTCCCATTCCATTTCAGGATTCTGTGGAGCAGAGCATACTAAGGGCAACAAGTAACTTTCTAATTTGATTTGAGCCTCGGCTTCACACATAATCTAATCTAATTTTCCAGGAAATGGAGTCCACCACATCAATTCCAAGCTAAATAAACTAAAATCTTTTCAGATCTTGATAATTCAGCTCAGAGATGCCTGCAGTATAACTCGAAACACATGCCCAAGGAGAACCTATCCCATCAAAATTGTACACACATCAGCAGCTAGAGAAGGAACTTCAGTGCTCATTTCTTCTTTCAGTTTCACCTCTCAAAATGTTATTTCATTACAAAATTAGGGGAGGAGGCAGCTTTCATCATGCAATCGCTACTCAGGCAAAGAGTGGCAAGCAAAACCTTCTCCAAGATATCAAATTCTTGCAAGAAATTCTACACCCTGGACTTCCTTGAAAAAAAATCCTGAAACACTGGCTCTCTTAACATGACTTGAAGGTCAAAAGAATGCAGACAATTTAAATCAGAGAGGCTGTGAAGAATAAAAAAAGCATGACATGTTATGCTGTAAAACAAATATTTTTCTGCTTCCCTTTACCCACTTTGTGTTAGTGAAAGGTGTTCCCAGTGCCAACAGAAAATAAGAGGCTACATGCATTTGCCTCTACAAATAACTGAATAAAAAATACTGAACGACTTCTGACATTAGGTCTACACGTATATCTGTAACAGCAGGTAATAGAGATACAGAATTACCTATGGCCAGGTCAGTCACTGACCCTACCCTGGTGAGATGACTAACCAGCAGCATAATTTGCACCCACTCTGATAGTTTGCTCATTGTACCATTTGCACAGTAGAAAATGGAGGAATCAGTAACTCATATTCAATTAGTCTACCCTTCTATGATGAACTGACCCTACACTGATGTACTGAATCCCACACAGAAGAGAAAGGCTCCTTATCCCAATAAATGTCCTGAGCCTTTTAGCCCCTCAGAAAGTAACTTCACTCAAAGCACAAAGACTAAAATGCACAGTTTAGGGAAAACTTACCAGAAAGCAAAGCAGAAAATATCCATAGAATGGTGAAAAGAAGAAAGGAAGAAGAGCCAAGATAAGCAAACGAGACACAGACAACAGATCATTTGTACTATTACAGTGAAAAGAGAACAAACAAAACAGAAGACAAAACTTACTAGGTTGCCATGGATTTCTCTTGAAATGTTACAAAAGCCATTCCCAACGGGTTATTATGAACAGCTTGTTCCTCTTTTGAATATTCTTCCATCAGTTCATTTCTGACTTTGGTATAATAATCTACAGCATCCTCCTGTCAGAAAATTGATGACTGTTACATTCAAGCACCAGCAGGCTGATATCTTCATCAACATACACCTTACACAAACCACGGTTTCTCTTCCTCATACTACTTCCACAAATTACAAATCATGCCACAAGGCAAAGACAAACAAACAGGAAGATTTTCTTGTATTTACATTTTGCACTGAGATTACATTTCAAAAATTTTGGGGAATTCCTTGTAAGGAAGCACATGATAGATGAGCTGCCGGCAATGAATGAATATGGAATTTTCTGAAGCTCAACAAAGCTGTTCTCTGCCCTTTTAACAATCTACCTGGCCATAACTAAGAAAGAACACAATCTGTTACCCTTTCACATCCTCTCATTTCACAGCAGCAGAACTGCCCACATGGCTTAGGGTTGATTTGGACCCGCTTGCCATACTTCTGGTGCAGGTGTTCATAGTAAGTCAAGCTTTTTTCAGCCTGTTTTCTGGACAGAAAACAAAAATCCATAACAATTTGCAACAAAAAAGTATAAACATCAAGATAAGAAAAATACAGTCTGCAAGAAAAAAAGTTATTGCAAGGACTGATGGCAAATTAATCAGCCACCAAAGACATTTACATACAGTTTATTTTAGTTATATATATATATAATTTATTTTAAAGTCAGTAATAGTATTATACAGCCTACAGTTACAGTGATGTTCCAGGAAAAAAACCAACCAAACACAGTGCTATCCATGATAGCCCCCAAAATAACACTTCTCTCTCCTTAGATCATCAATCTGGCCAAAGACTCAGGGTTAACAGTTATTAATTCAATAGTTCAGTTTTTCACTTTGCATGCCTGACAATAAATAACTGCACATAGATAAATAAATAATCAGCAAGTCAAATCTTAGCTTATGCAACATACCACATCTACAAGAGATGGGCTGAACCACACAGCTCACTTTAAACCACAACTGAATCTAACTGAAGTCCAGACCAGAACTTTAGGATCAGAATTCATCTGTAGAATGTGCAAGGTTAGTACTGCTGATATATGCTGATTAAGGACTAGCAAAACATTTGTAACATTATTCTAAAGTCATGTAGATTACAAAAACAAGCACCTTTTTTTGAAGAGGTGAATAAGCTTGGCTACATCATAACAGAGCTGGACCTCCAGCACAGTGCAAGTTGGGTAGGCATCCCTGAAATGAAGCAGCACATGAGAACATCAAGAACAGAAAGTACCATGAAGAAACTGCTCCAAAGAACATCAATGATAACCTAATTGACATCTCAATCACTCATTTCATTTCTGAATAAGGTATCATAAATCAGGGACTTCCAGAGAGACAGTTGCTGAAAGTTACTTCAATATGAGATGCACATTATTGCAAGTAAAGGTTGTGTGGGAGCATAAATGGAAAGTGTGAATACACAGCCATTTTCTTACATGTTGATTTTAAGATCAGCCAACTAACTTTATTGAAATACAGTTTTTTCTCAATGCTGGCTAAGGAATAAGATATGTTTTTTAGAGCACAGATACACTATAATATGACTTCTAAACTCAGCAAAATTCAAAAAAATGTATCTGCTTGGTCAGGTAAAACTACTAGGACGACTTTATCTCCTGGTCCTAATAAAAGATGGAGAGAGGCTTTTTACAAGGGCATGTAATGATAGGACCAGGGAGAAGGGCTTTACACCGAAATAGAATAGGTTCAGATTAGGTATTAGGAGGAAATCCTTTCCTGTGAGGGTGGTGAGGCACTGGAACAGTTTGCCCAGAAAAGCTGTGGACTTCCAGCCCCATCCCTGGAAGTGTTCAAGGCCAGGTTGGATGGGGCTCTCAGCAACCTGGTCCAGCAGGTGATGTCACTGCACATGGCAGGGGCTTTGGAACTCCATTATTTTTAAGGTTCCTTCCAACCAAACCCATTCTAATGGAATTACTCAAGCATGGAACTTACGTAAAATGGCCTTGTATTGTCTCTTCATTTGCGTTTTTTGGAATACCAGTTATAAACAATGTGCACTTAACCTGTGAGAGCAAATGCAAGTCAAATTTTGAGAAATCACATCATGAAAGAGAAAACAAGAATATAAGGAAGGCAGTGACACAGCACAAGTAGCTATGTAGTGTGGGGGGGGAAGTAGGAAATTTTGATTTTGGTGGGAGCTGCATATATTTGAGACAGCACCTTCTCCATTGGTAATAGGTTACAGCAAAATTTCACAAATCCCTCCCCAATCCCCTTCTCTCCATCCATTTTCACAATTCACTCAGTAGAGCATTTCACATTTATGTCACATTCTACCAAGCAGGAGTCATCTCAGCAATTTACTTTTTTAGCTTTATCTACTGGCAAACATGCTTTCTGGGGTTTTTTTCACCCCAATACAGAAACTTACTATGTTTTCTTCTTTATATGTTACATACTTCATATGATGTCTCATGAAAACAACAGTCAGAATCAGGTAAATAACAGCGAAAACCGTATGCAGCCAAAGAAGATCATTTCTGTTGGACAAAATGTTATGAATATGAAAAACAGAAACAACCAACTGTGCAACCGATAAAAGTAGCTATAAAAATGCTAATCAGATCAGAACCTCTCATTGAACACAAAATAGGAAAAAAAGCAGTTACTGGTAGTCAGTCATGCCTATGCAGATGCCTTGGACAGCCAATAGGAAGGGTTACTTGCTTATCATACTATTCTATGGGTAATGAACCCACCAAGGAAACAGATACTCTGTGACATGGATATATTTAGGAAGCGTTTGGCTTGCACCTTCCCACTCAGATGGCCAATAGCACACATGATGCTATTTGCCAAACTGGTTTTAATTTGCCTTATTATTTACTGTGCTGAGTGCCTCACTGAACTCTCCTTGAACACAATCCTTATTCAAATTGAAACAGCCTCAATACAGGGAGTAAATTCTGCTTTTCTGATGGCTCCTTCTTTAAAGCTTACAGAAGTTCTGTTCTGTGAACAGTTCTTCAGTTTTGTGAAGAGTATTAATAATTACAATTAACCTAAAATACAGGAAATTATTTTACAGATTAAAAAAAAAAACCAACCAAGCAAGCAAAAAAACCCCCACTGGTTACTAGGTTTCATAATGTGGTTTTAGAAACAAAGTGCATTGGCAGAAACTCTACTGGACACAGTATCATGGATGGATTTGGATTGATAAGGAACCAGAAGACTTGTAGAGCTTTGTGTTTCAACTATTTTACTGACTGTTTTTAAAACACATAGAAACAATTTTAACTGCAATCAGACTGGAGAGACACGCACACACATAAATCTAAGGTAAGGGAATTTAAATCATCTGGGTTACACATTCTAGGAAAGCTGTCTGCTTTACTTTCCTTCTGAAACATGGTTTCTTTTAAAGTGGAAATTTCTGAAAATAGTATCACTAGATGTGAAGTCATTACCCAAAAGAAACATGGTGAAAGAAATAAGAGCTGAGAGTAGAAGCCAAGTCTCAGGATTTCTTATCAGCACTGTAAGTGCACAGCCTGAAGCAGAACGTATCCCAGCTCCAGTCCATGAAGCGTGAATAAGTTATTCTGACCTCAGGAGCCACACTGCAAGTATCAATTCTTGTGTTTAGAGCCCATGGCAGGACTCTGACACAAGCATAAAGGTACTCTGCAAGACTTACCCCATTTGTAAGTTCACTATAGTTGTTCTTCCAAAACTATAGGGATCTTTATCTAAGAACAAAAAAAAATTAGCATAATTAGCTGGTGCAGCATTCACAGGTAAACTACCAGAAAGTCAGCTTTTGTTCTAAAGATATTAACATATTTCTTTTTAATGCTGAGCAAAAAGATTTAAAATCAGAATCAATGCTGGTTTACTCTGTATTGCATCTTAAAGCTGGAAAAACAGCCTCAGGATTATACCACACTGAAGCCATCATGAGAAGCAGCAGACTTTTAAAAACCTAAACACTACATCTTTGCAGCAGTTCCTTTTCTCCCTTCAATCTCCCTTAATGTCCATTAACAATATTGTTTAGGGATTGAACATATTTCCTTCACATTTTCTTTCCATCTTAACTGATTCCTTATCTCAGACTTTTAAGCTGCATTAATTTAGTGTTGACATAACAGTGTTGATAACCTTGCTAAGGTCAAAAATGAGAGAGTTTATATGACATTATTTCTCTGGACTGTCAAGTATTTAAAACACGATAAGGCAAGTGAGTGAAAATTGAGTAAATGTTCACAAGAGAAAAAGAGTTAAGTGTATCTGGAAAAGTAAACAATCCTTTAGCACAGACTGTTAAACCACATTGCAGGTTAAGCCATCACAACTGAAAGAACTGTAACTGCAAAAAATCAACTTACAGTGGAAGGGGAGGGACACTAGACCTTTGTTTTTCAGCTTTATTTCCTAGGATCATGAAAGTTAATGCAGAAAAACAGAAGCTGTATTCTCCTGCTTTACAAGGCCAGCCATTCTCTGCCATTTGAACTAACAAAGAGCATCTATTGGTACCCAAAACAGTACAAATTTTATCAAATTATAATTAGAGAAGGACAGTGCACACAAATTGATGCTTATTACAAAATCCTTTAGGGTATAAATATACAGGTAGCAGCTGATACTGTAAGTCTTTTGAAGGCACTAGCATCTCTCTCTCTGCTTTACAAAGGGGGTGAAGGGCACCAGCTGTGACAAATCTGATTCTTTAAAACCAGGGATGCTGGGTGAGAACACAGAAATGGAACGCAAGGAAGGAGAAGTGACTATGCAGTGATAAAGGGTCTTTTGAAAGAACAAAGAGAAAAGAAACGCAAAGAAAAAAAAAGATGGTCTTTAAGAAAGCCAATACCAATATAAAATATCAATAAATTAATAAATAAAAGAAAGCTCATAAAAGGGAAGTCAGAGATTGAAGTTCCACAGGGAAACAATAAAAAAAGGAAAAAGCAAAGGTAAAATGTATCCTATTACAGAGGAGGGCTAAGTCACAAGATTTAAAAAAAAAAAAGGTAGGAGTAAACTGAAAGCAAAAACTAGGACACATTATAAAGGATAACATAAGATAATATAGAGACAAAGACCAGCAAGACCACTACATGGAGTAAGATGCAATTGTTATGGTATGAGAACATACAAAACAAAACACAAGCTCAAGAGCTTCTCAGAAAACCAAATGTTATTGCTTTTTTTCCCATCACTATCCACCAAGATGATCAATGATGAACAACTCTGTAAACATGACCCTGACAAGACTGATACAAAGCCAGGTACAAAATGGGCTTATAAGGGCTTATTATCAAGTATGGAAGAATGTATAAACAGGGTTAACAGAGTTCTCACTCAGAGAAATCAGTATTCCCATCAGCAAACTGAATGGCAGACTAGAGGACATGATTGTTGTATTTGTTGAGTGTGAGTTACTAATGGAAAGAGGTAGGTGCCACACTGGAAGACATAATCAGGACTAGACTGCAAGAAATATGAAAGAATTCTTTGTCTAGTAGGCATTGACAAAGTCTCTGGAAGAAGATGTGTCCAGTTCTGAGACACAAACCAAGACAGAAAGGAACAACAAGAGACAGTCTATCCAGATTAAAACAAAAATTCAAGGCATAGCTGGTGATTTTTTCATCAGCCAAATGGAAAACATTTCTCATTACTGACTAAATTAACTGGTCCAGTTTATGAAAAAGAGGAAAAAGCCCAGATGAGTTTATAATCCTCAAGCAGCTACAAGGATTTTGCAAAGAGGTAAAGAATAATCTATTATCTCCAATGACAGGTCAAAAAAATTGATTTCAAATAGCAGCAAAAGAGGTTCAGACTGGATACTAGAAGGAGATTTCTCAGCTGTGAAGATGGTTTCCATTGGCAATCACCACCAATAAAAAACATAATGAATGCTTAGATAAACACCAGTTAAGAGGGCATAGGTAAAGTTAATTCTGCCTGGAGCCTTCTAGTCTAGTCATCTCTGTCTGTATGTGGTGTACAATCTTGTTTCTGACAACTGTTTAAAGAACCCCCTACATTCACATAAATTTCATATCAGCCTGAGGGGCTGTGTTGGGTTTCCTTGGCCAGGTTTTGGTAGCGGGGGTGCTGTGGGGTCACTTCTGTGAGAAGTTTCTAGAAACTTCCCCCATGTCCTTCAGAGCCAATGCCAGCTGGCTCCAGAACGGACATGCCAAGGCCAAGCTAATCAGGAATGCCAGTAACACCTCTGTGATAACACATTTAAGAAGCAAAAAGTTATTGCACAGATCTAACTGTATCCAGAAAAGAGCAGAGTGAGAATATGTGAGAGGAACAACTCTGCAGATGCCAAGGTCAGTGCAGAAGGAGGGGGAGAGGTGCTCCAGGGGCCAGAGCAGAGACTCCCCTGCAGCCTGCAGTGAGCCCATGGTGAGGCAGCTGCGCCCCTGCAGCCCCTGGAGATCCACCCACAGCCTGTGCAGGAGACTCACACCAGAGCAGGTGGACACGCAAGAGAGGGCTGGAAACCTGTACTGGAGCAGGGTCCTGGCACGGACCTGCAGACCCATGGAGAGAGGAACCCACGCTGGACCAGATTTTCTGGCAGGACTTGTGACCCTCTGGGGGACTCAAGTTGCAGCAAGCTGTTCCTGAAGAACTGCACCCCATGGAAGGAGTGACCCACACAGGGGCAGTTCATGGAGAACTGTTGCCCGTGGTATGGACTCAAGTTGGAGAAGTTCATGGAGAACTGTCTCCCATGGGAGGAGCCCCATGCTGGAGCATGGGAAGGACTCCTCTCCCTGAGCAGCAACAGGAACAACATGTGATGAACTGACCATGATCCCCATTCCCCATCTCCCTGTGCTGCTGGAGCAGAGGACGTAGAGCCCAGGAAGGAGGGAGGGGTGGGAGGAAGGTGTTTTTAAGGTTTATTTGACTTCTCATCATCCTGCTCTGATTTTGTTATCAAAAAATTCAATTAATATCCCTGAGTTGAGTCTGTTTTGCCTGTGATTATACTGGTGAGTGACGTCTCCCAGGCCTTTCCTCAACTTATGAACCTTTCACTGTATTGTCTCTCCCCTGTCCACTTGTGGAGGGGAGTGATAGAGCAGCTTTAGTGGGTGCTTGGCATCCAGCCAGGGTCAACCCACTACAGGGGGGAAAACAAAACACTACCTTATAAAGTTTATCAAAATCAAATAAATCCTAAAAGCCTTTACAATGATATAAAATAAAAAAAATAAATTCTTACCAAGTAGATCACCTGACAGGTTGACAGGTAATATGACACACACAGACAAAATGCTGATAGCAATCAACAAGCAGATGATGTGACGCTGGAAGGCAAGATAGTGTATGGCATCTTCACCACATCTCTCGTGAATCTCATCATCACTGCATCACAGACAGAAAAGCACAGGGTCAGTCTGCTTAGTCTCTTTGGGGTTATTTGGGGATGGTTTATGAACATACACTAAATTGTCAGTCTATCCAGTGACAACCCCATCAATCCTTACTGTTTTTCAACATGGCTGTGTTCTTTCATGCATGGATTCACGTTTCAGAGGTGTTTCCTTTTGCATATCACCATATAAAAATTAAAGTGAGGGAATTTAAGGTGGAAACAAAAAATCTGGAAAGCAAATATGTATGCAAATTCTTTTTTTATCAGACTAAAAGGGCACAAAATAATTTGCTGTGACCACTTGTTTTATGATAGTCACAAGTCTAGCTCTCAAAATTTAAGATCATGCTGGGACAGGATTCACTCATCTCCATAAAGGCTCTCCATGAGGAAAATTACAACAGAATCACCTTACTCTTGTGGCACTCAGTTAACAGAAAATATAATAGGCTTTGGAATTACTTCTCACTATCTCTCCATTGTCAGCAGAATAGATCATTAAAATGGGAGAACTCGGAAAAGGAAGGAACTGAACTAGCAAAAATGGAGAAAGACAAGCTTAATCCCCACCCTTTTTTATTTAAATGTACCCAAGCTAGAAATGGACTTTTAAAAATCTTGATCTACTAAGACCAAGAGATACAGACAATGAACATCACACATCTAATA
This sequence comes from Myrmophylax atrothorax, assembly GCA_026770055.1. Classification (NCBI taxonomy): domain Eukaryota; kingdom Metazoa; phylum Chordata; class Aves; order Passeriformes; family Thamnophilidae; genus Myrmophylax; species Myrmophylax atrothorax. The sequence continues at coordinate 16,217,072 of JAOXXN010000446.1, read as the reverse complement.
CTCAGTTTCTGGGAAACAGTGGGATGGACTTTTCAGAGTTAGTCAATTCCAGCCCCAACTAAACCACCAGTTCTCCACAGAAACCCTTGCAGGGAAAGCCCATTTCCTGTCTGGGGCTTCAAACAGGGGAACACCCACAAGGTACTCTTTAAAGAGGAAAAGCCTAAAGCATAAATATTAGTTCTGAATAATAAATGCCATAGATTCACTTAGGTTCACACTATCCCAAAATCAGGGAATCCCTGGGCTGGAAAAGTATTCCCATAAGCTGATCTTGTTTTCATTTTCTTTTTTAACTCTAACAGAGGCATCTGTGTAAGTGCTTATACTAAATTCTATCTATTTATCTGTATAAAAACCCCAACATTTTTGAATGAAAACCACCTCTTGAATTAGAAAGATCAAAGCAAACCACAGCTGACTATTTCTGTTTCATATACTTACTGCATCCGAAAAGCAGCTGTTATCCAAGAACAAAATCCCTATAAATAAAGAAACAAGTTTTTAGGAGCTAACATAGAAAAAATAGAGTCTCTAATATGTACAATAAAGAGAAGTGTTTCTATTAAGGAAACCTCTTAGCAAAAAAGCTGGTAGCTCGTTGCTCTGAAATCATCATTTAGAAACATAGAGAAAAACACCTAATACTCCACACACTTTTCACAAGGTACTTAATGTACCTTTAGAGAGTGTTCAAGAGTTGGGGTTTTTAATTACAATCACATTTATTGCTTGGGCTTCTTAGAAGCCTTCCCAAATCCCAATGAACACAAGTTAAGACTGAGGCTTCTAGGAAATTTTTTTTACGGTTTGTTTTAGAGCAGAAAAAGTGGTTATTTTTTCTAAAACCATTTCCAGAGACTCTCCAATTTCAAGGACAAGCTCCATGAGAGTCTAATACAAGTTAATCAGTTAAATGCTAATTAGAAACAAGGCTGTGATTACAGTAACAGAAAGATTTCTTATATAGTTTTCCAAATCCTCCTATGAAACTGGACAGCAGAGAGCACATCTCACTGAATGTTCAAAAAAACCTCTCTCAAAAGGTCTCCTCTCTCAAGTGAACATTATCCAGCCAAATAGACACATTTTATGCAACAGCTAAGGTTGCTTTAGGGTTTTAAAAAGATGAAAAAAACTGCACAAATAGCTGAGCAACCCTGATCAAACACTAGTATGCTTTTGCTGCTCACACAAATAATTAGTTGCAAGGCTAGATATTAAGTTGATGCATGTATAAAATGTTAAACTATAGACTACCACCACTGGACAGCTCTTGCATGGTACATTCTGAAGCTGCAACACAAAATCATAGAGATGTACCAGTTCAAAGACTCCAGAAAGACCATGGAGGCAAGTAATTACAAGTTTAGCCAAAACATTATTTTCCACTCCAAACCAGTTTGATTATTAAGAGTACACAGCACTATTATTAGCCTCACACACATCCAGTTTTCTCAATTTTGAGAGGAAAACAATGTACTACCAAGTGCAACTAAGTATTATTTGCAATATGAACACAATGTAACTTTTTAAACTCTTATCTAGGTACAAATTATTTACTAGTCTTTTTTTCTCTCTCCCCTCCCTGTCTGAAATTCTGTCATTTAGTCCCTCTCTAAATTAAAACAAAATAAACAAAAAGCCCCTTAAGAATAACAACACAGGATACTGGTTTATGATATGGCAATAGTTTCTCAGGAAAGAGAGATCATGTGTGGTTCTATAAAAACACAACAAACAATATTTTATTAATCTTTACATACAGGTGGTCTTCCAGTTTAATGACTGGTTCATTAGGCTACAAGGAATGGCAGATTAGAGCATATATTCCATCAAAAAGTATTATCAAAACTCTAGAATACTTACCCTATCATATTCAAGATCTTCAGGTACTGATGAAGATGTTGACAATCGGTTGTACCTCGATTCACTGAAACACATTAAATAAAGCATTTAAGTGACTTTAACAACAGATTATGGAATTCTACAGAATCATTTACATTTTAACAGTTCTTAAGTAACTAAGGGAAGGAGTACAAACCCACTTTTTCACTTATGAAAGCTGTGGTTTTCAGCTTATAGGTATGCCTAATTACAGAAACTTGTGCATGTCTCAAGTTGAAAAGGGAGGACACGTGAGCTCCTGACATGAGAGCACATAACTGAACTAGAAAGAAAACATTTTAGAGGATATTAAAACCACAGTAACGTAAGAGAATGCAACACAGGTTTGGGAGCCTAGCAAGGATCAACCTTGTAAGCTGTTTTCCTGTTCAGATTTTCCTCATTACAGAAACATCACCTCTTTTTCTTCCACCTTTCTTGCTCCATCATACAGTCTCTGTTCAGAATTTCTCCTCTCAATGACATCCCTAACCTGCAAGGGATTGCAGGTGACCTTACACAAAGAGCTCTGAAGCAAGGCTAGAAACATTTAGAGAATCCGTAGCCCTCAAAAAAAGCAGAGGTCCTGTTTTCAATTTGTTGCTAAAAAGAAACAATCAAATGTTGTAATGGTGATGTGTCCATAATTACAGGACAACACGTGTTAAAATGGAGTGTATTCACAGGTGTATCTATAATTTTGAGCAGCTGGCTCAGGTCACAGCCCAGCAGGGACAATAACACAGGCTCCTGGGTGTCTGACTGCTCAGGGGCCTCCACAGCCCACATGGAAGCACCAAAGCACCTTCATGCTTGCTGCCTGAGCTATCTGGATTAAAGCCTTCTCAGTTACTGCCCATCTCATTTTACATCATCTACATTTCACAACTGTACATGGATTACACCTAAAAACAGGCTTTGAGTTCTCTCCTGTTGCTCAGTTGTGAATTTACCACAACTTGGTTACAACAGTAATACCAGGAAGAGGTTCACTGTTAAAGTTTACCCACTTCATAGACAGCTTAGATTTTAAACATCCCAGCACATCACCCTGTAGAAAAAAAATACTTAAAAAAATTATAGTCAAAGGCTCATTTGCAGTATTACCAAAAATCAGTGAAGAATTTCAGAAGCCTGCAACAATATATTTTTATTTTTGAATCCTTCAGAAATTTTATGACACAGGCTGCACAGGGAGCTCTGGGAAGATACAGGGCTTGAGCCAAGATAAACAAAACAGTTCATATCCTTCTATCACAGAAACACACTGCAAACATCCACATGCAGCATGTTAGCACACAAGGAGCCTATTTCCTTAACCTTCACTTCCTTAACTTGTAAATGTAAAATGGAATTCATGACAATGGCAAACACAACTTTGGACTGAAACCACAAACTAACTCTGTGAGTGGGATGTATTTTACACAAAGCAGTGAGGATGTTTTTAACAAATATGTGCATGTGATTACAAACATATCTAACTGATAAAAATGCACTTATTTGGAGTCATATTTACTGTACTTACTTCCACATTCCCAAAATCAGTCTGATTGCATATCTTTTTTACCTTTCAACTTCTGATACCAGAGCAACACGACCGTAGTCCCAGAATCTCTTTCTTATAATGGAAAACAGTAATATTAAAACCTAGAAAATAAAAATAAAGATATTTGAATATTTATTTTTTATTTCATAGTAATTATTCTAAAGTGTGTAAGAACTGTCAAAAAATGCTGTCCTAGCACCTAACTCTATCTCGTGCCAACAACTCAATGGTGGCCATGCTACAGACCAGCCTGCCTAGCACCAAACGATCAGGCCATCTGCCTTCCTGTTCTAGTTTCAAAAGGAGAACTGCATGCAAAACTACTTTTGAACTGCAAGTGCATGAAGGTTTGTGACAGAAAAAGTAGTAAGTAGTACTTGAGAAGATGTAAAAACTTTTATGCACACACTTTCAGTATTATTCATTACTTAATGACCAGAACTATAATAGGAGACTTGCAATTTTATTTTATTTTTAAACACTGTTGTAAACAGGCTGTAGGGGGCTCAAATATTTTCTCAAGTGTAAAGGTTATTTTTATCTGAAGTAATATATTATTATTACTCTCAAACCCTAGAAACTCACATTTGATCTCTGCAATGCATTCTTTCATATCCCCCCTGTATTTTCACTTTTTGAAAGAGACTAAGAAAACAAGGGAAAAACCCCCCACCACTATGTATTTCATAGCTGCACTCTTTTCTTTTCTTGTTTTTTTTTCTAAGAAACAAGTTGTTCTATACAAAGCAATGAAGCTGAAGTAACAAGGCCTGTTTTCTATGCATATGTAGCATACACCCTCACCTTCCAGTTCCTCCTACATCCCATACCTGTTTGGCCAGAAAGTGGTGGTAGTGATGTAACTTACTGGGATCAAATACCAACTGGCCAGCCAGGATACATGTCAGGATTATCTACATATCAAGATTACACAGCTAATTTCCACATTTCACAATGAATATAACCTTCTTATGAGAGCCTTCCACCCAACAGGGAAATTTAATTTAGATCCTCCTCCTTCATCTGGCCATTAAACTTGATGCAAGCAGGAAAGTTCTCTATGCTCTTTGACAACTTTGGTTGAAACTGGCTACAGTATTCTACAGTTATTAGGAGGGACTGCCATACAGAAATGGGAAGACAATGCAATATATAAACCTCACTTCCTCTGGAAATCAGCTTGCTTTAGATATCCATCAGCTGACAGTTAAAAGAGGAATCTGCAGTAAATGTGTCATGAAAATAGGAGTTGCTAAATAAATTGCAGTACTCAGTACTTGAAGAAGAGAGAAGCCTTCAACACTGCATCTAACTCTCTACCTACTGCTATTGGAGAGTAGAGTTCAACAGCAAGGAACTCTAAAGTGGAGACTCAGCATCTTAAAATTCAGTCACAGCTTTTTAAAAAAAAATCCAGTCCCTCCAAACACTTCAACTAAATCTTGTTAAATGCTGTGCCATCAGGCACAGAGAGCTATGTAATTATGTAACTTCTACGAACATCCTCGACATTCCTACAGAACTACCAGCTCTGACATTACACAGGTACTTAAAATTTCTTTACAGCAGCTTGCTAGAACTCAAGAACTGTGTCATCCTTTTAGCCTGATTTTACTACCACAAACACACTTACCAAGCCACTTTGCAGGTCTGCAGCCCTGTTTCTGGTGGCTGAAGACCACCTAGACCAAACTTACAGAAATAACCCTAAGTTTTACTGCAGTCTCAGGCCTGTCCTGGAGCTCCCAGACAGCAACTAATGCTATTCTATATTTTGTCAGGACTGAGTCGATCAGTGGATTTTCCCCTCAAGAGCTTCATGAAATCTAATTGTTAAAAAATTGGTGAAATGACAGATTTTCCACATTGTATTGCCTTTTGAAAAACAATCAAGTAAGTAATAGCATCCCCTTCCTGAAAAGGTACCCAGTACTTAAACCCAAATGTTCCTGCAGTTAGGACAAAACACAGAAATTTGAGCTACCATCACAAAACTCACTGTGACTACACATAGAGACCTGCACTCTCCCTACAGGTACACATCCAGCTACAGCAGCACTCTCATCCCACTTGTATTTATCAACACTTGAAAAGTGCTCTGACCTTCCCAGGATGGCCTTAGCTCATTTCTTATTCTGAAGATTCTTGGAAACAATTCCCAATCTGATAAATAAGGGAATTCTGAAAATTTTAACTTTTGAAATGGCCAGAAGTACCTTCAATAAAAGAAACAGAAATTGGGCTTACAAAAAAGAAGGTCACATCAAGCAGCAGGACAGTTGGGATTCCACCAAAAGTCACTCCTTGGAGCACTGTGCTGCCCTGGGCTGTGCTGTAGCAGTACGTCTCATTTGTTGAGTTGAAAGGGAGACTTCTGTTCCGGAAGTAGACTAGATGAGAATGGCCAAAACCCAGAAAAAAGAAAGGGTTCATTCTGTGTCTCCCTTAAAAAAAAAAAAAAAAAGAAACAAAAAGGTTAAACAACCTTGTGAAAAGCCCGATTAGTACTTGTGAGATGTACTAATATTGCAAGTATAAAAAAGTGCAGGAAGATTCAACCATGAAACTACTTCAGAAGAGAAGGTATATTTGATGATCTTTCCCCTTTATGTGTAAAAGATTTTGCAGTAAGTTACCAGCAGTGCCCAGGCAAGAATGCCAGACATCTAACAAACCACATCCTCTACAGACATCTGAGGAAAACTACACAAGATCCCCCCCTTTCAAAAAAAGTTCTCTATTATTTAATCTATAACATCAAACTAAGTATTCCAGCCTGGATTCCAACTCCAGGAATCACACAGGATATTAGATATTCCAACAACAGCATTTTGAAGACTTTGTTCCTAGCTGATGAGGATGTGAACGAACCAGCTTGTGAACTTTGTATTCAAATGTCAAAACCTTGAGATTATTAACAAATCCACCACTAATTCCACAGAAAAGAACTACTACACAAATACATATACTCCTCTCTGTTCTTGAAATAGTGTGTGATTTTCCTTTTTCAAAATAATTCATCTGAAAGAACAGCACAGTAATTACAGCATATCACAAACAAGAAAGAACAAGCAGTATTTCTAAGAGAACAGCCATCTATCTCACTTCAGTCAACTGACCTGCTCCGATAATGTAGTAACATACAAGAACTTGCAAGATTTGGCTATGGATACAAAAGGCTTTTTATCACAGAGAGGGCAATTGCTTGTTTGTTTTGTGGCTTTTCACTTCAAATATTTCTTTTTTTGGATCTCATTAACTTGATGATTCCCATGTAGTGCCTCATGTAGAGCACACAAACTCAAAAGGAAACCATTCCCCGAAGAAACTGAATCCTTCAAAGGCAAATGTTGTAGGTCCTCATCACACAAGTCCAGGGACACTATTTTTGGGATATCAGGCCTCTGTAGGAGGAATGCACGTCTTTGATGACAGCACTAGTCTGGAAGCTGAAAATGAAACAAAAGAAGAATATCAATAAGTACAAATTCTCCTTTCAAACAGGAGGTAAACAGCATGGGATACTCCTCCCAAAACAGCATCTCATAAGTGTTGGACTGTGTAACATAGTAAGGAAGATATTTCGTCCAAGTTGATGTGTCTCATCACAGAGAAAAAAAGAAAGGGAAAAAACAAAACACACAAAAGTTGTGCCGTGACTTTATCCTTCTAAGGACTGAAACTTAGTGCTGACGGAAGAGAAAGTATTTTCGAAGACCCTTTGGAAACCAGCACAACCGCAGAGCCTGTGAGTAACACACCGGCTCCTACCGGCGCTTATCATACACGGCTCCCAGCTCTCGAGAGCCATTGTTTTTAAACAAGCCAGCTGCCGGGAAGATAAGGGCAGGGCAAGAGCTCCCACGGGCGGAGCTGTGCTGCAGCACCGGGGTCCGCACACGGGCCCCAGCGGCGTGTCCGGCCCCGGCAGCGCTGGGCTGGGCTGGGCTGGCTGCCCCGGCTCACAGTGCGTAGCCCCGGCTCACACCGCCCGGCCCCGGGCTCACACCGCGTAGCCCCGGCTCACACCGCCCGGCCCCGGGCTCACACCGCGTAGCCCCGGCTCACAACGCCCGGCCCCGGGCTCACACCGCGTAGCCCCGGCTCACACCGCCCGGCCCCGGGCTCACACCGCGTAGCCCCGGCT
>JAOXXN010000446.1:16188630-16209014 GCA_026770055.1 Myrmophylax atrothorax | reverse complement strand
CCCGTCTGCGCCTCTCCCCCCTTCCCTCTAGCCCTCCTGTCCTGCTCCTTCCTTTCGGTCCCTCCTGCCCCTCTCCCTCCCGCCCAGGCCCCAAAGGCTGCTGGCTGCTCCAGTTAGAGCATTGCTTCCCCCTTTGCCTCCCCAGCCTTCTCCTCCAGACCCTCAAGTGCCTCCCTCAGGGAAGGGACCCCCAAATAACAGGGAAAGCTGCTGTTGTTCAGCCTGGAGGAGAGGAGGCTCCGGGGAGACCTTATATCACCTTCGAGTACCTCAAACCAGAACCAAGGGAGCACTTTATAAACCCCTGCACTCAGTCTGCGCCTCCAAAAAAAACCCCAACCAAACAACTGAAAAAAAGACAAGTGAGGTTTCCAAACAGATTTTGCAATTCTAGATCTGGTAAAGTGGGCGAGCTCACAGGTAGAAGTGGAGCAGGCCATGCACTAAGATCACAGACTCATGGAACACTTTAGCTTGGAAGGAACCTTAAAGATCACCTAATTCCCACCTGCCTGCCCTGTGCAGGAACACTTTCCACTAGACCAGGTTGCTCAGAGCTCCATCCAGTCTGACCTTGAACACTTCCACAAATGGGGCATCTGCAACTTCTCTGGGCAACCTGTTCTTCACGACCCTCACAGCAAAGGATTTCTTCCTAATATTAAGTCTAAACCTACCCTCTTTCACTTTAAAGCCATTCCCCCTTGTCCTATCACTGCCTGCCTGTGTGAAAAGGCAGCTTTCTCCAGCTTTCTTCTGGGCCCCTTTAGGCACTGGAAGGTTCTATAAGGTCTACCTGGAGCCTTCTCCAGCCTGAACAATCCCAGCTCTCTCAGCCTGTCTTCATAGGAGAGGTGCTTCAGCCTTCTGATCATCTTCCTGGCCCTCCTCTGACCCCACTCCAATAGATTGACGTCTTTGTCATGCTGGGGACCCCAGAGCTGGATGCAACATTCCAGGTGGGGTCTCATAAGGGCAAAATGCAGGGGGAGAATCACTTCCCTTGTCCTGCTGGCCACACCCCTTTTGATGGGTAACTCTGAAATAAATTAATTGTAGTAGTATAGATGTTCCATGAAATATATAAAGCCCTTTGTGTCCACACATCTTTGCAGATAGAAATTCCATTCAAATGTTGTAAATTGGAAAAAAACCCAAGACCTAGGGAATTTAAGTTAATGAGCCTAAGACAGAGCTGGGATGAGACCAGTTCCCAGTCACCTCTACCCTTTATTTTACTGTTTCCTCAAGAGGCATTTGATACCCAGAATTGCCAACCATCCTCATCCTCCTCTGTCTTCATCCTTTGTTCTTAACGGACGTGACTGATCTCAGCCAGCAATGGGCATTTGAGGAACAAGAAAATTACGACAATGACGAAAATGTATCTGTTCAGAGGGAACCAGGGACCACTTACCTTCAAAAGTTTGCCCCTTATGTGCAGTCTTGTGGATGAAGCAGTGGTGATATCTCAGAAAAGCAACCCTAAAAACAACAAAAATTAATTAGGGAACTGCAGGGTTCAGTCTGAAAAATACCTCAGTTATCTGTTGACTTTTGTTTTTAAAAGAAATTAGTGTCCCAGTTGCCAAGAAGTCAGTATGTCCTCCAGTTGACCATCCTGATCCTGCCTCTCCATCTTCAACTCCTCGTGTCCCTCTGTATTCAGACTGTGTGGATTACCCAGGGCCCTGAATGCATAGCTGCTTTCCTGCTCCCTGCCATTTTATTAATCCACAATTGTTTTGCTTTGTCAAATTCTTGCTTCACTTTTCAGGAGTGCCTGCTCAGTTGAGAGCAGCATTTGGCTGTGCATGTGCTGTGTGCCTTCCCCCATTCCACCTCACAGGAATCTGACTGGTTATCTGCAGTCACCGAGAGACATTTCAAGGCAGAACTTCATAATTTATCTAGCAGATGCATTGTAGATAATCTGTGGTTTTAAATTGTCTATAACAATTATGTTAGTTAGAAAATGGCATGGAAGTTCTCAGCTCAAAGCAGAGTGGTTCAGATTCACTGCTGGAACAAAGAAATCCCACTGTTGTTGAAGGTTGTTAATTATTTTAAGCTCAAGAATATACTCTCTTCTACTTAGGGCTATATTGGTGGGAAAGGTGTTTGGCATGAGAGTAATAGAGTTATTATGCCACCTTGCCTTCTCTGGAACAAGTCTTCCTGAGGAAAATTTATTTCAAAACAGGATTTCCACCTGGAATAGTTGTAATCACTTTCTTTTAAATTGAATTTTAGTGATGTAGCTGCAGCAGAGTAGACCTGCCACGTAGGTGCAGCCTCACTGTATGCTTGCAGCTCTTGCACTTCTAGGACCAAAATCTCTTTGGTTGATCATTCTCACTGATTTCCTAAGCTGTTTGTAGTTTTGATTCTTGCTATATTTTCAAAATTAAGAAGACCTTACTCTGTCTATATTTTCTTACTCAGTAGTGTAAAATAGGTGATATTCAGGGATCTCTACACTGTAGTCCTGACATTTTTTGTTCTGAAGACTACTCTGCCTAGCTACAAAATAATTTTTCCCTCTCTCACAAGAATAACATTGAGCCTTTGTCATTTGTTTTTCTTCTTCCTCTGTCTAGACAGGCTCTTTAGCTAAGTGGTGTGATTCTGTTTATCTCTAATTTCAACAGCAGAGCCACATTTCTCTCCCTAACTCTTGTAAATAGAGTTTTGTTTACCACTGTCTGTTCTTTTGGTGACAAAAGCCACATACTGTCATTAGTTCCCAAATGTTTAATTATGTTGCTACAGCAGATGGAAAACCATCCTCAGGACCTAGGGAGCAGGCCAATAGAATTTTAAATTCTTCTACTCTTCTTTTATTTTACATCCTCCATATCTACTTCAACAGCTCTTTAGCACCAAGCTGAACAAGTGTGCAGGGCATTTACACTTACACGTGTGACTCTTCCCCTACTTTATTAAATGACCTTATGGCTGAAGACCTCCGCTGTCACTTTAGTTTGATTTATCACAGCAGGGCATCCCTTGATGGGTGAACTCCCGACAGGACATCAATAGTCTCTGGAGGTGTGTAGCAGGTGGCCTGATGCTTTGCCAGGCGTGGCAACTCTCACCGTGGTTTCTTCTCTCTGAAGAAAGCCATCAGCCCAGCTTGCTGTTCCTTACATATCTGACTATTCAAATATAACTTAATGGATTTAATTCAGGCTTCTGGCCTGGCAGCCCTTTGCTATCTTTTAGTCTTTGCCTTCATCTAGCAAGCTGTTTACAAGCCTAAATACACCAAAGGACGCAGTGTGGGCATTATAGAGCCTTCCTTTGAAAGGTCTGAGCATTAATAAGTTTATAACAAAAACAAACAAATAGAAAAATCCAGACTGATAGATTTAAATGAACTCTAATCATAATATAAATCAGCAAGGAGCCAGGATGGATTTAAACTGATGATCTATACTTATTAATTATTTTTGTAGCACTGCTTCTCAGAATAAGTAGTATGTTGATTTTCAAGGTAGAAATAGCTTTGCAATAAAGTTGGAGTGCATTTCTATTAATCAATACAATTGACTATTATACAAAATATTTAACCAAATTATGTAGCAATATATGATAGAAATTTTCTTTCCAGTTTTTTTCCCATTTTGTGTCAGGTAAGAAGTGGTGAATGGAGCATTGGTATTGATGCTTGAGCATGATTCATTTTTCTTGTCATCTTCGTCAAGTTATACTTGGATGAAAACTGGAATTTTATTAAAATGCACAAGAAACTGCAATCTAAAATAGCAATACTCAAAAGTACAGGAGGAAAAAGTAAGCTTATTGCAACGTATTTTGCATTTCAATTTGATTTATAAAATGGTGATTTATTGTCCCTGCTTGGTACACTGAGCTTATTGCTTTTGGTCATCATGTTTGTGTCTGTAGAGTTGTCCCTGTGAGTGCTCCTAGGATTTGGTATGGATATCCCAGCTAGAAACGTTACCCAAAACAGCTGCAATAACTGCCAAACCTTGCCATAGGCTGGTCAGTGCTTACAAGGGGGCAATGCTTACCAAGCACTTCCTCATCACTTACGTCTGTGAAGGGAGAGGTTTTAAATTTTGCTCTTTTGGGTTGTTGCGGCTGTGGAGAATCTCTTACTGATATATAGGATTTTTAGGTTTATTATTAGCCTCTTGCAACACAACCTCTACTGATGTGACACACTTTGGTGTAAAACTAGGGCAAGGTGACCTGCAACATGGATGACTTCATTGTTTTCTGAATATACATATTAACTTAATGCCTGTGTGTATGGAATTTGAAGGGAGTTAATGCATAGGTGGCATAGCACTAACCATAATTAAGACAGATCCCCAAGAGAGAGAGGGAGATGGAGGAACCATCTGTCACAATCTGGTCTCTCCTGGCACCTGGCCACATGACCCCTCGGATTTATGTGCTTCAGGGAGCAGGTGTACTCATCACCAGCGTAAAATATCAAACCACTGAGAGCTTGTACAGTTTTCCCATTCTCAGGTACAGCATATGTTAGTTCTAGTGAAGAACTCCAGTGTCCTCAAGAGCCTCTGTGCTCCATATCTGCCCCGACCATACAGAGTGACTCTTGCTGCCACAGTGCTGAGGTGAGACCTGGACACATGTTAGCATCCTTGCCTTAGGTTCTGCTTTCCCTGGAGCAGAAAGCTTGGTGATTGTGCAGGAGCTACAAAACCCTCCAGGAGATCTTGCAGTCCAAACCACTGGAGGGTCAAGTCAGCGTGATTTGGTGGAACTTTGGATTGAGGGTAAATTTTTGTTAACCAAGCTCTTAAACCTTGGTTTTGTTCAGAATACATCAGAACAGGAAAACTAGTTTCCCCCCAGAAACACTCTTTTTTTTTAATTCTTTCCAAATGCTACTAAGTTTGACAACTTGAGGAAGCTAGTTATTAAACTGGTTGATCTGCTATATCCACTATATCTGCAAAGAGTCCAGTGAGTCCCAAGATTTTAAACATAAGAACTGGGTTCCAAGGCCTTGGTGATGGCCCTTCCTGGTTCACTCTTGATTTCCCTTAAAATGTCAACATCGAACACACTGCTTGATCAGTTATAAATGTAATTTACAGTATTTTTAAAGTGTGAAAAGCTTAACCTTTAAAGATTGCTATAATTCCAATAAATATATTTTTAAAAATATTTGAATAGAAGGCTAGATTAACTTTTAGAGGACTTTTTAAATGAGTAATCATTTTTTACCTTGGGCAAGAATCTCCCTTCCCACTTCTGCATTTACAGATGAAAAAAAATCAGACTGCCAGCTACGAGAACTTCAAAGAGCTTTGATTTAATTTTAATCTCAGGTTGACTCAAAGCAAACCCGAGGCAGCAGAACTAAGAGTCACACATTTTCAGCCTCTGTGTTCTGCCTGGGAGTTTGCACCAATACTTACCTCTTGCTGATTTCTGTGTCCCAGCCTTTAGAAACAGGCCTGGATCTGATAAATTCAGATTTTGGCTTTGCAAGGAGCTGAGAAAGTCACTGTTACAATTTCCACTGCAGCAGAGACGTGAGTGCTCTGCAGTTCCACACCACAGCAGGTGAGGGCAGGGGGCCACTAATGAGAGCAGGATGATCCTGGTGAGCCCATGGAGGGGGCAGGTGCCAGGGGAGCAAGGGACAGATCAGTGTCAGGATGCAAAGTGGCTTAAGCAGGAAGCTGTGAAGAGCTGCCACAATGGCAAACAGCCACAACCAAGGGCAGCATGGCCTTTTCCAGCAAGGAAGATCCTGCACCCATGCCCTGGCTTTAACAGAGCAGGACTGGAAATGATGGGGAGCAGCAGCAGCATACAACCAGTTCCAAGGGCATGACTGCTGCTTGAGGCACACCATAGGCACGTGGGTCCTCGCTGTGTGCTTTTTGGCACCTCCACTTTAGGAAAGCCTAAATCTGTCCACTCCTTGGCATGTGATTACTTGTTGGACATATTATCACCATATCTTTTCACTTTCCCATTCTTTTCCCTCCCTATCCACTCTCTCATTCCTCTTTTGTAGCAGTTTATTTCTTCCCCCGTTCATTCTTTCTCATATTTCCTTTTCTGTGTGAATTTTATTTTCTCTGAATCACTTTCTTTCTGCCCCATTTTTCTCCTTTCAAACACATGCGAAGGATATAAAAGTATCTCCTCATAATCTCTTCCAGCTGGATTCCTCCTGTTTGACATTGCCTCATGAGTGAGGATGTGACCTTACCTGTGTAACAACGAAAAGTAATGTAGTCCCTGAGAGCTGACCTTAAACACACAGGTGATCTATGGGTCAATGGAGAACTTTCTTCCCTGTGAGTGAGTAGTAACCAATGGCAAGAGGAAAATTGTTTGTTTTACTAAGATACTTTATGTACAGTAATCTTTAGAGTCTAGTGGTTCTTAAGAGTTTGGCTGATAGAAGCTGTGGTTGCCCAGTGCCTTGGAAAGTCAGCTTATGTATTTCGGTGTCTATATAGGGACTTCAAATTTTGGAAAAGGCAATTTGCTCAAGATAATAATCCTGACTTGGGGACAGAACTGGGAAGACAGGCCCAGTCTTTTCAGCTCTCCTGTCCTGTTGATATTATGTACAGTTTCAGTAAGATGGATGTTTATGTACTTAGATTCACTAAAGCAGATGTTTTTATATTCATATTATAGAACAGATTATAATTAAGTGAGTGGTCAGAACTAATCTGGGAGGAGTTAAAAGCAGGTCCTGTAAAGTGGCACAGCCACTTTGTGGAGGCTTCTGGAGTGAGACGGACTCCAGGAGAGAAGAAAGGATCAGTGTTAAATGGACACACCTCAGCAAACTATTCCTGCCTGCACAATATGGTGCACCTTTCATTTTATGCCCTGTCTGTGTCAATTCCTGGGACTGCAGCATGCAGAGCCCTGAGATGAGCTGACCTGAGGATTGATTAAGGACCCAAATTGCCAACTGCTGTGTAAACAGAAAGTCAGGTTGATGGTAGTTCCTTTGCACTGTAGTTCCTGTGGAGGTTAGAGGGGTTTCATACATTAATGTAAGACCTTGAACTTATTCAAATTATCACAGTGAGAACATTTCTCAGACGACAAGAAATTATATTAAGGAGCCAGTTCCAATCCATTTAGCAAAGAAGACAACTGTGTTCTGTTACTGCTGTGGTTTCTAGACCAGTTTCAAGGCAAGCCCAAGCAATAGCATGTTTTCATGTCCCATTATGCATCAAAGCATTTTCTTGTTTAGTACAGCATGTGTTTAGGAGTTTACCAGGTTAGGAACATGGTGAAGGTCAGAGGTAAGCTTTTCTACCACAAGGGGCTGAAAACAAGTCACGCAGCTGCTAAAGTTTTAAGAGCCAGCCTTCTGAGTTTGCTTCACATTGTGTTTTTCAGATTCCTTCCATTGGACTTTCAGAACCTGAACTTCATTGAAAACACTGTTTTCCTGTAGTCTGCCTTTGAGGTCTTCCAACTGATCTGCTTGATTAAGTATGTCAAATTAATTACCAGGTCATCTATGTCTCTGCTAAAATTGTAGTAATTATTTCCTTGCTCTATTTTAGAATCAAAGCAGAGAAGAGGGACTAGGCACCCAGGTTTTCCTCAATGAAAAATGGATTCTGGATTCCTTCTTGCACCTTTGAAAATCTTCTCCACGTGCATGATTTGTTGAAAGATCCTGGAATCTTCACTGGCAATTGGTGAAGCAAACAGCCATGCTGCATAAGTAAAGTAAAATTTGGTCATCATGTCTTTACTCCAGTTACTCAGCCTGGAAAGCTGACAGATACCAGGTTCAAATGCTTGGCATTTCCCACAGAATCATGTGTTGAATCCAAAATTAAGGTGGGCAAATGCATTTGTCTGCTATGTGGAAATTCTGACCCCTCCTGAATTAATGCTTTTGAATAAGCAAATGGCTAGGTAAGGAAAGGGGAAAAAAATCCCAAACAACTGAAGTTTGTGTTTCACGCTTCAAGTGGCCTGGCCAAGTGTGGCTAAATTCCCTTTTAAAATCAAATGACCATGATGCATCTCCCAGGGTCCTGTAGTATGAATGCTAAAAGGATTAAAACTAGTCAGGTCACACAGCTTTATTCTGCTTTTTATAAGGGCCATGTTATATCCGAGGCTTTATACTCCTTGTTTACATAGATATGAGTGCATGACAGGAAATTACATAATTTAACCTATGCCATGAAGTAAAATATTCTTTTGTCTTCTGTTTTGGAGTCAAATACACAAAGAATTGTATTTTCTCCAGTTCTTTTCTACTGAAGACTTTTATATGAAAAAGTGATAACATTCAAAAAATTTCAAAAGCAATACCATAATAATATAAATATTTAAATGAAAACACCTTTGTAGTAAGTGCTTGAGTAGAAAAAGCGATCCCCACTTGCCACTTTCTGAACATTGCAGCACTATTTGAAAACAGAAGGAAATTAGGGGGCTATTTTGATATTTATTATCATGCAGCTCTCAAAGGTGTAAGAAGGTATCCAGTCTAGAGAGAAGAGGAATGGAATAAACAGAATAAATAATAAATCACCATGAATAGTAACCAGCTCACTAGATTTTAAAAATCAAGTTAAGGAGTTAGTTAATCATTTGAAACTTTATTAATAGATATAAAATCTTTAGAAATGCATTTCACGTAATCTATGTCCCTTTAAGACCATTCTCAATAGAGATGTCAGAACTCTGAAGACAAAGAAAAGGTGCTGCGAAAGTTCAGTGCAGGGCTTACAGCCAGTCAAGCCTGCTTCTGCCTGTTTGGCAAGAATGAATGCTAAGCTTCAGGATGATGGATTATAGTCTGATCAAAATCATAACTTCCAGGAATATTGTTTTGTACCTCTTGAATGTCCCTCCTTCCCTGGAAACCTCTCAGACATCTTCCCCCAGTGTCAGCCCAGCTCACCCAGAACTCAGACAGGCAGGTGTTTTTGCTGGACCCATTCAGAATTCCACTTCATCATCCTTTTTGATCATGTGCTGTTAAGGAGAAAAGTCATGTGCAAGTATCTATTTTGAAACTGAATACATCTAAGTTCTGTGGTATAAAAGCCACAGACATGCAATAGCCCCAAAGTCACTTCAGTAGCAGATGTTACAGATGGAAACCCACTGCATGAGCAGTTTAGCTCATTTTCCTGTTGTTGCAGGTATCTTTTTGCCAACCAGTATATTTGCTGAAGCACTGCCAAGGTAATTTTAAATATCACAGTGAAGACTAGCCTTTGCAAAGCTACTTTGCCCTCTACCTGATGTACTAAATTAGAGACATCTAAAAAATTTATCCATTCTATCTTGCCATCTCCGTGCAAATTACAACTTAATTTTGTCTTCTACAATCTTACACTGGGTTTTGTAATTTTTTTGTGCAAGGAACAGCCCTTCTTTTTTTGCACTCCACTAGTAAGTTACTATTTTGCACAACAGCTCACCATGTTTAGCACAAGAGATTCCTTTTAGATCTCACTTATCTTGGCCGTTTATTTTTGGCCTGCAGAAAAAAAACATCTTCTGGCAAAGTTAGTAATGCAAATTATTCAACATGCATTAACATGTAGGTCATAGTATTTCTGCCTTTGCAGCCTCTCCTGGCAATTGAAATAAATTACAACTACTAAAATATAGTGATTTTTCTTTCTCTATGTATCTGAGTTGGGAAAAAGTGATTAATTTTCTCTCTTTATTAGCAAAAGAGGAAAGTCTGTTCAGTGAAGCAACAGTTATTAAAATTAATTGAGGGAAATACAATCCATAATTAAACTAGGCCACGTGCTGCCACAGATGCAATATGAATAGTATTCCAACTGTATTAGCCTGACAGGAAAATGAGGACATTTCTCAGGGTTTTTCGTGTAGCCACTTGCTAAACAAACTTGGCACACAGTCATTCAGGTGGGAAAAGACCTCTAAGATCATGGAATCCAACCATTAACCCAACACTGCCAAGTCCACCACTAACCCATGTCCCCAGGTGCCACATCTTGGCCTCCTGGGCACACTGCCAGCTTGTATTGGTGGATATGCACTAAGCTGTCAGAAGCCCATGGAACCAAAAGCTGTGTTGACCCGGAGCCCAGCTCTGTTCTTAGCACCATCTGCACTAAAACCTTCGGCTGCCACACTTTGCTCCAGTGTGCCTGGCACCTCCCTTGCACACAGGTTCCCTTCTGTGCTCTGGGACAGACAGCTAAGGGGGTCACATATTGAGCCCTCAGAGTGACATTCACTGGAGCACATTGGTTAAAGTCCAGCTTGGCAGCAGTCACTGCCAAGGGCAGGGAGAACTTGCACAGCCTCTCCTCATCAGCCCTGCTTAGCCCAGAGGTGGGAACTCACCTTCCCATTAAGGCAGGAGAAACATATTCTTTAAAAAAGGGCTGATATACTTTTGCAGTGTAAACACACAGCTGTAAGGAAAAAGCAGTATTTTAATAGGCAGATAGGTGGGCTCTTATTAGAAAATTCAGTGGTGCTCCTACAAAATACAGCTATTTCTCAGAAATGTGAACATTCCTTAATGAAGTGGACTCTAGTGTAAGGCAAGCAATTTAGGGTCATATGCTTATTTATCTGATTCAACTGCATTTGCTGAATATCAGTGGTTTTGATAGCAGCCTATTCTGTAACGGTCTGAGTGATAACAAATCCTGCTTCCCCAGCTACAAACAGGGCACAGGCCAGGGCAGTGGGGAGGAGACTGCTGAGAGGACAGAAAAGGCTGTATTTAAACAGTTGTGTTTGCTTTTCTGTTAAAAAAAAACCCCAACAACTTGAAGATCTCTTTTCTGCCAGAACACTGGCACTTTGCAAACACTGCCAACCCAAACCCGGCAAGCAAGCCAGCTGACATCAGCTGACCAAGGACATGGTGGGACTTTGGACATTTTATCCATCTCTCTACAGACACACAGCCTTTTGTCTGGGCTGAACAAAACAAGCCCGTGAGTAGAAGCAGAAGCTGCCTATGGAAGATGTGCTTAAGTCAATGCAATATGAGATACACAGCACCAGAAATTAAATAAACTCAGCTCAAGATCAAACCAGGATTTCAATAACTCTTGGAAATAAAATGGGGGGTTTACCATGCTGGATATATTGTGGGATAGAGGCATAGGGGAACATTATACCCATTCCTGCCCAGGGCTTCAGCATTTGTGAGAGGAACCCAACAGGACATGTGATCTCTAAGTTATTTCCTTTGGA
Source organism: Myrmophylax atrothorax (assembly GCA_026770055.1). Lineage (NCBI taxonomy): Eukaryota > Metazoa > Chordata > Aves > Passeriformes > Thamnophilidae > Myrmophylax > Myrmophylax atrothorax. Next base: position 16,197,800 of record JAOXXN010000446.1, on the reverse strand, counting down.
GATGCCCAGTTCACTATGGCTTATACCACTGATGAGATAAGACAGCCTCACGTTCTTGCCCAGATTCAATTAACTGAGTGGTTTCTGTATAGTTCAAGCAGATGATTGTTAGGATCACAGTACTTGCTACTGAAACTGGCTCCTTAGTTGGCAGGCAGAGTAAACAGTAAGGACTGAGGCTGTGGTTGCAGCGTCTCTGTTATGAGATCTGTGCTCTATCAGTTCAGAGTAACCACAGTTCATCTCAGACATGGGATACGAAGTTGCTTCCCAGAGCCATGTTAGCCACATGCTCACAACACAGATATAAAGTCTCTTTTATGATGTTATGCTCGCTGGGGGATGAAGGAGGATGATTGGAAGCAGGGAAGTCAGGTGATACCTTATTGAGCACAAAGCCATTTGGCACAAAAATTCGCAGTCAAATTTTTGCAACAAAACATAACCACCATAAAGGATTTAGTGCAGATCAACACACTACATTAAGTGGGTGTCTGGCCCTGGGAGATAGATAAAACTGATGCCTTGTCCTATTAGGACATATCTTTTGAAAATATTCTATGCCAGATTCTTGCAGAGCAGGCTGAGACCATGGGGAGCACAGACACAAACTCCAGTGAGCTGTACTGGCCTCACAGAAGTCCTGGGTGCTTTTTTTCTGCCTCTGTACACTGAGCGAACCATTCATGCTCTCCTAGGAAGACAAGCTGAGAGAGCTGGGGCTGTTCATCCTGGAGAAGAGAAGGCTCTGGAGAGACTCTATAGCACCTTGCACAAAGGAGGTCTACAAGAAGGCTGGAGTGGGACTTTTTACAAGGGCACATAGTGATAGGATAACAGAAAATTACTTTAAACTGACAGAGACGAGGCTTAGATTAGATATTAAGAGGAAATCCTTTTCTGAGATGATGGTGAAACACTGGAAAAGGTTTACCAGAGAACCTGTGAATACCCCATCCCTGGAAATGTTCAAGGCCAGGTTGGACAGGGCTTTGAGCAATTTGATCTAGTGGAAGGTTGGAACTAGATGCTCTTTAAGGTTGCTTCCAACCCAAACCTTTCTAGGATTCTATGCCCAAATAAAAGGGTAACTGTCTCTAGATGTAGAGAACGGAAAGCAAGTGCTCTGGCAAAATAGTTTCCAGTATCTTTCAGCAGGCTTATGACACTTTCAAGGAACAAGTAGAGGACAAATTAGAGCATTTGTAGACCAGACCAGTGGCTGGTGGTGTTTGGAGTTAAAGTGGCAAGCAAAGGTGATGATGACCCTATGGCCTGCTCACTTGCCCTTTGCACCACAGGAATTACTCAGTTTCTCAAAGGCCTTGCCTCTGCAGAGTAACAGAGTTTCACTGGGTAATTACCACTGGTCATCTTTCATCATCCCTGGAGCCATACAGTGTTGATGGAGCAAGGCAAATATCACCCTTCTCTCCTTGTGTAAAGGCACCATGGGCACACAGAGCTGCCCCTCTGGCAGGATGGCGAGTGTTGTGCTGTGTTGCTGCCCAGCTGTGCTTGCACCGAGGGCAGGCAAAGCCACCAGCCCAGCAAATGCCACCTCCTGCTCTTTGTGGCACCTCACTGAAAGTGCTGCACAGCTTCAGAGACAGGAAATGGAAATGCTTTTTGACTCGTCCACTATGTAGAAATCAGTCATAAACCCATTTTGTGTGAAATCAAGTTGCTGGTAGTGGGGCAGCTTTCCACTGGTGGGCCTGTGAGCTCCACGCTTGCTGTCTGGACCTGTTTGACATGCAGAGGAACGGGAATTCTACTGTCAGCACAGACCATGCCAGTCAAGAAAGAAGCTAAGCATGCCCTGTGGGGTGGCTGCTGGGGTGTGTTGGTGAGGCAGTGTGGGGTGGGCATGGCTTCATGCATAGCCTGCAGTTTGCTTCTAATTTTGAAATTCCTAACCCAGCTCTTCACATGGCCAGCCTCCTCTGCAGTGTTTCGTTAGTTATGTAAAACTGGTGAACTTACGGCTGTAAAAGAATATGAACAGAACTTTTACTTGAATAATTTTTTTAACTTGGTATGTTTATACCCACATCTTAACCACTACTACTTTTACTTCCATATTCTTAGATTCAGAAGGCCTGGACTTCAGGGAATGACAGACCAACATCTATACAGAGTTGTGTTCTCATCTCTGTGTGATGAACCTGTTGCACAAATGTGGACACTTCCTGGAGCACACAAAAATTTTTCTTTCATATCACTCGAGCAAGGCCTGTTCTAATATGGGCCCAGCTGAAATGCAAAAGAGTTATGTTCATGGCAATTCAAATCTTGTAAAGTTAAATGTTCAGACCCTCAATACCATAAATTTGAAACATTCTTGTGTCCCAGGATAATAGCTACGTAATTAGGGCAAGTCATTCACACTTTGTCTTTCAACTCATTGGATTTATTTACCAAAAATCATTGCATCGGATATGTCCAGCAAAAGTCTTAGAGAACTGCTTGTAACAGAACTAAAAGCTTAAATATAGAGATTTCCTCTCACTAAGAAATGGTTCGTATTAGAACTGGGAGTTCTCATATTTCATCCCTTGCAGTCTCTTCACATCCTCTGACTTTTTGTATGTGCCAATACAGGTTCTAACACACATTACACAAAAAGAGCTATTATAAAATTCCTGACATTTCTTGTTTGTATGACAAAAGTGAAATGGCAAATCCTCCAGTTGGACCAGATAATCACCCTCCTGTGAAAAGCCTGCAATCCACATCCTCTGTTTTCTTCTTAGCTTCAACTGTGTTTGGTCAATAATTTTATTTTAGGTGTGAAGTCCATAAATCACCTTCCAATACACACTGGACAGTGGAGAGTCCTTGTAGATTTGACATCAGCCAAAGGAGAAATCACATCAAGATACAGGAAAGGTGGGTGCTGCTGAAGCAACCAGGCATTTTCATTTCATGTGATTGTGTTGTTTTCAAGAGCACTCACTGCACAGTAGGACCACTCTCTGGAGCAAAGACTAATTGGATGGATAAATAATTATGGGATCGTGTCTTCACGACACAAGAGAGACACCATTACGAATCTGTCCTGCAGGTTTATCCAGGGGACTTTCATCATATAAGCATAAATTCATTGCTAGAACTGAGCTGGCTAACACTTATAGGGCCTAATATAGGAAAATTTCTCAGACACCTGAATATTGCTCAGATATGCTTTCCAACCCAGTCTTCAAACGCAGTTCATCTTGTGACTGCATTTGTCCTAGCCCCAAAGAATCAGTACTGTTCCATTTAGCTGGGGAAGCAGTCCTGAGGAAGGGAACAGCTGGAGCATGGAGCCTTCCAGAGAGGTTGAGGGAGTCACAGAGATTTTAGGGAAAAAAGCCTTTCCCTCCTCTTATTTGCAAGGGCAGGAGTTATTGACGTGAGTGGAAGTTGAAGCACTCAAATGAAGTGGGTATTTTTCACTTCTATTTGTGTCTTTGGAATGAACAGTACTTTGGATGAATATATAAATGAATGTATAAAATTCATCTACAGAGAAAGATGTTGCAGGAAGGTCAGGATTAAAGAATGTGCAGCCTTGGGCCATGCACAAGCTGTTAGTTTGTAGTCTTGTTTCCATTTCAGCCTTAAAACTTGATTCAGTTAAATAAGGTACCCTTTTAACATCTAACGGAGACTTTGTCATGCTTAAGGAGACAAGTTTCTTAAAAGGCTGTAAAGACAAAGTGAGCAGTAACAGAAGTGTTTAGTGAGGCTCTTTCAGACGGCTTTATTGCCTTCCCCTGGTATAAAACAGGCTGCCTCAGCTGACACTTGTTTTAATGAGGGATGAACCACAACAGGGTGCTTTTGTACAAGTTCATTACATCGGCTCCTCCAGCCAGGCTGTCCTCAAGGCACACCATTCAGCTGGGACATTGAAGGGAACTGGAACAATTTAAAATCCTTTACAGAGATATAAAACCCAAAGAACCTCTGATGCTGAAGACATCTTTATGTATGCTCAGGCACGTGACTGCTGGAAAGGATGATAGTCTGCCTCAAGTGCCAGGCTCCTTCATGCTTTTATAGATCACATTTAAATTTTTTGATTCACTTCGTCTGGGAATGGTGTCAAAAATAGATTTCCACATTCCAGTAAAGGCCAGGGAAGCAAAGGATGTGAGCTTCAGGTGTAAAGATTGACTTCAAGGCAAACATCCAGCCTCCCCACACCAGTGTCCAGGTCAGCTTCACTCTCCGGAGCCAAATCTATACTGTGGTTGTTAACAACATTCAAAATACCAATATTCTTCACTCATCTTGTGAAGAAGGGGTTTCTCATATTCACTGAAAGTTGATCTGCCTTTACATAGAGCCTTCTTCTTTTAAGCACAAGTATTATGAAACCCACAGGAATCCGTAAAGAGTGATGGGCCATTTTTCTAAAATGTCACACCCGTACATCTTCCACCTTCTGTGATTCAGAAGCAGCATAAAAGGACATAAATCATTCAACTGCTGTGATTCACTGCCCTGATTCATACACTTGATACAAATATTCAGAGATCAAAGTGGTACCTCCCTCCCCTCCCTGCCAAAGATTTAAATGATTTTTTAATGCTTGCCATAAAGATGGACTTCCAGCTAAAGCTAAAGCTTCTCCTGATTGATATTGGCTATTTCAGGTAGCAAGTCCCCTGCAGTAAAGGCTGACACTTCCTTTAAGAATCATATTGTGCAGTACATAAAGCAGTACTCTGTACTCTGTAGATGTGTTTCCTCCCTCACCTAGGCTGAAAGGGGACACTGATAGCTCAGGGGCTTTCTGGGGAAACACTTACAGGGAATTAAAAAAGGATGGAAACTTCTTCCATGTGAAGGAATCTGGGAGCTCCCCTAAACCTTCTTGTATTAACTTTGCAGTGGATGAAGGTGTTAAACTGGCATGTGTCTACCAACGGGGGAGTATTCCTTTCAAGTCCTCTGCTTCATCCCCACTTGTGAAATTTGTTGTGCCAGTGGGACAAGGCTGGCTATAAAACCCCAGTGCAGGGACCTCCATCCAGCTCAGGCAGACTGCCAGCACATCTCTGCCAAGAGCAGCCCCAGGGGAATCCTCCCTTCATCTCTGCCAGGCAAGCAGCTGCTTCGCTGACAGAGCAGGATGGACCTGAGGTGCACCTGGATGCTCTGTGTGCTGTGCCTGGTCATCACGGTCCAAGCATTTACTCAGGAAGGGTTCAAGGAGGTGTTGTTGAAGCAGCTGGGGCTCTCTGAGATCCCTAAACTTCATGAGAGAGACTTGGTGGATTTGATTATCCCAGAACACGTCAAGAACAAGTACATCTCCATGCTGAAGCGCCAGAGGGTGAAGCGCCGAGCTTTGCCGAGCCTGGCCGGCATCCTCAGGGGAATCCCTGGCAACACAGGTAACGTTTCTGCTGTTGGGAGCATCCCAAGCACTGTGCAGCTGCCAGGGGGAGCTGCTCGGCCCCTGCCGGACAGACGCAGGATGGGCAGAGGCAAACCCGTGGGGAGAATGAGGTTTGGGTTTGACTCCAAAGCTCAGCTGGGTAGAAAAGATGCACATAACAGCATCTTAAAGATTAAAAAGCACTAGTAACTCCTTGCACCTGGAGAGGGGGTCCCACAGTACTTGCAAAAGGCAGGCTGCTGGTGGAGCTTAATAGAAGAGAAAAGCCTTGGTACCCAGGAACAGTCTGGGCAGGTGGGAAAACATTAAAAAAAAAAAAAAGAAGAAGAAGAAGAAGAGAGTAGAAAACTGCAGACCTTGCAGGTTTTGGGTCAAATCTACAGCAAGTTCTTTACTAGGAATCACAACTCTTTGAGGAAGTTTTGCTCTCCCTCATCTTCTTTATGTTGTTTTTTTTTTGGCTGGGAGAAATATCAAGGTGGGAATTGGCCATACAGACATGTGTACATGGTGTAAAATGGTGGCTGTACAAGGACACTTAGAGCTTATTTTGCTTTCAAAAGACATACATAGCACCCTGGGCAGCAAATGGCAATACTTCTTTATTCCAGGTGATGCAGTTTCCTGTTTTCATGCCCAGCGCTGGCACAGAGATGCACCCCTTTCGGGGTCTGCTCAGTGTGGGGTCAGGTTATGTAGGAGGCTTCGTTCCTCCAGGTTGCAGAGACATAGGAGAAGAATTAGAGCCTTTGCAAGACTTTGGATTCAAGTGTGCTTTAGAAAAGGTGTGCTTAGTGGCTGTCTCTGCCACAAAGCTCAATGTGGGAGCATGGAAGGAGTGTGTTGTGATGATAATTGTGTATGAAATGTGGGAGCTTTGCTCACCAGGATGGCAATGACAGGCCATCTTTTTTGTTTCCAACTGCACAGGTGTGCCAGGAGAAGTCCTCTACTCTGACACCACCACACGCCAGAACCTGATATTTGACATGGAGGGCAGAATACCTGAAAACAGTGAAGTTACAATGGCTGAACTAAAACTCTTCAAAAAGCCTCTGGACAGAGCAAACCTTCCTGCCAAACAGTCTCACAGGCCTGTCTCCAATGCCAGAGTCAGCGTGTACTGGGTGCAACGGCAGCACGATGGTACCAACAGGACCTCCCTGATAGACTCCAGGTAAGAAAGGGACCTCTCCTGGAGGCAGGACTCTAGTTATAGGGTACAGGTCCTGTGGGCTGGATTTGGGTATCATGTAGTTTTGCCTCAGGTCAGTCTGACAAGGTTATACCTGTAGAATCAGGCTCTGTAGCCTCTAAACCCAGGATGAGTTTAAGAGCAGATATTATGCTAAGAATGCAGTATATGAGGATTCATTGCAATAATCTATTTCTGTGTCAAACAATGCCACGTACTGCTAGGTCTTCCCCTGTAAAACCCTCCACCTGGTTCACTTCTCTCTCACTCTCTAACTCACGTGTTACTGGCTGCTGGTTTTCTTTCTATTGGTCATTTCAGTAGCTGGTCTAAATAAGTAAATTATGCAAAAAGCATCTGATTCTGTAGCCTTGAGCTCTGTGGACATTTTATACTCCCTGAAGGCAGAATTAGACATCTGAACAATTTTCTGGGTGGGTACAAACTTAAGGCCCTAATGCAGCTAGGACAGGAGCAGGTGGGAGGTAGTAGTGGTGTTTACCAGGCTGTTGTCACCAATAATAAGGTTGTACATAATCCTGCACCACTGTATTTCTGTTTGAGCATGAATGAATACCTTGGCATGGACATGCACAGAGGGTTTTATTTAGCCCTCCAGTGACTGTTAGATATGCATACTTCTTTTTGAGTTGTCAGCCAACTGCTGTGGGTTCTTGCCCAGAGTGCTCAGAAAAAATGATCGTGTAATCAAGGCATGTGGCAATCTGAAGGAAGCAAATATTCTGCTGCAATAACAATGCTGCAAGGCTAGGGTTTATCTGATGTGCTTTTCTCTAATGCCAAGCCCTTGTCATGCAGGCTGGTTCCTATACGAGAGTCAGGCTGGAAGAACTTTGATGTAACGCAGGCTGTGCATTACTGGCTGCGAAACAAGAGGCAGGAGCCAATGTTCCTGGAGGTCTGGATTGAAGGAGAAAGGGTAGGCAGCTATGCCTCAGAAATGGCCAAAGCCGTGCGTTTCACCTCTCAGGACCCCAAGGATAAAGCCCTAGGCAAACCTGAACTGGTTGTTTACACCCTCAACTTGGACGACTATGAGTACGTATGAAGCCTGAATCTCTACTGTCTATGAAGTAACTTTGCCCCTGAATTATTATAGTGTGAGTGCCAACCCAGGGCAGGCAGCTCTTGCCCTCACAAGTGTTAGATAGAAGGTGTGAGTTGGAAAGTTGCTGCAGAATCACACCTCTCCTCTTCCTGTATTTGTAGTCTGAATACTTAAACAAACCCCCAGCTTGAGGCAAGTTTCATGTCTCAGAGCCCACCTGTGCTATTAACTGGGGGCATTACTGCTCCCACTTCCCGGTTTCCAGTTACTTCATCAGTTTTTTCTTCCTTGGTGTGCAGGGGCCCCGGGGACTGCAGAGAGGAGGCAGTGTTGGGCAGGTCCACCTGCTGCCGGCAGAAACACTATGTTAACTTCCGCGAGCTCTCCTGGGCGCAGTACTGGATCATCGAGCCGGCAGGATACCAGGCTTACCGGTGCTCAGGGAGCTGCCTGCAGCCCCCCAGCCGCCTGTGGCACTTTGGCTACGGGCAGCGCACCTGTGCCGTGGCAGAGAGCTCCTCACTCCCCATGATGTACCTTGTCAAGAGGGGCAACCGCACCGAGATTGAAGTGGCCGAGTTTCCCAACATGATCGTCGAGAGGTGCAGCTGCATCACGGATGGCATGGCGCTGGTGTGACAAGTGGGTGGCCTGGCATGTCACCCAGTCCCCCATTCCCTGCCAAGAGCCACCCTGGCCCTCAATCCTAGGGGCAGTGATAAAGGTCCTGGTGGGATACCTGCCTGCAAGGGTCAGCTCAGCTGAGGCTGGGGCTGGGGCTCCCCCCGTGCCCTGCTGCCCTGCAGAGAGGGTGCACTTAAAGGCACTGTCCAAATAGATGGGCTCAGAGGAGCATGCATCTCCACACATACCCGTGCGAGGGATACCTAAGGAGCCTAATGCTTCTCAGGGCCCCCTTGATACTAGATAAATTTCTCTGAATTTGGTGGAGCTGCATTAAAGTTATTTCAGTCTCCACACTGCAATATTGCAAAGAGCTACAGGCAAAGGAACAGTGACCATTACCAGGTAAAAAAGTAATGAATGGGCTCAGCTTTTCACTCTTAGACTTCTGGGTTTAGTTTTTGCCTGTCCAAGACACGTTTTTGGTGAATTGGAGAGTAGAAGCACTTACATGTATATGATCTATACAAACACATATACACACATGTACATAGTATATGAATGCATGTATGTATTACATACTGGATATATACATATGGACTACATACATACATATATATGTGCATCTACAGGTCAAAGGACATATATATGTGCATATGTATTGTATGTATATATACCTATCTACATGTACATAAAATATCATCTGGAACTCAAAGGTTAATATTTTCAGTCCCTGCACCATGGGCTTAGGACAGTTTTAGACAGAATTTAGAGTCCTGGAATCAACAGGAATATGAGGACTTAGGTTTTCTCTCATGAGTAACAGTTTGTTTTTCTGATTGCGTATTGCAGTTACCTCAATTTAGGAGTATTTTTCAAGTTTTGTA
>JAOXXN010000446.1:16177526-16188530 GCA_026770055.1 Myrmophylax atrothorax | reverse complement strand
CGATCTGATTTTTATTATGACTCTTGATAGATGATGTCACATTGGAATTAGTGCAAGTGATAAGAAAAGGCTCTCAGTGGATCACCCGAGACACCTACGAGTTTGGAAAGGGAATCTTGTTTTATTGTGGAGAAACAATAAAACACAATTATTAAAATACCCATGTGTTTGTTTATGTTTATTCTTAGGTCTGAAAATGGAGGGTAAAAATCCCTCGAATTTCTGAATTTACCCCAGTGCCCAGCTCCTATAAACAGACACACTGACAGCTCTTCTCAGCTACCTGTGTGGTCCTGCCTGCTTCGGGTAAAGCTTATCTACTCACACAGGGACTGGGACTGGGCTGAATCAGCAGGTGGAGCAGAGCCCACACAGCCAGCACTTCTTCCTGAGCTGCTGCAGAATTTACCTTAACACTTCCTTTAAGTGAAAACCTAGAACCTTATCTGACAGCAAGAGGTGAGACCCTCCCCTTGAGCTGCAGCACTGCCAGAATCTGCAGGCTCAGCTGGAGCTGTAGTGAAGAGATGAGCTGTCTCCCACCCCCTCCCTCCCCAGGAGAAGGTTTTAACCCCAACCCTGCCTGATGAACATCTGACCAACACATCCCCTGGATGTGGAGAAACACAATGATAATGTAGCTTATTCCCTTTTTGAACTGCTCTGAACTGTTGGCCAGGGGTGTGACCAGTGATCATACTTTTCACCTTCATGTCAGACTCTCCTCAGTTTGTAAACTGCTGAGATACCAGCGGCTCTGGGGATGAAATGATCGCTGCAGTCCATCTCTGTGGGACTGTGGGACTGAGTCTCTGAGGCTCTGGCTGAACCCACTGCTGGTAGAAGGATGCCAAGATGAGTTTGCCTAGCTAGGCAGGATGGCCATGGACCAGGAGGAAAGAGGGACCTTTCGGACTCTGTGGTGGCTTTGTATCATTCATCAGAAAGGCTGAGATATCAATGTTCCTGCTGCCCTGCAGAACCCCAGGTCCGAGGCCACCCAGAAATCCCTGCTGTCACCTTGGCCTGTGTGTAGGCTGGCACCTCTCACTTGTGTAAACACCTGTGGCAAAAGAGCATTAAGGGGAATAAAAAAGGCAGAAGCACAAACTCACCATTCACCGGCGCTGGGCACAGTGGATTACTGGAATCAGAATTGGATGAGCTGGAACGATCTCTGGCCATTTCCTTCTCATCACTATGTAGCATCTACCTTAATGGCACTGGCATTCAGCCCCAGTTCCTCTCCACCCAGCTCGGGACAGGACATAGCCTGAAGGCCATGAGCTCACCTATCACCATGAAGAACAAAGCCGATGATTTAAGCACACATTGCTCCAGGAAAAGAGTGTTTGAGCAGGTGGCTGCCTGAGGATGAAGAGCATTAACCCTGGCTTCCCTCCAACCTCCAGCTCTTGGATTCCAGATGTCATCCAGTCCAGGAGAAATCCCATCCAGTGCAACTGGAGCCAGCTGCTATGACAAGTGGGGAGGAGAGCATCACGGCAGGGATGGACAGTGAGAACAGCGGGGTAGACAAGGCTCCTCCCCTCCACCAGAATCCTGTACAGTGTCCGGCTCAGCTTGCTTTGCATCTGTCTCCCTTTGCTCTGGTGTCATGAGGACACAAGGTACAAAAACGCAAGCAGTGGGTCCCTGTGGATGTGTGTGACAGTGAGGGGAGACGAGGAGGGGGAGGGGGTGGCCAAAGAGACCTGCTTTTACTGTGGGGAGAACTGTGGTTATTGCGGGGCAGAGACAGGGTGCAAATCTGTGACCTATCAACCCCCTCCAGCCCCGCTGCCAGCATGGATACTTATATTTATTGCTAAGGCAGCTGCACAGATATACAGCATCACATCTGGATTGAAGCTCCCCACTTTTGAGAGACAGGACACTACTCCTCTAAACTTCATCTGGCTTTGCAATAAATATGTTGCTGATGTGGGGGAGGCTCCGAAGATTTCTACAGTGCAAACTCCTAGGCAGAAACCTATGGATGAAATACTGCCACACCTGAGGCTTTTTCACACACTAACCCATGCTGCAGGAAATTACCTCCCAGCCTGTCATTTTCAATCCAGGCTGCGTTTGCTGTGATACCTTCTGTGTGTTTCTTGTATCGGTACAACTTGTAACACATACAAAATCTGCCAAGCTGTCATGTTTTCCTTTCTGGCTGAGCAGCACCGCAGTCTCCCAGGAAAGGCAGAATGTTCCTTACATACCTGGCAGCAGCACGGTTCAGCATTAACACTGATGCTGTATTGTTAAAAAAGTAAAGAGAAGAGCAGTGGAAGGGTGTAACGAACCACACAGAAGCAGAAACTATTAAAAAAATGTAAAAGTGTTTTAAGGCAAAACCAGAATTTAAAACAGTGGGCGTCCTCCTGCACTGCTGACAGCACAGAGCCCGCAGGTGCTGCTCAAGGAGAAGGAGGTGTGTGTTGTTCATATGAAGGAATTCAACAGCCCTGTTAGTCCCACACTCAAGGTTGGACTCTTGTGGGAACATTCGCAGTGGCAGCGTGGCTGAGCTAAAGCTTATCACGGGTGTGAGCTCTGGCCAGCCTTAGTGGAACTCCTCACAAGATGATCCAAGGGCCAGCAGTAGTTAATGGAGCTGCACATGGGGTCTGGAGCTGGACCTATTGGTCTCAGGAAGGCACTCTAAGGGTGAGGCTTGGGCATGCTAGCAGCACTTTCTCTCCCCATTATTTTTCATGTGTATCCATTATCTCCATTTTAGGGGAGAGAACAAAAGTTTCAAGTCACATTAAATGCCACTGCTTAGCTTGGTTACATTGCCCTGTCTGATCTTTCCACAGTTTCTTTTGAACCAAGGCTACTTTCCCATTTTCTTTCAAAGTCTGTGGGAAGCTGCAGCTTTCCCCTGCTGGTGAGACTTTATTTCCTCTCCCTCTCTTGTTTTTTATCCTTTGCATTTCACAGACTCCTATCAAGAGCGTCTGACACTTTGCCTTTCAGGGCAGCCTTCTAATTGCCATGGGAAGTGGAAGGTCAGATGTCCAATTCACATCCTGGCAAAGGTGATAATCCGGGAGCTCCTCTGGCTTTGGCTGGGAACAGCTGGAGTCTGGGAAAGGGGATCCCAGGACAAACAGAAAGGGGAGCTGGGGAGGAGGATGGAGGCAGGGAGGGTGGTGCAGGGCAGCAGGGCTCCTGCAGGACTTTGGTGTTTTTAGAGGACTTGAGCTCCTCTGTCCCTTCCTGGAGCAGGAGCAGCAGAGCAGTGTTCACAATGTCAGTGCATTTTGGAATAAAACAGAATAAAAAGCTAATCATGACTGCTGCCTCTGGGCTATGCTTTGGGAGTACACGGGCACTCCGGAGTGTTGGGGTGCCAGGGTTTCCTACAGTTAAACCAGCAGGTGCAGAACAGCTCAGAAACAGTTTTTAACCATGGCAGGAGATAGGTTATCTGGAGACATGGGGCGCTGAAAAGTCACATGTTAACAGTCCACAGCTCTCAGCATAATATTTTGATAATTATTAAAGCAGGGGGTTGCAGTTTTTTTAATAAGTAATCTTGTTTAAATCTTGTGTGTTTGTGGTTTTTTTTCTGTTTACATTTTTACTTCTGATTTTCTTAGTGATGACAAATCTGCCCATTTGAAAGCCCCAGTACCTGTATTCCCTCTGAAAGTCTATTTTCTGTTTCCTGAAAATGAATGGCATCAATGTGTAATCATTTTTTCTCAAGGGACTGCCAACTTCGAGCCCAGTGGTCAATAACTCTGTCACCCTTGGGTCTCAGCTAGTTGCTGTAAGCTGGGTTCAGTATCACACAGGCCATAAGGTACTATCTATAACCACCAGACACCATGGAATCATCTAGGTTGGAAAAGAACTCCAAGATCACCGAGTCCAACCATTAACCCAGCATTGCCAAGCCCACCACTAGACCATGGCCCCAAGTGCCACATCTACACAGTTTCTAAGTACCTTCCAGGGATGGTGACTCAACCACCTCCCTGGGCAGCCCATTCATGTTTTCACTGAGATGTGTACTATTTCCAGCAGGTGTTTCAAAGCCAGACTGCTCCTTAAATACTGCTGTTCTTTCCATACAGCACAGGCAGGTTTTTCAAGAGCTTCCTGCTCCTTTTTTGCTCCAAGTTTTCTCCAAATTCCTGGTTCCTTGTGTCTGGCTAGAGGCACGCAGCAAATGCAGGAGGGAGAGGCAGGACTAGACAGCATGTGCATTTAGGCCACCAGGAAAATTCCCAAGCAGGCACAGCTGCTGGCTTTAAGCCCAGACTAACTATCCTGGATTAGCCAGCCCTGCCCAGCCTCCAGCAGTGTAGGGAAGCAGCAGTGCCTGTCCAGCCCCTCCTTGGCAGATGGAGACCAGAGCAGTTGACACCTCCCTACCTTCAGGTTCCATGGACATGTTAATCTGCAAAGCCCCTCTTACTGCTCAGCTGTAACCACAGCAAAGCCAGCTGAGGTGGCTGTGTCAGCTAACAGGGGTGCAGTCATTACCATCTCCAGTTAAATGATTTGGAGGAAGATTTAAGATTCAAAAATAGCACCTTCCTGAGAATAGGCATTGCTATAAACAAACCTTTCAAATGCCAACGTTCTCCAGAAAGCAAAATCCTGGATGAGTTTCATGGGGGATCAGAAAGATTGTGACTGTTTCTGGCAAAAGCAGAATGACACAAACGTGACCGAATATCCCCGCTCCGCAGCAGCACCGTGTGCCCGGGCCCACGGAAAGGAGCCGGGGCCTGGGGTCAGGTGCTCCGTGCAGAGGGCGGGGGGTTCGTCAGCGCTGCGGCATCCGGACACAACTCCGCGTTAGTCCAGTGCCACCTACAGCAGCAACTGCAGAAGCTGCCGCACTCGGCAAGCCAGAGGAAGCAATTCCCGCACGCTCCAGCCACGCGGTGTTTAGGTCAAAACACTTCTGTGGTTTTCTAGTAACTCGTTCATTAGGACCACATAGGTGAGGACAATGGGAAAGGAGCTTTTGTTTGAAGGCTGGGAGCTGTTGTGTCTATTGGTGATGATCTTTCTAAACTTACGAAAGTTATTTTTCTCTATGACCTGCTCTGTTCCCTGCTATGTTTCATGTATTAGATGTACTTATCTTTCATTCCAGGGAAGAGATGGATCCGTAAGTAGTGTGGAAAAGCCCTCCCTTGGGTTTGTGCCAGTGTTTTTGCTAATTACTTTTTTCAGTCAGTAACTCAAATGCCAGTGAAACACAAGGTAGTGCTCTAGTTCTTCTAGGTGGTTGAAATAAATGCATTTAAAACGACACTTCAGAATAATTCTGTAAATCACACCACTTGCTTGTTGGGGAAGTGTTCGTGTGGGAGCACCAACTTTTTCTCTGTGAAGATGCTCACAGTTTTGTTGCATTTACAACCAGAAACATTTTTGAAATCCAAAGCTACATTAATCCTTGGGAAAAGACAGATACAGGCAAGGTGGTGCAAACTCTGCATTATCCTCTGGCCCTGGACTTAGAAAGACCACCTTTACTCTGAGGCCATTCCATCCTATGGAAATAGCCCATACAACATTGGAACTGTTTGTTTACATATGTATTTTCTTTCACACTTGACTTTTCTGTTCTTGTCCAAATTCTTAAGAAACCTTAAAGCACTTCATCTACTTGTTTGTTCTGTTTAAGGATCAATCTGAGACCTGTTTGTTATCCAGCTGTTTTCAAGTTGCCCTATGGGCACATGGAAGTCCAGAATTGCCAGTGAGCACCCCTATGGCTCTCTAGACAGAATAGACACAATATTGCTCTAGGCTAATCCTCAGTGTGGGCACATCCCAGAGCAAGTGCTTGTTCCTGTTTAGCTCAGCAGGAGTAAAAATATGCCTAAATAAATGTGCCAAAATGTGGTTCAAGGTACAGCTGTTGTTCTTTAAGAGAGATGTAATGCATTTCTTTGATTTCTGGCACTAGTGAACACAGAGTTGATCAATAAAGTGTTTGGCACCAGTGCTGGCTTAAAATATTCCAGTTCTCCTTCACCAACCAGTGTTTATTCCCTACTTTATGTAATGCAGCCTCAGTTGTGCTGGCATAAATTTGTTAGAGCCACACCACATGCCCCATCAGGGAAGTGATCTGGTTTAACAAGAAACCTACAACAAAAAACATCAAGTGGGTGATGTGTGGGGTAGGCTTGGAAATGGCTGTCAGTGCAGCTGGAGCAAGCGCAGATTGCAGTGAGGGGAAATAACCTGGGCAAGTGCTGTTGCCAAAACCTGTCATTAACATGGCCCACTCACTTTTGGCCCTTGCCATGCCACAGAACTCCAGTGTGTTCACAGAGCTGAAGGCTCTCCCGATTCACGCACTGTAAGAGCTTTCTGAGAGCTGGCTGTAAGCACACAAATGTTTGCCACCCAAGCAGGGATTGCTGCCAGCATCTGACATTCCCAGATAAACCTACAATCAGCAAAAAACCTCATCATGCCAAGGTGACCTCCCAGGCACCCTCAATTCCAGCTTCTTAATGGAACACATTGAGTACACAAACCTACTTTCTTTCTACTCAGGGTCCACTTGTCCTGTCACAACCCCCAGGAGATGTGATTAACAGACCCTCAATGTCTCTCTCCTCCCTCTCTCCCTTTTTTCCTCTCTAAATTTTCGAAGACTCCCTTACAGATTAAAATGTCAGCCTTGTCATGTGCTTTACTGCCACCAAACACCTTAACTACCCCACCATTTGCTGCACTTAAGCCACTGCTCATCATATAAATCAGACTTTACTAATGATACGCTGTAAACTGCTAAGTTTGTTCCTTTTGAATCCCACATCGAGCTAAACAGAGAACAGTTTAAACGTGCTGTAACTCTTTAGCCCTCAAGTGCTACAGTTTATGTTTGCAGAACAGTGTCAAACAGAGCTGTGTCTGTATATGATGATGTACTTACCAGCTGCTCATCCTTTTCCCAACTCCTTGTGCTTCTAATGAAGCTTATTTTGTAGATGCGATTTACAAGCAGGGGATACTCATTTGAAAGGGTACCAAGAACTTTTATTTAATGACATGAAATACACATGCAAAAAGGTAAACAGTCTCAAACTTAACCAGCATTTTTCCCTTTAGAAGCTTTTGCAAACAAGGATGGCTTTATCTGGTCTCTTGACAGACCTCTCACTGAAAAAAGCCTTGCTGCTCTTTCCTTCAAAGTGCCTCCACATTTCAGTCCTAAAGCCATCAATCCCATCTTCAGCTTATCTAAACCCAGGGCTTCCAATTCAGCAGCAGAGTTGAATGCCAGTAGGTCTATCGGTTCCACCTCCTGAAAAGAGAAAAACATTCAGGAAAAAGGGGAGTTGCAAAAGCATTTAGACAACATGCTCAGGCACACAGTGTGATTCTCGTGCAGGTCCAGCAGTTGGACTTCAATGATCCTTGTGGGTCCCTTCCAACTCAGGAGATTCCATGATTCTATAACTGTCCCCAGGAAAGTTCAGTAGTCCTGACAAAGCTGAATTAAAAACAGCAGCCCACCATGTCCCATAGCAGTTCAGTAACTAAATCTTGACTTCCAGATGCCCAGCAAAGCTAATAGGAACTTTTTAGCCTTATGCAGAATACAACCAATATACCTCCATCAGGAGCAGGAAGGAGGATAAAAAGTTATTTCTAATATAATTACACTATAATTAAAGAAATAGAAATAAAAGCATCTCTCTTTAGTAAGACTAAGACAAAAAACAAGTTCAGAAGTTCACATCTCATCCTGCCACAGAAAAAAAAAAGAGGATTAAAATTTCAACTTAAAAGGAAATTAGCATATTTGCTAATTGAGAGCAAAAGGGACCTTTACAGATTGTCTAGTCCAGGTCCAGGGCCTCATCCACGAGACACAGACCATGGCTGGATAATTCAAATGCTGGAATTTACTAACACGCTAAACACTAACACTAAACATTAACACACTAAAAAAGTGTGTTAAAACACAAAATCTATGCTCAATTAAAAGCATATATTAGGCTTATGGTATGTAACAAAGCAGAAGTAATTATCAGCAGTGGGAATGAGACCATGCTGTTATGCACTCATCAAAGACAAATCTCACTAGCAGAACTAGAACCTTTGTCCTGCTAAGCATACAAAAAATGACTGGTTGTCTCATTATTCTCACCTTACTTCTAAAAAAAATATTCGTCAAGGACCACTATAAAAATATTTCCACCTGCAATAACAATCTGCCACCGCATTGGTGGAGTTTCCTGTTCTAAGAATAGAAAGTCTCACAAATACTGAGCAAGAGGTAAACAGGGAAGAATGGTAAACATCCTGTTTAAAATTTACCAACTCTAATAGTATAGTAGATGACAAAGTTCTAATGGATCAGATTACATCCGTGGTCTTTTTTCCACTGAACTATATTAAACTTTCACATATGAGAGATCAGTCACTGGCAGTGGCAGCTGATGGCAGACTTTCTGCTCAAGCTGAAAAAAGGCAGAAACCCCCAAGCAATGTCCTAGCCTTAAAAAAAAGTGCCACACTTTATTTTATTGCTAGAGTAAGTCTAGATTCATTAGCCCTAAAGATCTTTAACAGGAGATATTATGCATGGAGCAACTGAAGAAAGACATACCACTTTTTATGCAGCTTCATACTTACTGTGCTCTGTAACTGGTTTGTCTCCTGTGCCTTAGAAGAAACATTTTTTTGCTCCTCTTCTTTCTGAGCTTGAGTAACTTTTTTCTCTTCTTGGGCCTCTTCCTCGGGGGGCTTTGTCATTTTACTATTTTCTTCAGCAGGAATTTCAGTCTGCCCACCTGTGCACATCGCTCTTTGCAGATCTCTTCCAGCACCTTCTGGCTGCTCCAGTGGTTTCTCAGTTGCACTGGTAGCTGGACTATCCTCTGCTGAAGCAGAAGCTGCACTAGTAGCTGGACTATCCTCTGCTGAAGCAGAAGCTGCACTGGTAGATGGACTATCCTCTGCTGAAGCAAAAGCTGCACTGGTAGATGGACTATCCTCTGCACTGCTGGAACATTCATCTGAATTTCCAGCATTTTCATTGTATCTGCTGCCTGATGGACAACTTGTGTCAGATGTACAAGGGGATTCATCTTTGTTGTCATCCTCACAGCCTGAAGAGTTGGCATCATCCAATCCCATCCTGGAACAGGGAGTATGTTACCAGTTAACATGCATCTGTTTTAAGTAATTTTTTTTAATAGTCACATTTCTCTTTCCAAAACCCACTTCAAAGAGATATAGTGAACTACTCTAACAGTTATTTAGGATAGTTTAGTTAATGGAAGAGTTGCTGATATTGAACAGAACACACAGACCCCCAAAAGAGATAGCTCTTCACAGCATTCCCAATACAGAAATGACTGGAATCACTGGCTTCTCTTTCCTGTTACATTAGGTGAAAAATGCCAGGAAAAAAAACCTTTTTAAGTTCATTTCAAACTTAATTCATTCATAAAAAAAGGACAATGAGAAGCAGTATAATTTAACCATATTAGAATGGGTGTTGGAAAAAAGTGCTTAATTTTTGCAAATAAAGTTTGCCTGCTCCAGCTGGAACTGAATTAGAGGAATATAGAAGTGTTTACTTTCAGTTCTGCAACTTAATCACTTCAATTTTCTTATTCCTATTTCAATGTACATCTCAGATTAGAATCTGCTTATTTGTATGTATCTAGTCTTTCATCCAGTTCAAGGTTTAATATTTGGATGTAAAAACAAGGCATAATGCTCACCAAAGACATTTCCTTTTTTCAGATTTTGTTCCGTTCTTTCCAGGTTCACCAGGACGCTTCCGACTCTTGCCACTTTCTGACGACACTGCCTTACTGGCAATAACCTGCAACCCTTCAAAACAAAGTTGAAAGTCTATTTCAGAAGAGTATAATTCATATATGTTGTGAATTCCACTTATCTTTTCATTTCAGATGTAGTTTAAAACACTAATGGAAAAGAATCACTATTGGTGCACATTCATGAAGACTCAAAGCTGCATAATAAACTCAGTAGCAGCAAAAGCTGTCCTACATGGATTTACTAAGGCAGAGTCGATTAATACTGGATTCCTGAACTGAACTCTCAGGTTCTTCATTCCATTCAGCCTCAAATTTCACCATCTGTCTGCCAGCAAAGGAACAATTTGTGGATAAATAAAGTAGCTCAAAGACCAGGAAGTGAAACAAGGTATTTTGTAGTTGTATTCAATATTTCGTTTTATGTAAGACCCACTTATGGTGTTACCATTTCACAGAAAATGATGATGTGATTCTTACAGCTCAACTGCAACACCACCTTCACAGAATTTGGCTCTTTATTATGAGATGACACTAGCACAGCAACATGAAGCATCACTTGTATCGTGTCACACTGTTCAATGCAATTTAAGAGATGCTGCAGATGAAGAGGGAAAGTTAAGTCAAACAAATTTTACTGAAACTTCAAATTTCCTTCAACTGAAAGTTACCATCAGCAATTATTTTTTTTTAGTTTTCAGACTAGAGTGAGGCTAGAGAGACTTTGTGTTTGCCTGTTCTGAGGGTAGGAAGCGAGACTAGGCTGCAGTACCTATGCGGATGGCCTCCTCCTGCCGCTCTGCCATCTCCCGGTACTGCCGCTCGTACTCCGGGTCTGTGAAGGTGTGTCGGGGCTCTGCCAGCTTCCGCTGCAGCCTCTCCAAGCGCCTTTGCTCCTTCTCTGCTTCCCGCTCTGCCTGCTTCTTCACCCATTCAGCCATCCTGCAGATGACAGAACCATCGCAATGAGTGTTTCCAGCATTTAATGTAATACCAGTTAGTTGCTTTGCAATTACAGAATGCTTTCATCACCTGCCACCACTGGGAGACAACAGGAAAGGTCAACTAACAACATCCAGGGGAGTTACTGAAGGAACAGACAGAGGTTCTGCTACAGAGAAGACAGTAGACTTTGAGGGAGCTGGGGTTGTTTAGCCTGGAGAAGAGGAGGCTTAGAGGTGACCTCATCACTGTCTAGAACTACCTGAAG